>WEKY01055260.1:0-28625 GCA_013390045.1 Picathartes gymnocephalus | reverse complement strand
TTCTGGCTCAAGCGAAAGACTTAAGTATGCGAGTTCTACTGAAAGTTACAAATATGTCAGTGCCTCCCCAGAGTTATTCTTCTATAAGGCAAAACGCAAACAAACTTTATATGCAGTTCATAGAATGTTTGCAAGATGCCATGGAAAAGCAGATAGCCAATAATGAAGCAAGGAGTCAATTGATGCTCCAGTTAGCAAAGGATAATGCAAACGAGGATTGTAAAAAAATCATAAATGCATTACCTAAAGAAAATCCATCTCTGGAGGACACAATTACAGCACGTGCTACAGTTGGAACTGGATCTCACAACATGGACATATTAATGAGTTCCATTGCAGCAGCTGTTAGCATGACCTTGCACTGCTATAAGTGTGGCAAAAAGCACCACCTGAACATGGACTGCCCAGACAAATCCATGCTGAAAGAGACACCCCAAGGACAGAGGAATTGGAATACAAAATGCAACAGATGTGGGAGAAAAGGACGTGCAACTAAGGTATGCAGAGCCAAATCTCACATTAATGGATGGCCTCTCAAAGATCAGGGAAACGAGAGACGAAACTCGCCACAGGAACGCATGGTCACAAATATTCCCACACCCTCCACTGCAAACCTATGCCACCAGCTTAAGACAACAAGATCAAATGGCATGAATGTGTCCACCTCAGCGCCAAAAACCATAAACTCATCAAAAACGCATGTTTTTTAATTGTAGAATTAAGTTGTGGTTTCAAGTTGAATGTTTTCTCTGTTTCTGTTTACAATAGTTTAAGTTTGTAATAGTTATAAGCGTTAAATTGTTTTTTGCTTTGTAGAGTTAAGTCGTAAATTGTAACTTACAAGCGTTTAAGCCTTTGGTGCGCTAACCTGAAAGCTGTCGAGTTTCACCTAAGCAGTTCCTGAACATCAGTGCTGCAGCGTCAGTGACACATGGACGCATCCCTAACTGAAGAAAACCAAATTTGTTAAATTGGATGGAAAGCATCAATCAAATTAGACCTATGTTGTTTCATGCCACTCCAACTGCAAAGGGCCCTTGCTGACGGAGTCACATAGAAACGTTCTGCATTTTTAATAAAAAGGAAAATGGGAGGTACTGCAATATACAGTTGGTCTATGCCCCTGGCTGAGCTGTCTGTCAAAGACCTCTGCCAAATCAGATACAGCATGCATCACTGGCCAAGGAACTGCCCAGGCTATAACCCGAGCCAATCAGGAGGCAAGGCAGGAGCTTCTGAATCTTCCTATATAAAGGGGCTCCCAACTAATAAACCTCTCTTCCATCCAGCAACCACGCTGAAGGTCAGTGTCGTTTCTTTCTCCTCCTGAGTCCCCTCTAACATAACAGGAATCAAGGATAACATCCTGCTGTTTGACTATGTGGACTGTTCTCACTCTTCTGTACCACACGTGACATTGCTGTCCTCAGGAACCTCTGCTGTGGGAGAATGAGTGTGTGCTGAATCCCTTTACACTTCCTGTTCCTAGCAGTAGAGTAGGAGAGAATGGTAATGGTGTGTACAGATGAGCAGCTCTGCAAAATGACTTGAGGTGCATAACCTTACACTGGGAACTAGAGAACCAGTATACCCTGGTAGAATGAAACTTCAATTTCTCCAAGAGACCAGGTGCATTACTACAATTGTTTATTTGCTGGGCTTCAGCAGATCACTTGTACAAGAGAAACAGCCCAAAACAGCAGCAACTTAAAGACAAGTACAAAAGACGCCACGGTGTAAGTGGTGATGCCAGTTCTTGTATCTTTTAAAAAGAACATAAAGGCAAATGTTCAGCTAGCTCTGTCTGTTTATAGGGCTTCTAAGAACACCAGCTCACTCATTTCTTTCATTCGATATATTCTACATTCTTTTTCTACATTCAGTGGAAAGAGAGAGGTTCTTCAGAAAATGGCTCAATCACACGTGACCTTCCCAGCTTCCCAAGATGCTCATCTACAGTCCCCGCTCTCTGCTGGAGGTGAGCAGGTTAAGCACACTGCTTGCAAGCAGTAATGACATACAAGGGCCTAATGTTAGGCTAGGCAATGCAGGTCTTCAGGCTTTTGATAAAATTCTCTTCTGTTTTTTGTTCATACCACAAAGAAATTCACCACGAATTAGTACAGGCTTTGGTACCATTACATACACTTATGCTGCTCCTGTAAAATATTCTGATTAAGAAATAAAACAATCTTTTTGTTGCCTTTTTTTTTCCAGGTTCTCAGTAAAACACAACAGTTCTGCTTAATTTTTTTTTTTTGAGGATTTTGGTTTTATTGCCCTTCAAGTGTGAAAAATTAGGTAATATTTATGTTCAATACATGCCTGAGTTTGCAGAGTCAAGCCTGAGACAAACAGTCTTGCTTTCATTCCTTTGTGCATGATACACTGCTGTCTGATGAACAAGAAGGTGTTTTGGGGCAGTTCAGAAAGCGATGCAACAGAATGAGACCAATAAATAGGTGAACAGCTTCTCTGTGCCATTACATGGGTTGTGTACAAGCCTAAGAGAGAGCTGTAAGGAAGACTACCAAGACAAAAAAAGATACCTGAGCATGATCTGCCATGTGCCTTAGATTCACATGGAGGAGACAGAAAGAGAAGAATAAAACCTAATAAAATTGAAAAAGTTTGATGTGTTTAAACAGCCTTGGTGCAGGACCACTCCTCTAGTCTGTACTGTGTGTACAGCTTAAAAAATGAGATTTAGACAACTGATTATTTAACTACAAGAAGGTCTTTTGCTCTCCTTTTATTCAAGAACACAGCTTCTATTGATAAACTGTGAGCAGCTCAAATGCAGCTGAAAGTACCAATATTCTAGGCACTGGAAGAACTGGATTACTACTCAACTCTAAGAGCAGACAGGAGTTTACCTATCCCTTCCAGCTGACAGTTCACCAGCCTGCTCTGAATTTCCCGGTTACACGCACCAACTGTGATAAATCTTTGGTAAGAACAGAAGAACACATTCAAACCCTGCCGCAAAGACTACTGAAGCTCAAACTAGCACCAGTGAAGTGAAATGCAGAATGAATTCTCCTCAACTTCCCTGTTGCTCTTTGCAAAGAGCACCCACCAAACAGCTTTGTCTACACTTTTAGCTCAGATCCTCAATCACTCGTTCCTATTAAAGTTTTCGGATTTGGCTTTGAAAGACCTGTCTCTTCCTGACCATTTAACTTTTTGCCTAATGATTCAAGGTCAATGACGTGCAGAGGCTGACAAGGAGCAGATAAATGAAACCTCATGTACTCATTGAAATCAAAGCTAGACCTCTTCTCATTGGATAAACACCACGAGCATGGCCCCTGGCAGTTTCCACTCGAGAACAATGATAACAGGAGCCTTGCTGATAAATTCTCACATCTCATCTGATTCTCTCACTGCAAGAGAGGAGGCTTACATGACTGTGGCAATTTTGTAAAACATCTTGAGAAATACAAGCGGTACATCTGCACTGCAGCCCATCACAGCTATAATGCAGTATTTCAGAGCTGGTGACAAGCAAGGGACTCTGAAATACCCAGCAGAGAGATTGCTGCTCTGCACTGAAATACCTCCGCTCACTCTCTGGCTGTGGACACATACTCCAGAAAGACTCACGCCTTCACACAAAGGAAAAAACAATGACCTCCAAGAGAGAATGTGAGGCTGCAGTAAGAGCAGCAATGTTGCGAGCAGAAACTGCATCCAGCACACAGATAGAGGCAACATATATCCCAGTTTTTACACCATTATCCACCCTAGAAAGAAGATAGACAAGAACCAACTACAGAAAAAGAAAAAACCAAACCTGAGAACAAAATCCAACTTCATCATGACTCTGCCGTGTCACCAGATAAAGCCGGTGCTTGAAAATTTAACTTTTCTAGGAAGAGGAATGATCAAGTAATTCTTCTTCCAGTAAGTACTGGATAAAGTGAAAAATGGTATTTACCAGTTCTCTTTGTGCTGTTTTTCACTTGAGTTGTTCAAATAACTAAAAGCTGTCTGCACCCATTACGCAAATGCCCCTCCAAAGAGATAATACCAGGGTGCAAGTGGGAAATGCTGGGATCAGCATCTCTTAGCATCTGGGCTGTGTTGCAAATTTGCATATCCCGTAAACAACCTCAATAAAACATTTCAACAAAACAGACCGATGAATCCTCAGACAAGGTGAGCATGTGGTGACCGACACACAAGTAACCAGCACATGTTGCAGGGAACTATTTTTGCTAAACATGAACTCTAAATTTGAAATGTGAAAAGAAAAAAATGCCAAGTCAGATTCAACCAGATTCAACAGATTCAATCAGCCAACAGATTCAACTTGTAGGGCTTGTGCTCAGCAGCAGCAGCAGCTTTTGGATAGCTCAAGTCACATTAACAAGAGGACATCTCCGACAGAAAAGACATCTACACAAAAAAGTTGGCAAAAACCCCAATGTGTTTTTATTTTAACTTGTTTCCACCTCTGTGCCATAAACACCTTCACCATGCAGCCCAGAAAATGTGCGTATTTTATTTGTTTAAAATACCATTACAATACATAACTCATGTACATGCAGGCATAGGAGGAGTCCTGTCAAACTACTTAGGTTTGTTTGAACAAGCCCCAAAGATCCTTTAGGCAATCCACCCCACTAAAGTCAAGATACACAGCATTTCCAGAGCCCTGAAATGACTGATAGGAGACCAACAAAAACAGAAGACCCACCTTGTGGTGTTGTTGCCACCTTGTCAGTCACAAAATATTTTATTTCAGGTTTCCACAATCTGAAACAAAACAAAAGCTCTCAGTTAGTGGCAGCTGTTAAAGGGAAAAGCTTTAATTTATTACATGAATTAAAGACTCATGAATTGCAACATGTTAATAAGAAAATGCCTTCCTTCTCTGCTTTTAGTAATATGCACAAAGTTACACCAAATGCTCTTTTTCAGTGACTAGATCCTCTCTTGCCATTATAGCTTACATCCCTTGATTTGCATCAGAACATGTCTTACCGAAGAGCCCAGGCCTTCAGAATGCCTGTTTTCGTATAAAGTGAATATCCATGGAAAAGCTGATTCCTCCGAAGCACGGGCTACACTATGGTGTCTGTTAGGACCAGAGTTTCATAGAAACACTTAAACCCCTTCATTCTCTACAGAAAGAAGATAATCTGAAGGCAGACCTTTCGTGTATCTAGATTCACTGGGGATGATTAGCCAAAAATGAGAAGAGACAGCAACAGCACCAAGTACAAGGAGTCAGCAAACAAACAATGTAGATAACACAACCTAATTTGCCAAAAGCTTCCTTGTTGCCAGGATTCCCACAGTTACACTGCGCAGTAACAAATGATGTGCTTACAAGCTGCAGACCAGACAGATGGGACCTATTAATTCAGTATCAGGTAACACGGTATCATGTGCCACAGAAAATCTGCAGCAGGGAAGTGCTGTTGAGCAGTCACAGAGGAGAATTCTCTGGTGCTACAGCTGTTTTACTGCAGGACCCTGTGCATGTCCTTAACTGCTTTGTGCTTGAGTTACTCACCATATCTTACAATCGGTATATCATCACAATGGCATAAACGAGGACTAATTACTGTTCTGCAAATCCTGGGAATGGCTAGGCAAGGGAGAAGTGCCTGTAAAGTGCAAATTGTTGGCATTTACCAATTGCACTGAATTGCCCGAGAAGGAAAAAGTACAGACTTCCCTACCTAGCTTCAAGTCAACAGCCAAAAAATGGACCATTTTCCAGCCTTCAATCAGCATGTAGAACTAATCAGCATGTAGTTCTACCTGTAGAACTAACTTCTGCGGTAACAAAACTCACAGCTGGACAAAGTTATTTAAGATACTCATAGCTTCACAGGGGAAAGATAGGGAGAAGATAAATGGCAGCAGGAATAAAAGCACCTTGTACTTACAGTGAACTTTGCTATGTTTCCCTGTACCCACAGGGGTTGTCACTGAAAGTAATGGGAGTCTCATCTCTGACTTTACCAAAGCTAGAGAAGAAAACATTTACTTTCACAGAAAGGTAGAGAAGGACAGATTCAATGTCTTGCCAAAGTTAACAGGAAGCAGCAGCTGAATCATGAGCAAGCAAGGACCCCATCCCTCCCTCCTTCCTTTAAGCATGGGGCAACTTTACAAAAGCAGAAGAAGACTTAAGTCTCTATAGCACACTGCTGTCATAACTGAGGATGAAGATGGAGGTGTAACCAGGAGAACAGAAGGAAAGTCAAGCTCAACTATTTCTTCTTTCCTCTCAAAACCAGCAAATGAAAACTCAGTTCTTACAATATACTGGCCAGGCATGGACCTTATTATCTTTGGTTAATTCCATATGTCTGAGAAGAAAATCAGTTGTAAGCCAGTTAGACTTGCTAAATGAGATTTGTCTAAGATACGACTCCCAGGTGCAGAGTCATGTATCAAAGATTGAGCATTCTTTAGGAAGACACTACTCATCCAGACACTGTTAGCAATGGTCAGAAAAACACAAGCATGTAACAACTCCTACATAATATTCCCCTCTTGAGCAAAATCCCATTTAGCACCCTCCAATCTCTGAGGAGTTCCCCATTCATATCCAAACCAAGAGACAAGGAGGAATGGTACCAGCAGGATCCCTTTTCTCAAGCTTCTGATAAGCAAATGATGGACAAGCAAGCACACAACCCTGGCACCTCCAGCAAACAGAATTTCCAGGATTTTTACAGCTTGATGCACAATTATTTACACCTTAAAGACTCCAGACTCATCCTACTATCCGTGGTCATAATAAAAGTGAAACAGATAAGTTGCTAAAATGGCCAAGAAATATCAATCAGACACCTATTTACACTCCTGCTACGGTTATACTCAGTTAACTCCACTTTAGAAACATCAAGATTTTCCAAATCACAGCCCTGACTCACGCAGCCTGTGGTGAACAGGGCACATATTCTGGAAAAGACTACTAATAAAATACCATGCCAACTGCTTGACTCAGAGAAAACAAGATTAGCACTGCAACATGTTAGCATTTTGATTTCTAAATACTTGCTGGATGATAAAATCAGGAGCTGTCTTTAAAGTCTACACTGAACAAAATTATCTACCCCTTCACAGTGGCATTTCCTAATGCTGTCAGCTTTTACGTGAAGTTGGTGCTCCTGCAAGGAGTCACACTGGCAGCTCTAGTTACCAAAGCCTCTCACTAACTGCCTTCCAGTAACATCCGATGGGAAAATAAAGTTGTCCAGTATTTTCCATCTTTCAGTACACACCTGCCCCAAGAGATGGGCAGGTACTATAATGATAGCTGAGCTTGTCCAAAAAATTCATTGGCATAACTGGATACATCTTCCAATACCCTGGGATGGTTCACTTCAGAAGATGGAGCTGGTTTGGCTAAAAGGGAGAAACTGTTTGGAAACCTGACAGTGGAAGATGGATTGGATAATGGTGATCACAAAATGATAACATCAACTATTCCAGTATAAGGAAGGAACAAGTAGAGTGGATTAAGGGCAGTGAATCTCAAAGAAAAAAAGATTTTATGCAACTCCACATAGGTAGGTAAGGCTTCATAGAAGGCCAAAAAAGTCCAGAAAAGTGCCAGAGGTGGAATAAAAATACAGAGAAAAACTATTTTAATGTAAAACAAAGGTGGGACATCAACTGACTTCAGTGCTGACCAGAGAAATAGGTTTAAAGAAGGGGACTCATGTAGGAAAATCAACTTAAGCAGAGGAAATCTTACTACAAATTTTTTACCATTAAAAAAACCCCCAACCAACAGACTGAAACCAACCACATACTAATAGATTAAACCACTGACACCGTGAAATTACAGGAAATGAGGGAAGTCCCAAAGCACTGCCTGAAAGAAAGCACAGAATCACCAACCACTATGAAAAGGAAAGAGCATGATAACCACACAGGGAATTGGAGACCTGTCAGCCTAACTCAGACTCCCAAAACAAACTGTGAATTAATTACAAATATCTGAAAGACAGATGGCCCACATCAGCAAATCTACTTCTGCAAAGAACCAACCAAAACCAACTGGTCTGACCTAGCTTTCTGTTACAATATAGCATATTTACTGGGAAATGGCAGCACATACATGCTGTACTCTCTGGGGGGGAGGGGGCTGAATGTGTGCTCAGGGGTTAGGGTTAGGGTTAGTGAGCCTGAGACTCACTTTGCAACGCTTTGTGTGAGCAGCCAGAAGAAAACACTGAGTTAGAGAGAGATTACAGGTATTTCATCACATTCAAAATGATCCAAAATCAATGCCATGGAACTCATTCAAAGTGCTGCAGCAGTGCTGCTGCAGAGGCAGCAAAAAGGGAATGTTTCCACACAGAGCTTCATCCACCAACATCTTATTTGAGACCCAACAGATGCTGAGCCCAGGTACACAAACTGCTCAGCAGGAGCTGCAGTGCAAGCCCACATTCCTCTCTTCTGTGCTGGCTCTTAGGTGGAGGCAAGTCACACCCCACAGTGACAGCAAAGTGAACAACTGAATATTCAGCTTCCACCGAATAGGTGGTTCCTAACAGGTTCTCCAGAGCTCTTCTGTCAGAGCCATTAACCTCATACTGTTAAGGGTGATCTGACACACAGACATGCCTCGGCCCAGGAGGTAATCTTCTAAAGTGTAAAGCTAGCAGTTGTTCAACATGTCTGAAAGTCTTGCAAAGGCGATTTAGGCTAATTAACTAAATTAGGAACCCTCTGAAGCTGTCAGTTGCCTTCACTGGACAGTCAAAAAGAACCAGGTAAACAGGATGGAGGTATCTCATGGAACCTGCTGCCACAAGCAAGATCTGCATTGTATCTCTTGAAATTTCTTCCAGTCTTGTGCATTTACCTTTCTTTGATCTACTCACTGAAGGCAATGGACAGCCCAAGATTTTGGCTGTTCACCTGCCTGCGTGCGATGAAGCTGAGCTGCAGGAGCTGTGGCTGCACTCTGAAGGCCTGTGCCCTGAAGCTATACTCACCTAACTGACATTTTGGACTGGGCTTCACATTTGAAGCCTACTGGTTCAGCAGTTTGCTCACCGCAGTCTGTGTGAAGGAAGAACAGAATAATCTTCCATTTCCTTAAAAAGACAGAAATGTCAATGCTCACTTTGAGCTAAGACCATTCCTCATCTGCAGCGGTACTTTTTCATAGCCTCTCTTACTGCTTCTAGTGAAATGGAAAGTTTAATGAGTTCTAAAACCCCCGGAATATTTGAGATTATTTATACATAAGAAATGATCTGTGGTTCAGAACTGAAGTGGCAGTAACATAACAGATCTGTAGGGCACCTTCCCTGCTGTGCAAAAAAGGAGCAGATATCCATTCAACACTTTTAATGCAAGTCAAGAGCCTAGTCTTCCAGGAGCACATACCCTTTCAATTTTAATCTGCCAGTTTCAGGAACAGGAATTCACACAAAAAGTACACCGAGTGCAGTCAGTATTTCTGCAGGAAAAGAGCCTCAGAGCTTCTGTTTGGTTTTCTAACTGATCCTGTGTCTTGGTTTAGGGTAAATTTGGGAGGAAACTCTAGAAGGGGTCTCTTCTAATCAGTCACTTTCAGCAGCTCTTCCTCCCAACCGGTTCAGGAGAAAAATTTTCTTAGAGAAAAGTGGAAAAAATTTTATTTCACCAGAAAAGTATTCATAAGTATAAAAATTGAACAATATTAAACAATAGAACCTTTTATTGTTGTGAAGAGTTGGCAAAGTCAGAAGTCCTTTTATGGGTGTAGTTCAGCCAGTTTCAGTCCCTCCGGGGCTCGGGCCAGGTGCCCAGGCCCGGTGTGCAGCTTGGAGGGGCCCCCAGGTAACTGTCTTGATGTCCTGGACCAGAAAGATGCTGACCAGTCCCAGAAGAAAAAAAACACAGTTCAAATAAAGCTCTTCTTCCTTCAGCCAACGAGGAAAACAAGCAAAAATAAGCAAAGAAAAACTCCCTGTCTCTCTCCCTCTGCAAAAGCCGAGAGCTCCAAGAGAGCACTGAGAGCCTTATCTCTCTCTCTCCCTGTCCGTGCTGCAGACAGCACAGTCCGTGAGAAAAGGAATTCCAGGTGAGTGGAGTGCAGTTTCTGCAGATGAACTGCGCGCCCCTCCTCCCCCTCCTTGCTCTCTCCATCCAGCCCTACAAGACAACTCAATATCCAACCTAAGCAGAACATGATTGGGCATCATAAAGTCACCCTAGGACATCCTGCTATCCATATTTTTAATGATTGAACACATTTTCAAGGGTGCAACTCAAAACACTGCAAGGATACCAACAGTTCAAGAAAATATGTAACAAACAAAAAACCCTGACTTTCAAGAGAGATCAGTGTTGTTACCATTGCTTCTATTCAAGTAATTCCTTTATCCTCATGACCAGGTACTTCTGCTAGTATGAGCCTGAAAATTTTTAATTGTTCCCCATTCTCATTCATAGGCAATATCTTCCTCATAGCAGTTCTGATTTCCAGGAGTTTATTCAGTTTATCCAGTTCCAAGTCGCATTAAACCATATCCTTTTATCATTTGCTCTTAAAATTTTTCAATTTATTGGCACATCAACACTGTAAGAGTCAACACGGTTGGAAGCTTTCTGTGAGGAAAAGAATCCCCTGAAACTTTTTTTTCTTCTTCCACCAGATTTCTTACGTGAAGGCCTGACTCCTAGCTAGGACAGATCAGCATAGCTCTATCAAAATGCCAGGAAATGCCACCAGTTCACAGGACTTAAGGATCCCTCTTGGACACTTGTGTCAGGAAACGACAGAGTTATTCTTTTCTCCGTAGTGATGAAAATACGCTTGAGAAGTATCTTTGCTTTCTTTTGCTGAGAATCAATATGTTCCTAAACAAATCCTCAAGCATTTCTTTTGTTACTCTCCCATGTGGTACTAAGCCCACAAAGTCAACTGGAGTTTCACCACTGACCACCACGTTCCAACCACATTACCACACTCAGTCCTGCCAATCACAGTTTTTCAACAGGAAGCACTGAATGAACTGTCTCCCTTCTCCTTTACAGGCCCCTACTATTTTAATGTCCAAACATCTCCTAGCCTATAATCTTCACCTTCCCAATTCTAGTACCATACAGCAAAGGATAAGTTATCCCAGTACAGAAGGGTTACTGAAACAGAGAGAAATTATTTATTACAAGTTCCCTATAAAACCTTTGGAAGCAGTTACAAACCTCAAGTCAGATGGCATCCATCACAGTCTCAGCTGATGCCAAGAGTTCTCACCAAACAGGTTCACGGCAGCTATACAACTTTGAAAAGTCTAGGAGCAGCACTAGTTAAGGTTCAATAGTTAAAAAACCTCTCTTTCAATACCACCATAAGCAGCTTCCTTTCAACAACCAGCAAATCACAGAATAAAATGCAAAGCTTCAATAATACAGAAATGAGTGACACTCACTTCTAAAAATCAAGTTCAATTTAAGGCGTTCATATCAGAAATCAATGAGAGTTCTTCTGGAGTTTCTACCTGTCACACACACGAAGGATTACTTTGGGGAATCTTATTTTAATTACATAACAAATCAATTCAATTTGTGGTAACTTGAGCTTTTAATACTCAAACAGAGCTTTATATGAATCTTGAATAAAGTAAAAAGACTCTACCATCTCAGAAAAGAAAAAGTAAATTGTTTAACTTTTCTGAGCAGTTTAAACTCTAGTTTCCTGATGCACAGTTTAGACAGCTGTTTCATTCCCTGTCTCTAGCAGGTTCTGGTAACCAACCCCCTTCTCCATGCCCAAATTACACACACAGGACCAGAGCAGAGTGTTGACAACTCCACAGTGACCCCAGCCAGCGTCAGTGAATAGCTACATGTAAAGTTACATGGACTTTAAATTATTTTTTCCACCTCTACAGTGGAAGTGCCCATCCATTTCACTGCAGGGCTCTGAAATATGAATCCCTAAACACAAGACACAGCGAGATAATTTAAGAATGACTGATAGAGAAAAGTCAGTATTTTCAGGGCACTCTTACACAGTTTGCAGAAAACAGAAAGAATTTAGACATGTTCTGAAAATACAGGAAAAACGCAAAAGCACCAAGTGGCTGTTCCCAAATGGAGCAACATGCACTTAATGAGGCAGGAGTTCTGTGGAAACAAGTAATAATGTGATCCCATAATTAAAGACTGCTTTGTAATACATACGCAGAAGGCTGCCATAAAGGCTGCACAAACACACTTTTTTCCAGTGTTTCCTGAAATGAGCCATTTGACTCAGCAATGTTAAAAGGTTCATTTGACAGCTTTTTTTGGTGATACATCACCTGTGATACATCATCTGATATATCTGAGGTCGAGAGCATTAAGAATCTGTGTAATGCTCCGTACTGCAACATGACAAAAGATGCACTGTCTGAGCTGCACGGGCTGACCAGCACTCAATCCATTTCTACAGCCATCCTAGAAACACATGTGGAAGTGTGCAGAACTTAGAATCCATTTTAAAACTTTTTAAGTAGATAGGGTGTTTAAATTCTGAATAAAATATATAAATACAAATTCCTTGGTGGCCTCCTAGACCATATATGAAAGAGAGTGGCATCACAGAAACAGCACATTAATGACACTACCCACTCAAAAGGTTAATAGGGGAGGGCAAAGACACATAGTAGGTCTTTCTGTGTGCCTTACCAGAGAGACCTCAGTTACAAGTAACAATGGCAAACTCATTCAAATCTGGCTTAGAAACCCCATTTTTTACAGATTTATTAACTTTTAATTAGTAGGCACAAGCATCACTCTAGTTCTAAATAATCCTCCTTGGGAAGTGACATTACCTCTACTGTATTTGTATTTCAGTGAAAGAAGAATGTGCTTTCTTTTTTATTAAGAGGGCTGACACTCAGTAACACAATTAATGAGTAGCTCTGAACGTTATCTTCTTCTGAAACCCTCTATTCAGAATTGGAACACTGCAATTATAGGTGCTGAGCTTGTCTAGGTACATTTCAAAATGCTACATATATAATTCATCTTAAGCTTTTTTTCAAAATAGAGATGTTCAAAGGTTCAAGGAGCTTTCAAAATGGGGGAGTTGATTTCATAGGGAATGGTCACTCAAAGCAGATACTCAGAAAACTGCTCCAACAGCCCTAAGCTGACCACTGTGGCAACTATTCCATGAGCAAAAAGAAAAAAAAGGAAAGTGGGCCCTGACACAGCAAGCTGTGATTCTTGAAAGTAGTCCCTCCACCACTTAAACAGCCCTGCTAACCTCAGTGGATCTTATCACATAACCACTTGTAAAATCAAGACATACCAAGCACAAGGCGGAAGGGATCTCACACAACATTTCCACTAACACTTTTTGGTTCTGGAATAATCTTTGACAGCCCTTTTTTTTTTTTTCCCCCGAAAGATACAAGGAAAGCACTTGTGAGCAGGCAAGTACAGCTGCAGTATTAAATAAATTAGAATACACTTGTCAAAATTCTAAACAATGTGTTGGTTTAAGACAGGGAAGGTGTCAGACAAAGCATGCAATGTTAACCTAACCACACAGGCAGAGGCCACTTTAAGTCATTATACTCAGGATCCACATGAACGAGAGCAGAGTGTTCATAAGCTGCACAATTTCTGGTTCTCAGTATTTGGGTGTGCATGGATGGCTGGTTGGATGGATGGATGTTTGCATGTTCATGTCTATATATATATATATACACACACAGACAGAGTAACTATATAAACTATATTTTTTAAGAAGATAAGAATGGAAAGCAGGTGGAAAAGGAAAGGTAACCAGGACACAAATATCTAAAGAGCAAATACATTAAAAATTAAACCTATTAAATCCTATTCAATTACAGTAGGTTCTACAATTATTTTCTGAACACTGACTTCTACATGCACAAGACAGCCACTGAAGGAGAATTACTACATCCACTCTGAGATGAAACCAAGAGCACCACTGATTTGAGCCTTCTGCTACGTCAATTGATATGGGCAAGGCATGGAGCCACAGATTTCTTTTTTTTTTTTTTTGAATCCTATAGCATAGTAAATCTGGCATGGAGTCCCTCTGCAGTGGCTGAAGTGCACACTCTCTCAGGAAAAAGCCTTGTGCTGGCTGCCAACAGCTGAATCAAGCTAATCAGCAATGTGCCGATGCATGCTGATGTTGACACTTCAAGGATCACAAAATATTCAGTTCTACTCATTAATCCTTTAATGCCATTTCCCATCAATCACAGAGCCCACTGTAATTACAGGATTCAAAAAGCACCAGTAAGATCATTAATAAAGCAATGCACAGGACATCACAACAAGAAAAGGGTTTCAGATGCCAAATCCTTTCTGTGCAAAGCCTAGTGTCTGCAATTACCTCATCAGCACCCATGTCAAACCACAGGCAGAATTACCTGCATGTGGTTCACAGAGGTATGGTAAGGCAACAAGCTGCAAGAGCACACTGCAAGCACAAATCATGTCCTAGGTACAACACCAGTCCGTTAAGTTAGGTACATACACCTCACATTACAAGGGCTGAAAACTCCCCTGCTGACTATCTGGACACTGGACATTTGTGCCAGGGGCGCAGTCCTGCTGCTCAGCCTATCTCCAGCAGCTCACTCTGACTCTGCTGAATAGAGCCCAGAATGCATGGGAGCTGCAGAAAACATGACCTCATGACTCTGCAGTCTCACTGCCCCCTTCTACACTTGCAGCTAATTTTTCTCTGCTATATATAGTGAGCTTGAAGTTCTCCAGAAAATTATTCGCTCTTTCTTACTGGTAAGTCCCATCATCCAATTTTCAGCTTCTTTCTGCATTATACTGGCTTTGTTTTACACTCTCCCTCCCTTTCATCCTGCCCAATTTACTGTGCAGCCTTTTGCAATCACTCAGCAAAGCAGACAAATCAATTCCTACTATCAGCCTTCCACCAGTCTTCTTGAGTAACATTAGTGAGACATACAGTGGCTTTGGGGAGCTGGACACTTTTGGTAAAGACTGAGGCAGACACTCTCTAGGACATGCAGTCAAGAACCTTCAGGTTGCCAAATTGTTTGAAAACTAAATAGAGCAAATATAGGCTCTTCTGTCCAGGTGCTAGGATTTTTTCCCACTTCCTCCCTTCATGTTTTAGGTGTGAGATCCTACCCAGACACACAGACCCCAGGAATACTGTAGAATTTATGCCCCCTGCATAAAAACATGGAATACATCAGGAAGTACATATGCTACCAGGCAATCTTGATATGGGTGCTTACTCCACTTTATGTCAGTGCTTAAAATCAGCTGTCTTTAGCTAGGATAGTGTTGGGGGTTGGGTTGTCCTTCCTTTTGTTTCCTTTTAACAGTATAGAATTTTTTTCCATTCAGTTGCTAAATAGCCTTAATCACTGAGTACTTAAGAAGAACAAAGGCTATACCTAGGCCTAAAGAGAAGGCCATCTATGTTTACTGTTCTGTCAGGGAGTTTTCTCTCGAAGCGGGGGCGGGGGTGGAGGAATATCTCGAGAAGTGGAGACTGGTAAAAGGGGAGGGCAGGGGCGGAGCGGGACTGGCTTTCCGAGAAGGACACGGGAAAAAGGCAGCTCTGCGGGAGAGAAGTTTTTTCGCTGCTGCTGCTGGAGCCCTGGCTTGGAGCTGTTTTCTTCTGCCTCTTGGGTGAGCCTCTGCTTGTGAAAGCAGCCACTGAACCTGTTGTCATCTGCTCGGGTGCCCGGAATCCCTGAGCTCGCCTCTCCTCGCTGGGCTAGGAGCCGGGCGGCTGCTGCCCCCCGCCCCCACCGCTCCCTCGGCACTGCTCTGGGTTTCACTGCGCTGCAGCCCCGCTCCCCCGCCTGCCAAGACGTCCTGCCGTCCCAGTTTGCTGCTTTCCAAGAATCCTGCTGGGGCACTGGGATCGACTGCTCCAAGGGGGTTTGTGAAGTAAAGCCTCTCTTCCGTTTTCTTTTCCCCTGCTGACTGAACCACCATAGCACGTGCTCCCTGCCGGCTGTGACCATCACTGCACCGAGGGGGGAAAGTGCCTTCAGGCCAGGAGGTCGGGACCGGGTTCTTGGTTCTGTTTTGTTGTTAGTGCCATAAAAGTTGTTGTTTGCTTGCTCTGTTATAAATCCTAGTAAAGAACTGTTATTCCTACTCGCATATCTTTGCCTGAGAACCCCTTAATTTCGAAATTACAATAATTCGGAGGGGAGGGGTTCACATTCTTCATTCCAAGGGAGGCTCCTGCCTTCCCTAGCAGAGACCTGTCCTTCAAACCAGGACAGATAGTCAGTGCTCAAGTACCTGTCATCATCCACCTGGACAAACTACACTATTCCAAGACTTCTCCCTCAGCATTCCCTTCTCAGTGGGATGCGCTGCACATTTTCCTCTGATTTCCTACTAGCTTCTTGCAATCCTCAAGTATCTTTCCTCTACACTACTTAAATATCAGCAGTGCACTGGTCTAAGGCCAGCCACCTTTTTCCCAGTGCTTCCAGAAGTCCCGAGGAAGACGTAAGGCAAGTGCTCTAACAGTCGAGGGGTACTATCATCACCACCCAACAGATAAGGCAGAAGAACTCCATGATTCTTCTTCTCTGCTTGGCCCTGACATCTCATCTCAACTTTCCACCTTACAAAACTCAAGACGTAAGCCCTCATAGTTCAATACAAAAATTCCTTTCCCAATCAGCTGAGTGCAACAAAGTCCTGCCATCCGTGGTCCTCAGGCAGACATGGCATGTGAGCACTAGAGAGGCAAAATGTCTGTGCCAAAGCCCTACATGTAACACTGCATAGCTATAAATACCTCAGGAGACTCTTCTGTACTTGAAGAAAGAGCATTCAACAGAACAAATGACCATGTAGCAATGAGCAAAGATCACTCAAGTGAAATGCACTCACAAACAAGGGGTACATTGAGTTGATTATGTCTTTAGGGCTAGGGCCTACTTTGCAATACCCCTACCTCAAAGGTAAATACACCAGCAGTAATGGTAACTGAACCAAAGAACTGCATAATTCTGCCCTAAGGAGAGAACATCTGGTAACGGCTGAATCAAGTGTCAGAATATCTCCAGTATGAGAAAGCTTCAGCACTCACTGTTACCTGCAAGTCTCTAGAGCACTGACGGTAGATCTTGTTAAGCACAGATTAATGACTTTGCCAAGGCACGGAAGAGGATGCCACCATGATAGCAAGGCATAGATAGTTCTAACATCACTGCAGCAGAACAGAGTGGAGCTGCAGGCTAGCACAGCAATCAATAAGATGTTCAGAACACCCGAGCTGGTTGTGTGGTCACAGCCTGTGTGCTTTCTGTCATTCCCGTGTGCTCAGAAAGTACTTGCCTTAAGACAAGGCACAGGACCAAAGCACAGCTTCCCACCTGAAGACATAAATAAAATACCAACCAAGGTAAATGAGACAAGCAAAGAGAACACACCCCGTCATCCCCATCAGCAAACGTTTTCACTTGGCCTCTTCTTGAAGAGTAAGAAATGGGTAAATAAACAACCCCAATGGTTGCTTGGGGTTTTATTCATTTCCACATTTCATGTTTACAAGGAAACCATTTGCATCACCTTATACAGTGATAATGATATGAACTGACAGCTTTGCTTTCACCATTCACACCTGTCCAGGACACCAGTTCTGGATACTAAGCACCACTTAAAATACTCACCTACATATTCTCTCCCTGTCTCTGAAATCATGTTAATTATTCAGTAAACTGTTACAACAAGGATTTCTTTAGAGAAGAACCTGTTTAACATGGCATATAGGGAATACATTAAAAAATTTATTTTCCTGTCAGATTAGAAAATAAATTGATAAAATTACACTTGCTTTCCAAGATAATGGCTGAGGTTACACCAATTCTTCAGACTTCTTAGCGTTAGGGGAGGAATTTCTGAAAACACAGTAGAATGTACAGACCACAGAATACAAATTCTTAATCACCTCTCAAAAAAAGCACACCTTCTAATATTCTGTGCCTTTTGAAGAGAATAACAGGATGAGATATACATAAAATATGACCCAGAAGTGGGTCTTGTAAACCATATTCTTTCATCAAGCAAAACATAAGCTATTTTTGCAACCGAAAAGGAAAAAGCTAAAATTTGCTGCTAAGTTGTGCGAAGGATGTTTACCTCGCATGTACCCGGTTGGGATGAGCCACTGAGGAGGCAGCACACAGATATTGATAAAGATATAGATATAGATATAGATATAGATATAGATATAGATATATACACAGAGACATACCTCAAAACACAGTACTGGCTGCTTCCCTGAAGAACCACAAGCTAGATATTCTTTCTGCTCCTCCCTTCCCAGATGCCTGGAAAATCCCTGTGGGTTTTACAAGAGCAGAGATCACAACTGTCCAGCCAAACAGACAGCAGCAGCTTTTGGATGACTACCAAACACACCGTTCCTTGGGCCAGGGAGAACTGTCCTGCATGGCAGTGGAAGTTTTCCAAGTTTTCCACTTCCATGACAGCGTGGGTAAGAGCAGAGCCACTCTGGCACACGGCCACAGAGAGTGGGAGCAGGCCGGGGCTGTGGCCGTGGCATTGCCCCCACGTCCCTGCACAAACCATGCAAGAAGGCAGCTCCCTCAGAGCAACAGCCTCTGAAGGAAAATAAAAGTGAAGAAGTGTTTGTGGCCTGGCTAATCCTGTAACCAAACAAACTTTCAACAGCCCTCTGGTGGTAGGTATTGCTGGTACGAATCATGCAGCTTTTGTGAAAAATTTTAAGTTAAATCTGCTTTTCTTCTGCCATTTTGTGGATGACTCCGTTCTTTTCCCCACCTTGCAAGAAAAAAAGGCCTAGGGGTTTTTTTTGTAATACTTCTACGAATTTTAAGGCAGCAATCTTCCAATTAAAAAAATGTTGTACTGGTGATATTTATCTTATTAAGGTATTTAACGCAACAAAGAATGTCATTGGATTTTATTTTCTCATTGCAAATACCTCACCATGAGTTTCTAGAGCCTTGCCCTTCTACTAAAGTAGAAGTTCCATACCAAGAAACCAGACTTTCAAATTACCTAATTTTGTAGGAATGCATACACACATGAATTATGCTTTATAATGAAAGGAAGAGGAACCTATAAATTCTACATGCAATTTCCAAAAGACAAATTATATTCAGCATTAAACATTTAGACAACAGCTAAGGAAAAATAATCAGAATAACTAAAGTTGATCACTCAAACTGCATGTTACAAGGGGAAATAAAGAATTTTCATTTTATGTTCTATTTGACAATAACATAACCTTCAATGTTGTTTTCCAGCAAAAAAGGCATAATTCTGTTTATTATTATTTTAAAAACAACATCTGTGCTTGCAAGTATCCACGTGAAAAAGTGCACAATGTACTCCTGTTGCAGAGGCCATGGGAAAAAGAAAATCAAATATCTCAGTATTTTCCTGATGTAACGAAGAAGGCTAATTAATTGAGCTGCCTTGGCAGCTGCCATAAAAATATTACCTCTTCTGTGTTCTTCAGAATAGGCTTACTGCCTATTTACACATTTAAAACTTTTAAGCACAAACAAGAGGATGAATTTTTTGATAAATCTGATTTTATCATGATTAATAAAACAACCATGGGAACACACTCTTTCAAGTACGTCTTGCTTGCAGATTAAAACAGGTAAGGTCTTGGAAAAACGTATTAGATAAAAACAGCAAAAAGCTGTAAATTTTGAGTCAAGTCTCCTTGTCCTTCAGGGTTGCTTGATTTTCTTTGACATATTTGGAATTTCAAACTGTTTGCTAACAGTGTGCAAGTAGTTCAGGAGAAACAAAGGAAAAAACTTTTTTTAAAATTTCCTCTAAATTCTGCTAGTGAAAGATTCCCATCCTTTTCAATGTTTACTTATATTATTCAAGCCATCCTCATTATGGTACATGAAATTAAAATTAATTTCTGCAACAATGCTGTACGGTAGCATTTAATGAAGATATTCATTAGTACCTGCTGCTGCAGGTACTAATTTATATTACTAGATAAATTATAAAATACTGTTTCTGAAATTTGTCAATCAGATACAAACATTTCAGATTCTTCTCTAGATTATCTCCTGTAATAACATGACAAACTCTGAAAACATCCCCAGCCATTTCAGTTTTGTGTGGATCAGATGTAGATCTTTGTCTTCTAGTTTATTTTCTATTCCTGGCAATTATTCTGTAGATCCCAAGTTTTCCCAATGGAAATCTCTCCCTTTCTTTTCTTAAACGTACCACAGTTTTAAAAGGAGATTCTATGTTCAGTACATTACAGGAGTTTCCTTTGCAAATAGCAGCCTTCTGGGGATAGGGGGGTTTCACTCCTTCTGTTCTTTTCACTTTGTTTTGAGGCCACTGAATTCACCATAAAGACACGTTTGACAACTGTCATGCTCTCTACCCCAAAGGAATGATTTGAAACTATAAAAGATGTACTTTGGTTGGGATTTTTTTTCATATGAGAATTTTCAGTATTATATACAGTAGCATAATATAAAGGAAAAGATCTCTGTGCAGTACAATGGTAGGGTGGCAGAGATGGTCATAACGTCTCCTCAACCTTCTTTTTTTACAGCATCTCTACCAGGTTGGCAATAGATGAGGACAAAGCAGGGCACTCTGCCCACACAATGCAGCAGAAGGAACCAGATACTCCTCAAAGCAATTACTGAAGAGCTGGGAACCTGACCACAGTCTTCCTTTCCATTCTCAAATGAGAAGCAATATAAGGAAAGATAAGACATCTCTTAGAAGTGCATTTATCTTATATTGTACACATTTAAGTGCTACTTCTTTTATGTTCTGAGATTTTCTGCAACACACAGGGGTTTTGCGTCGATTATATGCTATAGTCTCAGTGCTTGGGACAGCTGGAATATTCTACTCAGTAGTAATTTCTTGATGCTTCCATCATTTTCCCATCAGCACAGCCACTCAGCCATTCAGGCAGCCACAATATATTACAGCATCTTATTTCCAAAACAAACAAACAAGCAAAAAGCAAAAAACCCCAACCAACCAAACAAAAAACACCACACCAGAGCAGTGCTACTGCAGCATAATCTATGCTGGCACTTACATGACCTCAAAGGTTGGGTCTGGAACACAACCAAAGTAACTCCCCAGCTTTCAGAGCCCTTACCACAACTGTACCCAGCTACCTCACCAAGGCAGCAGAATAGACCAGAACAGAGTCCTGTGTGACAGAGTCCAAAGGTGGCTACTCTGACCACAAGGACCAGAAACTCATTTGATATCCTAGCAGCTCTACAGCTGCAACAGTGCAACATTTGTTCACAACCTAATTTTTTTCACATCTCCATTTATATCCCCACTTCTGCAACTTGGACTACATCAGGGATCTTTGCATCACAGAGCAAAGTAGGTACCTATGATCACCCACATGGAGTTTATATACAAATCAAGGACTAAACCTGTCTCTCCGGTACCCAGGTGCAATTCAGCGTTCTATTTCATAAACCAGAGCTCCAAGACTTGTTTTTATTCTTTCACAGAACTTCATTCTATCAAAAATACTGTTCTCTCTTAAAGCACACAGACTGTCAAATAGCATGTGTTCATGTTCAACTTAACTTGTGAAATCCCAAATCCAGTTTTACAACTGATTTTAAATGAATCTGTCATCCAGTGGGCAACATCCACTGCACATTGCTGAGTTCTGCTTCCACCGTACAGGGAGGGAGCCTGTCACTGCGATGCCAGCTTTGGAACTGGGTTGGTTTTCGATTAGAAGGTGGTCTTGACCAACACACACCCAAGTGGCATGTGGACAAGTAAAACTAGATGTGGCAGTGCAAAGTAAAGCCCAGCAACAACCCCAGTCATGCACACAACTTTTCACTAGCCCTCCCTGCAAACCTGACCTCTCATCTAGCTCCCACTGCCATGAAAACAATGATAAGGGGATTAAATCACAGATGTCTCACTGCTTTTCTCTCCCCACCCTTAAAATGTAATTATCAGGCTGGCCCGATTTACACTTAAAAAAAACCATTCTTGTTTGTCAGCATATACTATGTCTGGTGATGTCAACAATTTCAGGCAAGTCCACGATTTAAAGATCACGGGGAACTTGATGCAGTGTTTGAAAGGGAAAAGCGTTCTCCCTTTCAAATGCAGATAAAACATAAACTGTTTTAGACTAACATAAATTTAATTAGACCCTGCAATAGGTTAAAACATTGTAGCATCATAAATGTCCTCTTCGGGTGTCCAGGGCTATCTGGCATATTTAGTCTACTGTGCATCATGTATTACTCTTTGACCTCTCTTTAACAGGAGCATCCAGCCATGTGCTATGTTTCTCAGCCTGTGGAATGCCAGGACTATTCAACAGGATGGGACCAAAAAACCAACACTGTGGGAAGGTAGGGACTAGAATAGAGAGACATCACAGCAAGAAAACCCAACCAAATAAACAAAACAGTCCATAAAGGAAAAGGTGAAAAATTTCAATGCAGAAGAGAAACAACTACTGCAGGTCCTCTAATAAGGAATTACTTCAGTAGAAAGATGTGCCACAAGGGTTAACTTGAGAGAATGGGTATGGTACAGCGCGGTGAGCAGCTGGTACAACATCGTACCTCATTACCCACCAAGGCTAACACAAACACCTCACACCTGGTCGTCAGTCACTTGGAGCAGAGTTCACAGTTCTGCTATTAACACTGGAGCTGCTGCAATCCACTTCTTGAAAAGTACCATTAGCCAAAGTCCTACATTTTCAGCCCTTCTGACAGCAAGACCTGCGCAGGGGAGAATCCATCTTCTGCAGCTCTTGAAAGGCAGATGTCCTCCTTAAAGGGAAGTACATGTGCAGGCTGGGGATAACAGAGAGCAGATACTTTACTGATGTGTGGGGACAGCAGGGCATGGTTGCAACTCTGGATGAATCAGTGTTCAGCTCTCCTCCATCCTTGTCCTGCTCTGACGTCCAGAACAACATCTTGCCACAACTATGCCGCCTCACCTAGGCATACTAAATACCCCTGTAGCACACACACACAGTTTCTGCTACAGCACAAGTAGTTTTATGGCAAGGACACTTAGCTCCGGCATCCACTTAAGCCACATGAAAACTTAAGTCCCAAATTCAAGAATCACAAATATTTCTCAGGCTTGCTGCAACTCCACAGACTCCACTTGACAACTCTGCACACACTAAGATTTCCACAGGGCTGAATTTAAAAAGGGAAAGCTCTCCTTTAGAAGCTAAACAACATCTTCAAGCTCAGTAAGAAAAACAAAATAAATACACATCCTGGGACATATCAGAACATATCCCAAATACTGATAAAGTTTGAGGCTTGCTGCTCTCAGTGATGTTCTGTTCTGAATTAGCTGCTGAAATCTAGACTGATTTTATTCTCTATTCTTTTGGCTTAGAGACAATTCTGACAGCCCCATTAGTGTTGCCTTGTTTATCTCTTCCTCATGACTTCTCATCTGGACAAATACTTATTTTTGGTTCTTCTTAATTGAACCACCAGAAGGCCCTTCAGAAGGATTAACAATAATTTCCATACTCATTTGATGGATACTCTGCTTTGTTCTTCACTCTGTTTAGAAATGAGAAAAAAAGTTCTGATTCATGATCATGAACTATCCGTCAGGTTTCTCACAGGAACTGTATTATTGTCTCATTTACAACAATATTTATACCCTTAAAGCCAACTGGCTTAATGGATTATGGCTCCAAGAAGATCAGAATAACAGAGGTCCAAAGAAAATTACCTATCTCCTTGGACAATAAATCTTCTCATAAACTTGGGATGTGTATTCGGCACAGTTCTGTCAGTCCTAGTCAAGAACACCAAAATCTAAAAATAGGTTTATCAGCAGAATGTATTTTTACCTGTGCAGACACACAGCTTATTTAGGGTATCAGTAATATTCCAAAGGACTGTAAATCTAAGCAATCAGTAGTTCTGCAGGGCATTTTTGTAAGAAACACTCTAGTATTTCAGACTTTTACCCAGTATGGAGGAAGAAACTGGTCATTCAGTCAGTACTAAATAATGATTTTTAAACATGTAAGCAGCATGTCTGGCTTTGTAGTGGCAGCAATAATATACTTGGTATTTCAGCCTTTTAGAACATATTTCATTGTGCAAGCAAACACAAATCCTCAAGTCAATGACTACCACTTGTTCATTATTTCCTACACAAACCTCACTCATAGTACAAAAGCAGTGAAACAAAGCTAGCATAGATGACTAAGTCATCAATAGCAGGAAATAAGCAGAAAACCAGAAACAGCAATACAGAAAATGAAGGATTATCTCACGCAAATGCAATTAATTTAGACACTAAAAAAATTATGTTTTGTTTACCATTCACAGATCACTTTTACAGGCTGCAGTACACTGTTCTTTTTGTATCTTAATATATTAAGTATCAATGGAAACAAACTTCTCATCCTGTTAAGAAAAGGTTAGTGGTATGCAACAACTCACCAAGTATGAAAATAAAATGATATCAGGCAATTTTTT
The DNA here is from genome assembly GCA_013390045.1 of Picathartes gymnocephalus. Classification (NCBI taxonomy): domain Eukaryota; kingdom Metazoa; phylum Chordata; class Aves; order Passeriformes; family Picathartidae; genus Picathartes; species Picathartes gymnocephalus. Next base: position 4,134 of record WEKY01055260.1, on the reverse strand, counting down.
TCATACATGACATGGAGCCACAGATGAAATCAGGACCTCATCTGAGTCAAGCTGCATCACATACTGTAAGAACTTCTGAAGAGTTTCTGATTTAAAGACACCAAACACACCCCCGCTCTGCCAAGGGGAGCAGCACAGCTCCCAGCTGTTCCTGCAGGGAGGACAGAGAGGTCCAGGTACACAAACCTCCCAAACCTCCCAGCTCCTCCTCCCACACAAGCCAATCACAGCCCCAGTTGCTGTCTGGGGCAATATCCAAATACATATTTAGGAAACTACAAGGTATGTGTTTTTGATACTGACCAAAGCAATGTTAGCAGGATAAGAAAGAGACCACAGGGGAGAACTAATTAAACATCTCTACCCAGACACACGTGTTTTCATTTTCTTGTTGTTGGTTTGGCTGGCTTTGGTTTGCTTCTTTAACGTTTCTTTGTCTGTGTGTGATCCATCTACTAAACACAAATGCAAAAGACATATCAAACGTTACTGCGTAATAATAACACTGGGACAGCAGAAACAAGCAAACATTTTACCCCCAAGGAGTATACTATTACTGAGAAAAGTAAAGCAGTCCTAGCTGAATTTCAGTAGTTTAAGCAAACAGCCTCTGAGTTGTTAAACAACAGACCATCTTACAGGCAATGTAAGATGTATTCACCAAGACAAACAGAAAGCAAATGTATCTAGAGAATTATCACTATGATACTTCCCCAAGACAGAGAAGCAATGAGATTTGTTCAGGAAATACATTATGGTAATTATCTCACACTCTATTTTGCAATGCATGTGAAGCTTTCAGCACCAGAAAAATTATACTTAATTATATATAATTTTGTCTGATCAGAACCTATAAAATTCCAGGGGTCAGTGAAATTTTGCTGTTAGAGTAATGGTCACACAAATACCATGTTCATATGTTCCCATGCCATATTCATTTGCTAAGGGATACTGTGCAGGGCTCACATCTGGCAGAGAGCCCAAGCACAGTAATGCACTGGAATGAAGAGATTATTTTGAAAGCAATAAATCTTAATAATAGTCTGATATTAGCCACAAATAAAAGGTGCTGTTTATCTCAAACATATTTAAGAGCTTCTGAAAGATGTTTTCAATCGTTAAAGAAGGAAATCTTTTTGTCTAAACATTTCCATAGCAGATTCCCAAGATGGTACTGAGACACAAACCAGAAGCTGGTATTGCTCCCATTTTTCTCCCAGGTTCATTCACTTTTCACATCCTACCTCATAAAAGTCAGTCTTAACCAAGCAGAAGACATTTAACCTTGGCACAAGTTATAACAACAGCCAGCAGCTTGATCTTGGTAAAAACATTTGTCACCCACAGACTAGCCAGAGGGGGAAAAAAGCAACCTACAATCAGTGGACACATTCTGATACTTAGAGAGAATAGCTGCCGTGCAGAATCAGGTATTTTGGACATTAATTGTCCACGGGCCACGTGGTTGTTCAGCAGGTGAATTGTTAAGTGTTGTAAACAAAACCACCCTCTTCTTATCTTTGCTATGATCTTCCAATGACCCATTCAGGCCGCTGTGCCCTCTTCCTTCAGGAAAAGCAGTACAGCTCTTTCCCCGGCACTTAAAAAAGATTCTTTGCCAGGCCAGGAACATCACATAGAGGAGCTCCTTTTAATAAGCAGCTAGGGTATACAAATACAGGAGTGAAAAAACCTAGTCTGCTTCAGAAAACTACCCTGCTAGTTTTGTACACCTGCTGATGTTCCTTTGCTGTTCTTCCCAACTCTACCACATCTACACAAAATTGTTGTTCAACAGCTTACAGCAAACCCTCCAAAACAGAACAGCAGCAGAGCATGAGCTGGTACAGGAAGAGGACTTGCACATCTGCTTTACTGTATCTGTAACACACAAAGTCCATGCTAGAATTCAACCCATGAGTCACACAAGAGCCGCACAAGCCACAGAAGAGCTGACTACTCTCAAGTACATCTGATCCTCCTCATCAGTTTCCATTCAAGAGGCCACACTCTTCACACATCTAGAATCACAGAATGACACAGGCTGGAAGGGCCTCTTGAGGTCTCTTGTCTACACACCTATCCTAAGCAGTTCACCCACACCCCATGCAGTTCAGCTTCAAAATACCTCCAGGACTAAAGAGTCTACAACCCCTCACAGCCTCTGTTGCAGTGTTTGACTACCCTCATGATACAAAAGGGTTTTTTTATATCTACCTGGAATTTACCCTGTCTCAACTTGTATCCTTTGCCCTGGCTCCTGCATCATGCACTTCAAGAAAAGTTTGGCAGCACCTGTTCTACACCCTCCCTACCCAAAAGACAGCTGAAGGTAGCACTGAAACTCCTCCATAACCTCTCCTCTTGGCAGATGGAAGAAAAACATTTCCCTCTGTGTCTCTCCTCAAACCTCGTTGTCCCCTTAATCACCCATTGGATTAATTCCAGTACATATCAATGTTGTTTTTACACTGGAGAACCTCAAACTGGCTGTAATATGCCCTACTCATACTTAGTTGTGATTTCAGAGCTCACCTGTCTGAAGGGTGGATTGTAGCACATTTCAGCTAAAAACAATGCACCTCGGTGCAACTGAGACAGGAAAGCACTACAATTCCACAGAGTGGCACTCCCAAAGACAGATATAAGATAATATGCTTACCAGAAATTCAGATTTACTCTGTCAAACTTTTGCTCTTAACTTACTTTGCAGTGAGACCTCTGTTCCCATTGTGTTTTGGAGATTCAATGCTTTTCCTCTGTCTTGAAAGCAAGAAACACCCTGATGCAGTGTATTACATCTGAACAAAAGTATTTTATTGAAACAACTGCAGCTTAGAGCTAAATCTTATTAGGAAATAGCACAGTAGCTCCCAATGACACATTATACCACTGTTACAGAATTTCCCAGAAATGCAATGGCACATGTGGAGTTTATGTCTAGCCACACTGCTTGCTGTGACAGATTGTATTTCTCACACAAAAAGGAGCAAGCATTTGAACTCTCAGTGATGGGACTCCCTACCATGAAGAAAACATATTAAAACTTCACTAAGTGACTCAGAAAACTGAGCCTGGGTGAAAGGCAAAACCCTCATTAGCTTCTGAAAACAAACTTGAGTCTCTGTGCAGCAAGAGCATTTCAATGGCTGGAGAGGTTGGTCTAGTGTCATGCAATCCATTTAGCTACAGAAAAATCAGGGAAAGGAACACATTTTAGATATTTATGATCCCTCACTTGAAGTGACTGGAGCCCTCTAAAAATAAAGTATTTAATTAAGCAGCCAGAGTATCTTTTAAAAATCACTGTCATCTTTTGGTCAGACAGTGAAACCTAAGAACTCCATCTGACTCTATCAATTTTTCAGGACAACCACTCAAACCTGCATACACAAACTATGCAGTTGCTGCCAGCAAGCACCTCATCCCTGCACAGGGGCAAGTCAAAGATAAATCTCCACAAAAGGCCTAGTAACAAGAGAGGGCACAAACTACAGGAAAAATTCCTAACCTGCCAGCAAGAAATTAAATTACTCATCCAGTTATGAATTACCACTGGTTGATGGTAGCAGAGAATGCCCTTGATTGTCACATGGCCCATGTAATCCTAGCCAGCAAGGGCAAACCCCTGAAAGCATTCTGTCTACAAAACAGAGGAACACGTACTCCTCCAATTACAGGTTGGACCAACCCATTTTATTTTAAACTCACCCACTCGTCCCCACCATTCTTCCCAGGTCTTTTGCTCTCCCTTCCCAAGACATCATGAAACTGAAAAGGGACAAAGCACTAGCTAAGGTGTCCACTTGCAGGTGGGCTCAAATGCAAACACTTGCTCTAAATAGAGAGCTGGTTTTAAACTGTGGACACCTGCAAAAGCCTTAGTAAAGAATTCAGGCATGTTTTCAGCAAGAGAGAAAGTTTTCTCACAGTTTTGCTAGCAATGTTTATAAAACGGTTTCTAAAACTATCAAAACATGGTCTTGCAGCTCGTGTGACAAAACTATTATTAGTCAACCAATAGTTGTATAGTGTGTTCATCTTTCTAACCAATAGTACAATACCTGTACGCAGGGATTATCAAAGATGTGGGACTTTCACATAAGGTTGGTGGAGCCTGATCTGCGTTCTACG
>WEKY01055258.1:7917-34272 GCA_013390045.1 Picathartes gymnocephalus | reverse complement strand
CCCCCCCCCACCCTGTTACCTTTACTGTGACCGGAAACGAAAGAAAGCAAGATTTTGGCTTCCTGCTCTTAAAATGTGGTTTCATAAAGGCGGTTCTAGTATTCAAGTGGCCACACAGAGTGCCCATCGCAGAGCCAGCCAATCCCTGGGCTTCCCAGATCTATCAGAAGCTGTGCCTGGAGGAAGTTGTAAGAGCCTTTCCAGGTGTAAAAAAAGTTGGCTTTTTTTCAAACCATGACACAGGGTAACTCACTCTGTATAGTCTGAGTCATGCTGGTGATATCACTGTTGAGAATAAGGTGTTGAATATCTAAGTTTTGGGTTGATTTTGTTCAACTGAAAGGGCAACGCAGTGGAATTTTTGCAGAGACCTGTGATCTCTAGCATTTGTTTTGTGTTTTTTTCATATCTCATGTGAATTGAAATAAAAACCTAGAATAAGCACTGTTTAATTTTAATGACTTTGTTAAACAAATGCATTTTATCATTTCATCAGGCTTATGGATTATTTTTTTCCTCCATCATTGAGCTGTACAACACAAATATTGGTTTTGCAGATAAGGAATTCAATTAGGATTTCAAAAGTGTCAGACACACTCCCTCTCCTAGCAAGTTCTTAATAGCTTATTTGGGATGATTGGGATCTTTGATGAAATTAGACAGCCTAACAAAATTAAAGGACATACATAAGGAAAGAGAGGGTAATGTTTTATTTTGATATAATACAAAAATTTTTCCAGAAGCTTTTGAAAACCTGAGGAAGAGAGCAGCCATAAATATCAGGAGTAGTACCTTCCCTGAGACAGATAGGCGAATGCACTGATATCTAGAATTTTCAGATTTTAGGAACACTTTTAAACTTGGAAAAGTGTCTGTATATGGTTATAATTAGAATTTTATTTGCAGTGGAATCTCCCTTGGTACATGCTCACAGGGGATGCACAACTTCCACTGCAGCCATCTGCCCAGCTGGGAATATGAGCAGCACCAGAGCCCAGGGAGGCTGCCCTTCCTCCTTCTAGAAAGACATAGGATAGAAGCTGCCAGCACTGGGACATCCACGTGGTGCAGTGGAACAAGCTTCCAGTTTTATCTGGGCTGCCAGAAATACAGATAGGATCCAGAAGTGCCTTGGGCAAAGCTGCACTCTAAGGAGTGAATCCATTCTAGCAAAAAATACAAATTCAGCTTTTTTTTTTTTTTTTTTATGAAGATGTTCCATTCGATTTTTTTTTTTAAGGCTGCCTTTTATAAAATGGAGGATAAAGAAGGGAAGAAATGGATTTTGTTCTTGCTAAAGTTTCCAGAAAGGTGAATATAAATGAAAAAGAAATAATACTACTCAGAGTAGCACACAGTGCTGCAGGAAGCAGTAGGTACAAACTCAAGCACGTGTGTCAAGTTGTGCCTACCCAGGTGGAGATTGCAAACCATGGAGCACAGGCTCCCAAGGCTCTCTCACAATTTGTCTTTTCCTTTTCCTTTACTTGTAGTTAGTGGATGTCTGACTTGACCCCCACCCTGCCCTCGTTAATATAAATCAGTATTTTATACTCACATGATTCTGATGTTTATGTCTAAGATGTCTTTCAATCACCCCTTAGTATTATCTTAAATGAGAAATTTCTCTTAAGAAAAACAAAACAAATAAAATTGTAATGTGTAGTGTGAATGAGATTTTGAATGATTTTCAGGGATGGTGACTTTGACGAAGATTAGTGCAAAATACACAGAATTGCTGGCTGACATAAAGATTTATGTAACCACCACTTATCTTAGCATGTGTGAGGGCTGGCTTCTGCCTGAGTGGTGACCTACCTTCCCAGCCTTGCTTTTAGTTAGTAACAGCATGATAACCCTGTTAAAACTCAAAATATTGCAGCCTGTCTTTGATGCTGACTTCAGATTAAATTCAACTTCTGTGTAGGAGGATACAACTCTTACAGACTACAAAGCAAATGTAGCCCTACTGGTTCTTGACTGCTCTATAATAGGAGTTAATGTCCCAAGTTTGCTTCAGAAGTTCTGCCTTGAAGACAGCAGATGTGTTGCTAAAGCCATCTGGCTCTTTTTTGAATATAATTTGTATGCCTATAAATAATCACCATGCATATGGGCTGCATTTCAACCGTGTGTTCCTCCAACTATGTAAGTTAAGATAATTTATTTCTTCTCGTCTTACAAAGAACTTCTGCCATACATTCCTGTCCTCTTCTTAATATTCTTGAAAACCATCAGAGTAAAAAAACCAACTTATGTGTACTAAGAAGCCAGAAAAGTTGATTAGACAAGGAAAACTAAAATACCTCTCTAGGCATAAGCAATCACAGAGTTCTTTTCAGTACTTTTCAGCATTTGAAGCAGCAATTTAGAGTCCCAGAGCTGATTCCAATCTCTAGGCTGCACGTGTGGTATTAAGAAGAAAAGTGTTAGAGAAGGGATGCAAACAACCTCAGTCAGAGATAATATTCTTCTGAAATTATTTCTGCTTAGTGCGCAAAAACTTGATGTGTGAACTCTTGTTCACCTTTCCATTCAGGATTCTCTTACTGATCAGCTGCATAGTTATGACTCATATGCATAGCAAATTTCCTAAGCCAGCACTAAATTTGTTTTTTTCTCTAAACTCAAAAAAAAAAATATTAAAAACTTACAAAACAGATATTTAAATCAATCCCCACTGCTTGCATTCTGCTTTATGAACTAGTGTAATTTTGCTGCAGAACTTTTCAGTCTGTGTTCTTTAGCCTAAAAAAGATAAATTGAATATCATTTGTTCATATTTGAGATTACCCTCTCTGATATGAAAAATAAGGAGATAAAGATGGATATCATTGCATTTTAAGCAAAAAGAAACTCAGTTTTTGCACTTGTTAGCATCAGCAGAATGAAGAATTCACACAACCTTTTTAATGACAGTTTGAAAATGCCTGTTATTTATTAGAAAATAGCAAAAGGCCTTGTTACATGACTACTTATGAAGGAGAAAATTATGTATAGTCTGCTTAGCTACACATAATCCACAATTAATTGCAGTAAAAAACTTAATGTTTTTCCAAGTTTTAGGATTATGGAAGATACAAGTACCACTGCAGAGCTGCTTAGGCTCTCTGTGAGGAAAGGACATGAGATTCTTGTTACTGTAGATCCCAAGTGTCTACAATTCTGTTTGGGGGCTCCAGCTCAGCGTCAATTCGTGTGCATTCTTAGATCAAGTGCATGAGTAGCCTTTTGATTTTAAAAAAATACGTTTACAAACTCACAGCACCACTTAGATACAAGAATTTTGTGGAAATGCAAGTGTGACAGTATATTTAGATAATTCAGATGTTGTGCTCAAGACCTTCAATTACGTTATTATTTGGCTTTGCTTAGGTGTGGTATAGAAAAATGTCTTGTAGGTCCATTCAGATTTAGAAAATCAACTGCAAAGTATTTTTAAAATAAGAGTATTAGGTAAATATACACTGAAATCTCTTACATGTAATGCAAAAGAATGAAATACTCTGCTTACCATTTCATTTTCCTTACACATACTGGTTTTGATCCTTACACATACTGGTTACCGATCTTCTAGACAAATGCATGCAAACTGAAAAAAGGTTGATTCTACTGAAGTTAAACACTTTTGTGTGCGTCTGTATAATTTGTTTTCTCTCTGTAAGGCTTTTGCAATTAAAAAAAAATATCTGAAATGTATGATGGGACTGCTCTTTGTAACCACTTAAAGACTGTCCTGGTTGTGAGCTTTGTTTTTCCACAGTCATGTTGAACTTCAGACCTTTTAGGATACTACTGAAACAAAAGTCAACTAAGCACTTAGTTTTAAGACCCATAATGATCTCCTCTGGTCTCCTCTATCTGAGTGCACCACAGCCTGCCTTTGCATAAAGGGTGGAGGCCTTGAAGGGTGGTGGTACATCTACTAAACAACACTTTTCAAATATAAATTGAAAATAGCCATTTCCTTCATGATCAAAGCTAGAATTCTCATCTCCTTCCACTTTCTTCCCATGACTATAAACTGCCTGAAAATGTTTGTTTGATTAGACTTTGTGGTTTCAGTTGCTGAACATCTGTAAAACACTTGTGTCTAAAACCCTTTGAAACTCCTTGCCTCCTTCTCAAATTCTTTCTATCATACTTTCATTGCCTCAATTTTGTTGTGTCGTTGGTTTCTGCTTGAAGCAAAGAGAGAAAAGGGTTTTGAAATCCATAAAATGGTGTGAGACCGTATTTTTAAGTGCATCTCTACCTCCATCACCCAGGATGCAAGCGTGGTGCAATCAGGCTGTCAGTATAGTACACAGTTGTACTGTAAAGCACCACTAAGCCAACAGCTAGTGATGCTGATGGGGAGAAAGGATGCATATCCCAGGAAACAAGGAATGACTCTAACAAAAGCATATCTTACACAGCTGCAGAATGCTTTCCTCTAGCTACGAGTGCTTTCTCCTGGTTTTCCAGCTACTGCTCCAGTGAAAAGACAAAGCCGGTGTGTTGGGTGATAGAAATATTCTCCAGGGTGCTTATGTCTGATGTTGGCAGGGTTTTCTTGCCTCCTCCATCCACTTCTGCCCTCTTTCTTGCCGCCCATTTGCACATACCCTCTTGGGAGACTGGCTTCCATTGTGTGGAGCTGTGCTCATTTTGATTTACTTAAGTTGTTCAGCATCATAATTGTGAGCATTAATTGCATAGTACAAAAAAATATGTATTTTACATAACATACAGAATACATGCATCCTATATTAATTAGTTGATATTAGGAAGTGTTCTAGGGGCTTAAAGCATAGCCCCAGCTTGGAGAAATCCAGTGTATGAGTGAATGATACTTTACTGTCACGCATGGCAGTCTGACCATCTGAGTCTTGCTTTGGAGCAAGTTACAAGTAAATGTCCCTAAAGAACACAAAATCTTACCCCATATAAAAGCAACATTTCATTTGGAAATTACATAACTAAATAATCTCAGTGCACTAATTATCTGGGAAATATGCAGCAAATTTAATAGCACCCTGAGATCCTTGTTAGGACTAAACAGCACGAAAAGTCTCTATATTGGTGCTGTGTTTGTTGCTGCTTGCAGCAGCTACTGCAAGGAAAGTGATGGACACCTATCCCATCCCCTTGAACCCTGCAGGTTGCTGCATTTATCCCTGGGGCTGTGCTTGAGCACACACTTTTCCTCTCACCCCTGAGATGGGATTCCTGTGAAGGGAGAAGCGGAGCTGCTGTTTCAGAGTGTATAAATTCACAGTCCCTGTTAGGACTGTGGGCAGTGTGTGGTTTACCTCCTGATGGTTTCAGTCACTGGAATGCCCATGCCATAACCTCCATCTCATGCCCTAGCTGAAAGTGCTCTGTTACTTTCCTATTTTTAACACTTTTCCTTCTGATTTTGTTTTGGCGCCTCTTATTCCTGTTGCTTCCTAGTTCAGTGAACACTTGAAAGGCTGTTTTCCTTATTGAAGGAGGCCACACAAAGCTCTTCCCAAGTGGCACAATCTTGTTTTTTCAAACTGTAAGGTAACATCTTTTGCTTGCTTAAGTTACATGACAAAGTTGAGAATCAGAAAGTTAGAGTAAGGAATTAAAATGTGCCTTCATAGTGCACCGAGTTCAGTAACTGATCTTTTTGTCTTCACAATTTCACGAGCTTAGTAACACATTTTAATAATCATAAGAGATCTATAAGCCAGCTTGTGAAGTGACATTAGCACAAAGACCATATGGATGATTGTGAAATATCTTGTTGAATTTTTAGGAGTGTGAATTTGTCTAGAGTCATGTCTCCCTGAATACAAAAATAAGTCCTCTTCTGTTCACTGTGAAATCTTAGTTTCTAACAACACAAAGCTTTGCAAACTCTGTTTTGTAGATTTTTATTTCTCTCAAGTTAACTTTAATTATCACATATAGTTCTTTCTGTAAAGGGCCTGAATATCCACAGTAATCTACATGCTGTGTTATTGGTGTAGTAAAAGTAATAAATTAATCAGAATATAAGGATGTGCAACAGAGCAGTTATCAAAGAGCTGCTTTAGTTGTTGTTTCTAAAGTAATTTTATCAGCAGTCCACCCACCTACCTTTTAGACTTTCTTTACGAGCACACAAATTTCCACTTTTATGTACATATGCCCTTTTCACTATGTGCCACTTTCAGCTGTTGATGAATTATTGATTTCTCCTGTCACAATTCTTTTGAGTTACAGTACTCATGATGCTGAAAAAGAAACAAGATTCATTATTGTACTTTTTTTGAAATGTGTTCCACTCTCTTTAGATTTTCTTAATTTCCTGCAAGGCTATATTACAGGAGTGTTGAAATGACCCCAAGAACAGGACATCAACCTGCACCCAGATGGGATGGCTCTTCATAAATTTCAAATAAACTGAAGAAGATAGCAACAGAGTTCAGGCGTAAATTTTTCCATCAGAGATCAGGTCTTCTTCCCTCTGGGTTTGGAATAAGAAACTATGTATTTACAAAGATAATTATTTTGTTTTTACTTTGGGTTTTCAGTTAGCCTTTTGAAGGAGATCATGTTTTACAAACCTGATGTGAGCTAATTGGGTGTGTTTACCTTTCTTTTACAGATAGCATACCTTTAATGGCAGCGGAGGGAGGTTAAGAAAACAAGCCAAGAAATGTAAAAAAAAATGGACAGGCTAAGGGTTTAAATTTGCAGTATTAAATATCAGGTTTGATTAGGCTTCCAAGACCATGGATTTTGGCTTAAATAACTTTTCTTTTGCTATTGTGGATTTATTCATCCCATAGAGTCCCAGCCTGCTCTTGGATCAGGGTTTCTGCCCAGGAGCTCCATCCAGGGGCAGAGGTGGCTCTGGCCACTGGCACTGGGAGCACTGCTCCGGGTCAGCTCTGGCACCTTGGGCTTGGCAGAGCCAGGAATACAGTTCAGAGAAATATGTGAGATTGTCACAGCAAGCAGGTGTGAGATGTCTTTGGTCTTCTTCTGTGTTTACTAGAGGCTGGCCTAAGACTTAGAACATGAAATTTAAATTAAACTCTATATTTGTACTACGAGTACTATAGATCGAGCACTTGGTATCCAAACACAGATTTATAAATATTTACGTCTTGCCTCAAATACTCTGCATCACAGAGTTCTATGGTCTATTTTCAGGCTGTGGAGAAATGCAAAAATTCTTAACCAGTTTTGTCACTTTAAATGGAGTTGAATGTTCACTGGTTCCTGGGAAGTTTTTGTAAAAGGGATTTTTTTTATTTTTTTTTTTTTATTTTTTTTTTTTGTAAGAATTCTATGAATTGCTCTAAGTCTGTGTTGATTCATATTGATGCTAGACAAAATACACATTTCCTACCAGGAGTAATATAATGCAAAGCACTGTAGTGTATGCCAATAAGTGGATTGAATGATGGATACATTAAAAAAACAAGGAATGCACATTGATTATTACATGTAAATCAAATACAGAACTTTCAGCCCAGAAGAATTTTTGACAAATTTTGCAAGATTTTGTTTCCATGTGCTACTAAATGCCAATTAATATCTTCAAGCAGAATATAACCTCTCTCTGTAGTGAACTCCATAAACATCTTGTCAGTGGAGTAAATTGTTTGACAATCAAATGCAGGATGTGCAGGAGAATTCAGTCCAAGTTTATTGTTGCTTATGGATTCTGCAAATCTAATGAATCCTGGCATAATAGAGCAGGAAACTTCAGTAAAGATCACTGCTATGAGCAGATGACATATGTTTGTGTTAGTAATCATGTACCCTTGTGGATTATCTTCAAAACAATTCAATTTTCTGATTGGAGACAATGGAATAAAAGATAGTGGCATACTTCTTTCCCTTTTATCTGCATCAAACTCAAATATATCATTGAGTAGGAAGCATTTTCATTTCTTATTCTTAGATCACTTCTACTACTATAATGCAAAGGCTCTTTTGAACTAATATTTAGGGGGTTATATTTTAGGTTACATAGAAAATAGGACCTCAAAAGTAAGGAGATTGCTAGTCCTTCCCTTGACTCAAAACAGCCGTGGCTGTTTGTCAGATCCACTCTTAAAATCTTCTCCAGGAAATTTTTTCCAGTGCTTATTCTTCTTTCAATTAGAAAGGTTTTCCTACCTTAAATGTTTTACCTGCCTTAAATTCACCACACTTCAGTTTAACTCTACTGCTTCTTATATTATCTGCTGTAAATCTTAAAAGCAGTATAAACATCCTCTTGAATTTTAAACCTGGTTTTCAAAGAGTTTGTTAACCTCTTGCCGCCTGATGCAAATTTAAAGCCAGTTTTCCTTTCTATCCTTCTGGTCTTCTGTGAAATATCAAACAATTTGAGAGATTGGGGTAAACTAAAAGAAGCCAGATTGATAATGCTTCTTTCTAATTTAAAATAAAACCTTGAGAATCACTCACTTGAGTAGATGTTTACCAGAAAGCTGGTCTAGTTCCCATTTTCTGTTGAATTGTTTTGTTGTGCAGCAATTTCACAGCAGTTTCCTCTAGACACAGTTCTGCAACTTTTTTATGAGATGAGCATGTCAGATACTGCTTTACTAAACTCCAGGCATATGGCATTTACTGCTTATTCCCCAAGGAAAGCATATTATGGAGTCATAAAAGTAAAAGGAATTGTGTTTGGCAAAATTTGTTCTTGACAAATACCTGTTGGCTGTTGCTCACTTTATTTCTTTTCTTAATTTGCAGGTCATCTTTTTACTAGTGCAGGCAATCTCTTTCTCAGTTTGTGTCATTAGCTATAAATAACATTTTACATTGTTCTTTCAAAGATGGTTTCAGGTCCAGCTGTAGGAATGATTTATACAAAATAACTGCATTCCCAGAGTTTTAGGAACACTCACTGTGCAGTTTGGAAATTATGGTTAACACTGAAATTGAGCCCTTTTTTCTCGATGAGCCAGAATTTGTGCATTTGGAGTTACAAATTCCATCCTAGGTATGCTTGGATTCAGGCAGGGACAGTTTATATTGGTCATCTCCTGGAATCCTTTTACACACAGGCTTTGTTTAATTTAAGTCTACCAAGGATCTGTCCCTGTTTAGTTATTTATTTTTTCCTTTAGGCAGATCCTTCTAGAGTCCTTCATTCTTGGCTGAGTTGGGCTGGTTCTCTGCCCTACTTTTCACAGCTGCTGAGTTATTTTTCTTTAATGATAATTACTTGAAATATTACCTAAGCATGATAGATTGCAGGACATGGAAATGGATAAATGAAAAACACCAACCTATGTTTTCTGTGTGAGACAATTTTCCATTTTGTGATTTTTTTTCTATTTTTTGGTACTAAAATAATTTTTAAATAAAAGCATATAGTCTATGGTGAGTAAGATTCTTTGATCCAAGGATCTGTTTGCTAACAATATAGTTTATTTCTACCAAGATTTGTTATCAAGTCCTAAACTCTTCAAGTGCCTCAGGTCTCTCTCTTTACTTGGACAACAGGTCTTCTGCTGTCTCTCATTCATTCTCATGGTTTTGAAAAGTATTGTGATACCAGATAAGGGAATGACAGCATTATGCTGTAATAAGTTGTGGGTTTTTTTAATCAGGAGTGTCTGAAATATTTTATTTGAATAGCATCATTTATTGCAACAGTGCCTTTTACGAATAATTTATTTGCAAATGTTTAGATATAATTGATAAACATGTAGATCTCAGGTATAAGATGTGTATCTGTATCTAAACCAAGAAACTGAGCAAAGACAACTGAGGTCTGGATCTATACTGGTTTTAATGCATTGGACCAATCATGGCCCTGTACACTTGAGAAATTCAGTGTGAGCAGTAGGAATGACCCCCCACCTCTTTCATTAATATTTGCAATTGGTACAGCCATGTCATTCTCTCACTTGTCTCCGAAAGGTGATCCATCCTTCAGTGTTGTTCTACTGATGTTGTATTTGATATTATGCAAAAAAAACCTTTTCTCCGTCAAATGATCGTTTTTGCTCTGGCCAGAGAAATAATTGCTTTTTTTTTTTTTTTTAATTGGTAAAACTGAGCAACAGGAAAATCCAGCAATCTTTCCTCTCTTACAAGAAAATGGCATTATAGCTGTACTCTCGTGCAATCTTGTATCGCCAATCTACTGCCTCCCCCGCTTTGCCTGCAAATGTCAATCTGTCATTTTTATAGAATCTCAAAATCCAGCATGCAAAATCCAGCAGTACTAAATGTCCACCAGGGCTCAAGGCTCAAGCAGAACTTGAAACTGGACATGAGAATGGATATGAACACACACAGCACTCGTTTACAGGTGAGGAAAGCGTCATTGCTGGAATCAAGTCATGTATTCAAACTAGAAGTAAATCTGTGTGTGGAACTGCGGGTTTTCAGAAAAGATACAAAGAAGCCCAAGGGTCTTATTGCTGAAATGTGTAAATGTATCTTAAGCAAGTGCACAAGGGAAGGAATGAAAGCAGTTAGCCCTGGAAACTGAACACTTTCCTTTTCATTCTTCCTACTTCACCTTTCTATTCCATACGCCAGTGCTTTAATGTGTCACAGCGGGAAACGATGGGATATCCTCATCCAAAATCATCCTAAATGTTGAGCTGGCTGTTCTTTGTCCAGTCAGAGCAGCTTTTATGCCATTCAGTTGATGTCATTCTCACTTGGACTTCTCTCTGACTATGAATTTGTGTGTATGGTTATTTGAGGTGTTTCTCTCAAACAAAACAAACAAAGAAAAAACTACACCGGGGTTCACATTCTCGCTCCTTTTCTTCATGTAGTAGCTCATGCTGAAGAATATGTAAAAAGACCAGCACCTAGTCTTAAAATTATGTCTTGAAATCTTTTTCAAGTTTTTATCAGTCTTTCAATATTTAAAAGCTAGTTTGTAGTCCACTGTTTATGAAATAGCATTTTTCTTACTGGTGTATAATATTGACATTTTGTAAGTATGTAGAATTATTTTGTAATCAAAAAGGCCAAAAAGAGAATCTTTTTTTTTCTTATTTCTGAAAGAATTTTTGCCCAGAAGAATATTAACTCTGCTGTTTAAAATATGGCTTTTACTCATGGTTTATTTTTTCAGTTTTCTCTGGCCAGAATTATTTATGGAAGTAATGTGGGGGAGGTTCTTTTATCCCTCATTAGGTTTCTTGCCAGTCTGTGGTCATGTTCACTTGTCCATTATGTCTTCACATCATTTTCTTTGTACCTGTCTCATCTGCGTTGCAGAAGTTTTGCTTTGAAAGCAAAAATGTTTTGTTATACAATAACTGAGTTTCTTTGTCTAAAAATGTCAGAGAGCCAGGTTTTCTGTTGCTGTATATTATCATACTGTCAATCCCCTTCCTTCTCCTTTGTCCAGATATACAGCTTAAATTTTCAGGCTTTGTTCATTTAGTCACAAGGGAACCTTTTCCTTCCCTTTCTCCCCTTATAATTATTATTTTTGTCTGTGTTCTGGTTCCAGCCTCATTGCAACTGCACACAGCAGTGGTGGCAGCTGTGACAGGTGCCTCTTTGAAGCCTGGGAAGCAAATGCATCTAATGAAAGGGCTTGAGCATCCTCTCTAAAGGTGCTTGTGGATCGATGCAAACAATTTCATACCTTTTCCATCCCCATGCTACCCAGTGTGTCTCTTAAGCTTGGTTTGACTTAGCTGCAGAACTTCCCTCCCTCAGGAGATCCTGGCTCATGCAGAGGTCAAAGGCATCCTTTGTGAGAGGAATGCTTCAGACCTACTGTGTGTAGGGTTTGATTTTTGACAGACTTCAAATGCAGCCTCTCTGGAAGGTCCCTAACATCAGACCTTTCCCAGGTAATGGGAAAGGCAATCAGGAGTTTTTTGGGCAAGCTAAATTATAATTTGTACTTTTCATTGTTGTTCGTTATTTTTCCTTCCACACTGATGACTTATGGAATTTAAGTTTCCTTTAACAAGGGAAATACGTATGCTGATGGTCCAGAAAACCCATCAAAGGCTTGAATCTACCATGGTGACTTGTTTATAAGCAAGATTTCTTATTTATTTCTATATAGTTCTCATCATTGCATAATCAAAGTTCATAAAAGGAAAAAAGCACCCTGATCTCACGACGTTTCAGTGCATTTGTTCATCGTTTTTGGCTGCTGGTTCAGTCTGACAGCAGCACAGTCTGCAACAAGCCTTGGACCTGTTTGCAGCCAGGTTTTGATCCTTCCAGAGCCTTCACAATTTCAGTGATCTCTTCCTAGCTGATGGTGGCAGCTCAGCTCATAGTTATTTATGCAACCCATCTCTCCTTGGGGGTTGGGAATTGCTATTCTCATTTGGTAAAAGAGAAATTGAGGCCATATTAAGCATTTTCTGCAAGGTAGCAGGGAAAGCGGGCAAGATTAGCCAAAGAGAAAGCTCACTTCTTAAATTATTTTGTATTTTGGACAGGCTATAAGCTACTGCTACATGATGTCTGTCATGCCTGAAGCATGAGCATTATATGTGTTGATGGGTTTCTTTTTATTCTATTTTGATATTCGTAAGCACAAGAAAAATTAAAAAAAAATATTCTATACTTTTCATTCTCTTGCTGTTTGTCTTATATAATGTGACACAAAAACATCAGATATATTTTTTGTTTAATAATTATTTTTGCTATTACTTATTGCAAGAATGCTATACTTTTGCCTACCTTTTCTCAGATTATTTATTTTCTGTGTGTTTTTGCATTCTAGAGGTTTCCGAAATGTTTTTAACTCATACTCATACCTATTGCATCCCCGAGATTATTGCAATTATCCTCATTTTCTTCACGTGTAGTGCGTATGTGTTTTTGTGTATAAATATTAACTGAAAATAATTTCATGTTCCCCTCTGGGGAATTAACTGTCACCCTGAAAAAAGTGTTGTTTTAAGATGTTTTGGCTTACTAAAAAAAAAATATAAAAATAATAGTCAAAAAAAATTATCCAGCAGCATCCAGAGTGCCTGCACAAACTCCACTGGGAGAGTTTAATCCAGAAATGCATTTTTGTTACATACATCTTGATTTTATCCAGGTTAGTAATACAGCTAGCTAATTTCAGAGTTAAATACTTTAATTTTCTCTTAACTAACTTAAAGTTATCACAGTTGTGGGTAGCTAGGCAAACTTGCTCCGTTTATACTCTTGTATTTATTGAGAAGGTACCCCCAAGTGGTAAATAAGGAATGGGAGGGAAAAAGGGAGAGAAATTAAAAGTACAGGTTGTGATGTACAAAGAAGCACATAAAGCCTGGGGAGAAACGAGGGAATTTTAGGAAGTTTGACTGCTGCCTGAGACATCATTGCCAGAATATTTGACACAACCCAAGAAATTTGTTCTTACTGAAATAGATGAAGTCATTTTGTGAAGCTGGGAGAAACCTGTGTCAGATGAAGCAGTGACAAAGACTTTGCCTCAGCTTCTCAGCAGGGCAAATGTAGTAAATCATTTCCTGGCAGAGTCAAATGGGCACACGACCTGTGAACAAAAGAACAGGGGTTTATTTTCCCTGAGCTAGATTGCTTTGCTCAGTGAGGTCTTATTTAAGCTGTAAAACCAGGTGAAAATGACTTCTGGTGAACTTGGCAAGTTCTTCCAATGCTATGAGGATTTTTTCAGCCCTTTCAAGAACTTAGGAGAAAAATCTAACTTGTCAAATTTGATCTACTGCTAAGGAACCCAGAAAACTTAGTGCCCTGATCCTCAAAAGCTAATGCAAACAGCAAAATAATTTAAGATATAGTTACTGTTCAGTTAAAATACAATTAAGAAAGCCCCTAGTGATGTAGAGTCTGAAATAAAGTTGGTTTCGTGTATTTCAGTTGATTTGTATCAAAACTTTTATAAAGCCTTGCAGTGAGTAAAACTGAATTCAGAAGTTCAGCAAAGGACACAATTGTAATAAATCCTATTCATTCTAACATATGAATCCATTAATAAATGTGTCTTATAAAAAAATCTGAATTCATTCATATTTAACCAGTTTTCCAGAGCTAAGTGGAACCCGTAAGTAGTAATTGGATTATTTCTGCATAAATTGGAAAAAAAACCCAACTTTATCCTTCCTTTCGATGGATTTCTGTTTCATGCATAGGGATGTAGGATAAAGAAATCATGTTCCCCAGAATACACAGATCTTTTATATATTCTATTCATTCTGCATTACTTGGCTTTGGCCTGGGAAGCCAGGCCACACCTGCTGTGGAGAAAATATCCTAGGTTGAAAAGCTTTAAAGACTAGTAAAATCCATATATCAGGCCTTTGAATTATTTTTATGTTCTTTTATGGTCAGGTGCATGCTTGAGGCAAGCAGAATAAGCATTAAAGTCATGCAATAGTGGATATCATGGTGGTGATATTCAAAGTGTGTATCATGATAAAGTAGCCTTGGATAATGCACATTGCTTAATATATTCTGTGTGTTTTCAAACTTCTGAATTCTGAAAACACACAGAAAGGGATTTTCACACCCCTCTGCTTCTTTCCACTAATGATTATCTGTGTTTGAATAAAATGGTTGTGAAATGGGGTTATGGTTATTAGTAGAGAGGGAGTCCTGGCAGCACGGGATGAATATTTCCTCAGTGGTTACATGACGAATATGTTGTTAATCTAGTGTTCAGTTAATCTGCCTTTTATAAATTTTCTGGTCTTGTACATTCACTACTCAAAACTTTATGAACCTTAGGAATTAGCTTGCATTTATGGTTTAGAGAGAGACTATTATTCCTCTCTAAAACCATTTTTCTTCCAGCTGATATGAATTATATATAGATGGTAAAAAGCAGAATTTTAAGAAAATTTTCACTCACAAAAGCACTTGGAAAAAAGAAATTAACAAAAGATTTTAGATCTTTTCTTCATTGAAGAAAAATATTACTTAAGCCAGAAAAACCATTGAAGTGGTTTACACCTGGTAACACCAGTTTGATCTATGCACTTCAGAAGAATTCCACTTTAAATAGTGTTGACTGATGAAGGCACCTAGTAAAGCTGCTCCAAAATACTGTCCAATATGAACAAGCAAGGTAGTGCTATCAGAGCAATCAATTCTATTTCCAGCCTAAAATATTCTTTTCCATTTCCTTTGTGGTATACACAATGTAAGTAATCTGGATTTCATCCTAGATATAAGAATGGGAACACCATTTAGATTACAATAATTTGTTACATGATTTTTTTTTTTTTTCATTTAATAATTGTAAGGGTCTTTTGCTAATGTGTCACCAAATTTTGGCCACTTAATAAGTGTATTTATTCTCTAGACTCTTTCAAAAGGCTTTTTTCAAGACCAAAAAGGGGAAAAAGGAAGTGGTGGAATATAATGACCGGATAGAAAATGTTGGCATCGTTTAAATCTAAGTGGCTTCTTTCAAGTGTGTAATGCTTTAAAGTCCCAAGAATATTTCTTGAATTTTCATCTAATAGTTCAAGTATCTCACTGCTTCAAAACTGCCTCAAAAAATCCATCTTTTCCTTAACGTTGCTCTGTCAGAAGGTTTTCAGGGTCTCTGAATGACTTTTGTCCTACAGTCAGTAGTTGAATCTGCTATGAAGACAATTCTGCTATTCCTATACGTGGTACAGGCATTATGATTTGAGATGCTCTAACATTATTTTCTTTTTTTGGCTTTTTATAAATACCATTTAAAAATTACTTTTATGATTCCATTTTAGAATCTCTGCCTTTCTTTGTTAGATACAAAAATACATACAAGCAGCATGTACTTTCCATATTTAGGACACAAATCCTCTCTCCTATTTTTCCTATATAGAAAATTGCATCTTGCCCTTCATTTGTGTTATCTCCATCTCTGGGACACTCTTCTTTTATTTGACTGGATTTCATAGGAACTATCATTAAAATCTTCAGTCAACTAATCAAATTGGTTACTCACATGAAATGAGAATGATTGCATTTGAGAATGAGATAGATGGTTCTCCTGTCTTAGCATACAACTAAATGCATAATACAAAAATGTAAATAAAAGTTTAAGTTAGTATGTGAAAGTTCTATTCACGGCACAGAGACGATTTGTGCACACAGTATCTAATTATATGCTTGAGTCACAATAAAATAAACTTGAGAAAGGCTGAGCAAAAGCATTTTCTGTCTAAAATAGCAAATAACTATTTTGCTTCATTCAAACTCAGACTTAACTTTCAGTCCCTAAGAGTATCTTTTCTGTTTCCATGCAGAGCTTCTCCTTTCCTCCAAATGTTACCTATTTTTGCAATGCCTTGAGCTCAGAAATAGATGCTGCCATTTTAACACCAGAAATAGACTTTTTAAATGTAACTACTGTAATACGTATGACTGACAAGTCTGGGCCCTGCATAGCTTTAAATTCAGTCTTTTGCCCTGTAAGAATGACATCATACATGTTTCTTGAATGATATTAGCAATATTTTTTGTCCCCCTCATTGAAAACCTACATGAAGGCAATGGTACCACAATAATATGAGCTTTCACTGCATCTGACTTCTTGTCTTTTAATATTAGAGTCACTGCAGTGAAGTAACTCCACTAATTGAAAAGCAAAAAATAATGCTTAATGATGCTGATCATAACATGGTACACTGAAGTTGAGAAAAAATTTGGAAGTATTAATAGGCAGCTTTATAATTCAAAAATGCACACATTTAGAAATAGCCGATAAAAATGAGTTGTGGCAAATACCTATTTCTATTAATCCTCATTTTTTTTAATACAAATCTAGTGCTTTTTACTAGGTGTGAAAAAACTTAACAATGGCACAGCACAAAATTCATATTCATATTCCAAGCTAATTAACATATTCCTTGCACCTGTATATTTACACAAACAAAAAGGATATTGCCAAGGCTGGTTCATGGCGAGATTACAGAGGAGAAAAAAAGAAAAGGAAAAAAAAAGAGAGATACTGAGCATTCTTTGCGCACTGGTATCCTGCACAGCTCAAAGGTATACAACTCCAGCATCTGAGAGAAAAGACTGAGGATGGGCAAGATCAAAACTGTCGCATCATCAAAGTGCAGCCGAAGCGGGAGCAGCTAATTGCTGTACGTCCCCTCGCAGGGCAATTAGTGACAGCAGCAGTGACTCTCCCCACCAGCCTCCAGCCCCATCTCACTTGGGGGATGCACCCCCTCACACAGCCAAGGCAGGGCTGGGGGCAGGAAGACGTGGAAGAAGCTTGCAGAAACCCGTGGTTCTCAAGGGATTGTTGGTGCTTCCTAAACCAGTCCAGTTTATTCATTTGGTGTATCCGCAGTAGGGTGTAAATTCTAAATGTAAATCTGGGTCTGCAGCTGCTGCTTTTGTTTTGAAACCTCTGTAGTGATACTTCCATATGAGAGTTGCATTCATTCAGACATTTATTGCCACAGCCTTTACCTTTTGCAATGTTAAATATTGCTCTTTAACACCCAAGGAATAGCATATTTTTAGAGATTACTGTGCGTATTTATTCATGCAGTTTAGATTGACCCTAGTGGGAGCCTTCTGGAAGCGGCCAATATTTCCAAGGCTGATTTTTCACTTTACTCACTACCAGGAATAGGAAATGATGGCAACATTTGCAACCATAACCTTTGGAAGCAATTACCCAGAAGCATCCCTTGCAATGCACCCAAAGGGAACATCCCAGGAGGCCTCCTCAACAATCCTTCCCAACAGCAGCTTTTCATTGATCCTGTAACACTTGTGTAGGCATTGGGGTTGGCCAGAGCTGGTGGTTGTGGGGTGAGTTTATTGAGGCCTTCCAGTATCTAAACTGGTGCTACACGAGAGCTGGAGATGGAATTTTTACAAGAGCATGTAGTGGTAAGTCAAGAGTGAATGGCTCTAAACTGAAACATGAGAGATTTCGATTAGATATTAAAAAGAAATTCTTTATTGTGAGAGTGGTGAGGCACTGGAACAGGATGCCCAGAGAACCTGTGGCTGTCCCATGCCTGGAAGCATTGAAGGCCAGGATGGATGGGGCTCTGAGCAACGTGGTCTAGTGAAAGATGTCCCTGTCCATGGCAGTGGGGTTGGAACAAAAAGATCTCTAAAGTCCCTCCCAACCCAAACCGTTCTATGATTTTCAGTACAGGTCTCATTGGGTTCAAGTAGCCCTGGTACAGCTCCATCGTGTCCTGAGCCCCATCTACTGGTCCCCTCAAAAGGCTTTGTAGATACAGAAATATATTCATCCTATAGAGGCCTTCATGTTTATATGTGCAGAACATGCCTCTGAAAGGAACTACTCATTAGGAAAATGGCAACCTTACGTTTTCAAGTGGGCTTTGGGCGTATACTTCCCCTGGTCAGTAAAAAATATAGTTAGTGATTAAAAAAGTCCAGCAGAGTTACTATCTCCTACCTTCTGCAGCCTAAATATCTCCCGCCAGTTCTTTGAAAAAATGAAAGCAGTCTTTGCCCCTCTCCCCTACATCTCTAATTTTTTATCCCTTCTGAGTCTGTTGTGTTTGTGCACTCAGCAGCAACAGCAGTTAGAATCCAGCTTGTAGGAGAGAGAGAATCTCACCATTTTTGCTCATGTAAATCATGTCAGTAACCCAAGGATTAATGTTGTATGTGTTGAAGACAGGATCAGACTCAAGCAAAGGTGATGTGCATGTGTAGGAGCTTCAGAGCCTTTTCCCAATCAATACCTGCAGCCCATGGTTCAGGGAGAAACACCTGGATGCTGTGGTGTCACATAGACTACCTTGAGCACAGCTGGTGCATGTCATAAATTTAAAGAACTGATGCAGGCAGAACACTGTTTGACAAACCCCAATTACTTTTTTTTTGCGAAATAGGAAGCTGAGTATTTGGTGTGTTAAGGTAAAAAAGCAGAAGTTCAAATCCATCACCCTTATAGCAATATGATCCCTTTGGCAGAAAGCTCAGTTACACTGCGAGTATTTATGTATGTAATAATGTTATTCTTGGACTACAGACACCAGTTCTGCTTCTGTATGTGGATTATCTCTTGAACCCTTCAAATTAATCCTCTGGCAGCAGCTGAGAGAACCATGGTGCATCAAGGCAGCCATGGCTCTGAACAGCTTGTTGGTGTGACCCTTGACTTTTCCAAATATGTCACCACTGTGTCTGGCCACATCTTTCTCAAACAGGTTCTGCACAGGCTCTTGAACTCTTAGAACTATCTGGTCCCATCAATCCCACAGCTCCTTACAGCAGCTCTCCAGAATGTTACTCTTAATTAGTGTAATGACCATTCTCTAATCTTTTGTTACCACTGTAAGCATGCAATTCTTTTATTTCTTCACACATATCATGATTTTACCTCAAAGAAAGGGTTTTATTTTGATTATATGCTGTTAGAGCTTCATGTATTTTGTGAACAGTAGTACAATGGAACATTTTTGCTGACTCAAAAATGGGATGGTATCCTTCTTAGAAGAATTTTTGAATATGTATTTTAGTTTATTACTTAAGGCTGAGGGGTATGGAGTAGAGATGTGTTGTTGTTGACTAATAATACTCCAAAGAGATGTAAGCAGTGTTAGACCTCTCATAGATAGGAGATTTCTGCAGCATTCTCCATTTGCCAGAATAGAAAACACGAGACAAAGAGATTGTATCAAGGGCCTTTTGAGTGCCAACAATGCACTCTATTTACAATAGTATCCTGCTTCAATAGGAATACATTCATTATTATAATCTCTGCAAGTATTCACACCTACTTGGTTGCTCATTATACATTGCTTTTGACTGAATATGCATTTTAACATTTTCTCTCATGTGCCTCCTCACAAGTACTGAAACACTGCTGTGCGGTGTTTCTGACTTTAGAAGGTGGTGTGGTCATTTGCTTAATAGATAAATATTTGGACTGACAACAGTCTCAAAAGATTTTATACTGATTTTGTATAAGGGCTGAATTTGGCTACATGATTAAAATTCTTTTACCTCTGACATGAAAGTTAGTGGCAATGAAGTATCTTAAAAGAAAAAAGGAAAATATTTCATTTTAATAGCTAATAACATTTAGCTTTATTTCTTCCTCATTACATGATTAAATAATCACCCAAAACAGACTAGCACTAACTATATATCTATAAAGAAAAATATAAAATTTTAATATCAGGCTTATTCATCTGGATTGTGGAGAAGACACAAAAGGACAGTTTCTTCTTGTCTGTAGATACTTTGCGAATTTCTAGTGTATATAGCATCATACTCAGATGTTTTCACTGCCCTTGGGAAGAGAATAATGCTTCTCCACCCCTTATATATTTATTGTTCACTGATTAACTGCTGTGGAAATAAGAGTGACACTGAACATGTTCATTTAGAACAATTTCCCTGGAGCCTTTTGCTCTATGTTTTATATTCCCCAATTTTACCTACATCTGCAAATACTTTCCTTGATGACCAGCATATCTCTGCATGTGTTCTTCCCTTCACTGTAATCTTTCATCTTTTCTGTAATTAAGTAGGTCATCATTCAGCACAAATGACTGTTCCTTTTCCCTGATTCTTTTCAAGTTGCTCTGAACTTGCAAGAAAATTTCTGCATTTCTAAATAAATTCCATTTTAAATCTAGATTTCTTGTGGAGAAAAAAAGAAAACAACACATTTTTTTTTTTCTTTATTTATATATAAGGAAAAATTTTTAAGGACAGGTTGCTAGGGTACTCTTGTGAATAAATGAAATTTGGGAGGAAGGTGGGAAGGAATGTCAGTCTGCTTTTGTTTTCAGAAAATAGAAATACAGATTTTCTTCTATGTTTCTCATGGAAACAAAGAAAATCCAAATGAACTTCTGTAGCTAGATAGAATGAATGTGGTCAGTCTGTTCTCTTCATTCTTTTCTAATTTCCTTTAACCATAGCAAGTGGTTCTTTAATGCACTTATTTTGCTGAGCAAAGACAGAAATTAATTAATTTTTTATCTATTGCTGTCGCATCACTTAATGAAGTAAAAATACTAAAATAGGCTTGATATAAATTTGATTGTTTATGTATGGATCTGTTTTATTACCAATAAAATACATTGTGACCTTTCTGAAAGCTGTACAACCATAGAAACTTGTAAGAATGTGATGTGCTTTGACTTTTAAAAGTAAACTCGAAGAAAGTGTGGGTAGTTTTTAGTAATCCTCTTGCCATGAGGGCATGCCAGATACATACTGACACATTATGCAAATTTGTCATTGTGATTAACACTCTTTAATGACCTCAAGATGCTCCAGATTTACTTTTAGATGCACATAAACAATAAACAAAGAACAGTACATGGATGAAATTAGGCCAAAAGTCAAGAAATATCAAAGCAACATGAGTGACAAATATGAAACAGTCAGGCAGCATCAGTCTTCCTAGATGTCCAGCTACGTTGAACAAATATAAATATTTGATGTGATAGAAAAAAAACAAATGCCCAGCAGCAGCAATATTTTCCTTAAGGAGGTAAATTCCAGCTGTTGTTTCTTCCAATCTCCCAGCGCAGTGGCTTGGCATGGTCTGGATGAAAGAAAGCACAGAAATGTCCAGAACAGACAGGAAAGGAGGGAGATGTTTCAGCCTGTTAAAATTAGAGCTTTGTTATGTCATTTTTATACTGCAATCAGAAAAAAACTTGCTGCTTCAGATTTAAATAGTGTGCTTGCTCAATCTGTAATGTAGTAATCATTGCTCAAATGACCTCAGGGTAGGAGACAACTTCTAAATCTCAGAGATATAAAATAATTTTTTGGCCATCATACTTTTACCAGTAAAAGGTTTTTTGAATGGTTATGAATGAAGACTGGAGGATAAACCCCCTATTAGAAATCGTTAACAAAATGCTGGAGAATGGTGTGCATACCTAGGTTACTTATCCTAACAGAAATAATCAGCTAAAGTATAATATTCTTTGAGACAAGAGCTATTTTTAAAATAAGTCTTTTGAAGTGGAAGATAGTTTCCCATTAAATAATATATTCTTTTTGTTAAATCAGGCAGAAATTATGACTGTAGTTTTACCAGTGGAATAAGAAAGCCCTGCAGCCTCGACCATTCCCTGGTCCTGTTGAGGTGCTGGGTCATAACCTGAAGAAAGGACAGTGAAAGGAAGCACCCTCAGTTCAAGAAGCTTTCATGTTCACCTGAGCAGAAAATTTCAGTTTCCACAAAGCCATTGTACAAACCCAAGTTCAAACTAGGTCTGGACTCTCAATGACTATAATGATTGATCTTGGTTTTCTGTGTAATTGTTCACCATAGCAGATTCAACATATCAGTAGAACAGCATGAGGAAGCTGCTGTCTACACAGCCTCTCTTTTGTGGCTAGAAGAAATCAGTTCTCACAACTAACCAGCACGTACATTTGGCAACTCTAGATGCACTTGGGATTCCTCATTAAGCCACACTTTAAATGCAAAGCCTTTCTGATATTCTGTGAGCCTGGGACTGTCCTTACACAAATGAGCTGACTGAGTTTGGAGCTGACACAGTAACTCTGTTTTAATTTCTATTCCATACACATGAGCACTAACTGAAATGTAGCAACAAAAAGCTATTGCTGTTCCCACCACTAAAGGCACTGTAAAAATAAAATTACATCCTTGGATTTCTCCTACTGTCCTCAAAATAGGATCTCTGTCACTCTCTGGACAACCTCAAGCTTAAACTCCCATTTTACAGCTTATCCCCCTTTGTCAGGTCAAGGAAAATATTTTTATTCTCTCCTTTGATCCCTCTATCCCTATGGTTATGCATGATGGAGGAACTGACAACGCATGAAGTAGAATCATTACTGTCATTAGAAGGACAAGGGCAAGTTTCTCTAGAATTTTTATGATGGAATTGTTGAGATATGTGTTTTAGATTTTACTCTTGAACCCATGGTTGTCATTTTTGGGTTTGGAAAATGGCATGAAGCAAAAGAATGCTGAAATATTTTTCCTAAAGATATGAATGGAAAAGTGGGAAATAAGTTGCAGGTTTAAAAACTTCATAAGTGATAATTATTTCACAGTGTATATATATATATATAAAAATAAATTTATTACATGGCGTCTGAGTAACAGGGGTTTATGGGGGCCATGGAACTTTATTCAAAAGCAGCTCAGTTGGGTTCTCTGGGCCTTGGTTCAGCAGCATGATGAACTCAAACCCACTCAAACTTCTGTGTGCTTGAGTTGCTAAAGATTCAGTTCTGGTTTGTTTACTGTTTTTCCTCAGTCTTAATTCAATGAAAATTGCCTTGCTCGTTTTCAACAGCACATTGAACAACTTTTGTCAATATTAATTTTCCTTTATAAAGGCCAATTCCCAATTTGATTTCTTTGCTGAAATATCTGGCAGCTTCCATGCAAACCCATTGCCTTCTCCCTTTCTAGCACTCACTTCTCCAGTGCAAAGTATTGAAAGCTGGGTGGTTTCTTTTCATCCAGATTCTGTTCTCTTTGTGTGGAAGGTGGCTATACACCTATGAAAAAGAGCACCGAGCCCACCCATTCCCTCTCAGCTGCCTCAAAGCAGGAATAGGGTTAAGGAATATTTGGGCTAAGACTTCAAGGTGGTCTCCACAGTTTATGGGCTCTGTAGCCCAATCTCTGCCTTTTATGTACCTTGTGTGTGTAAGGCCAAGCAGTCAGGCTGACTGTTACTGGGGGAATATTTTTATCACATATCATGATGAAAACAAAGAAGAAACCTCATGTAAAACAATGATATAGATCATAGCCCATGGAACAATCAAAACAATTTCTTTGGGAACCCCTGTTGAAAAAGATGAGAATATTATCTTTGAAATTCCTGACAGTTGTTATAGCTGTCATACCAAAACAGTTCTAAGTAATAAAAATAAATATGGGCTTGTTTGTTTATAATGCTGCTTATCACTAGACAACTAACTCTTTTGGGAGAGTTGAATGATCTATCATATCTTGAATCAGCACTGTCTGAAGCATATTTTTTAATTCATATATCCATCTATAGCATGACACATCTGAAAATCATCAAGACACTGAATTGTATGGCAAATAGACCTTTAATGAGATGTGTCAGAGCTGCTATCACATAGCCTGGTTAGAAAATGAGCACATTCAGCATACATACAATTACACACCATATTGTTCTGCAGTAATACTTTATCCACATGTCTCTGCATGAGAGTGTTTTGGCTGGGAAAAAAAAGGGCCAGGAATGGTATCCTGTTTTTTTTTTTTTAAATCTGTCAAGTGGGTGTTTGGTGTATTTTGGGAAAAGGGAAAATAGCTAAAAGAAAAAAAATCTTGTTAATGAGACATTTTTGAAGTTCATTTAGCTCTATTGAACAAAAAGGCCTAAACATGTACAAAGTTCTATACTATGACTTACACAGAACACATTTCATGTTAAAAGCTATTGTCTATTTTAATAAACCCTGGCCTCTTAATAAATGTAATACAGTGAGAAATTATTCTACAGACCATTTTTTTATAGAGACAGTCAGGGATACACTGGGATATGCAAGAACTGAGTTTAATTTCTGGCTTTTTGACAGTCTTGAATAATAATGGAAAAGATAATTAGAACAAGAACCTAAAGTAAATGAAAATATTGCCAGTGATTATAATGGGATCAGAATTCAGTCTGTTTCCCTTTCACAAAATGAAGATATAACAGTGCTTACCAATCTCACATGGGAGTAATAAGAATGAAAACATTACAGTAAAAAGAATGTGGGTCAAGTTATTACTAAGAAGATATGTAATAGGTACCTGGTTATGACTGAGAGATTCAACAATCAGATCAGGTTACCAAAATCTTTTTTTCCATGAATGAAACGGGGGAAATCTCTGGGGTTTTCCTCAGAATATAATCTAAAAATTGCAGAAAACTAATGCTTATTCAGGGTCAAAACATAATAAAAAAGGCAGCACACTGACTACTGCAAAACCACAATGTGAATGCAGAACAGGCCCTTGCATGTAAATTTTGGTCATGAAAGCAAATGAAAACTTTTTTTTCTTCGTTTTCCAGAACTGATTTTTTTTGTCATTCTCAAGCCATCTAAAAGATGTATCTTTATTTTACACACACGAACTTTAAAATTTCTTTAAGAAACCAAGGAAACTTAAAAAACCTGCACTTCTACAATGTTTTCTTAATTACTTGATTAAAACTCCAAAGACAAAACATAAGATCATGACCTGGATTAAACAGTATCCCTTTGTCGTTCTCCAAATTAGCATGAAGGAAGAAAGAAAACATTAATATGTTAATTTGGAGAAACAAAATATGAACATGAAAACATTCACCACAACTGCTTTTCCTTGTGAGGGAAAAAAATGACAACATCTGGAACAAAATGTTTTCAATTATAGTGGATTGGAATATACAGTCAAACTGAATTCGATAAAATGGAAAACAGGTTTCACGACAGCAGAAATGAGTGAACGGGAGAAACCTCTACTGAAAAACATAAAATATGGCAGAGAAATCATTCATAAACAAATTTTTTTTAAAAAGAGAAGCAATGTTCTTGCAGTCTGTGAAGAAGTTTTAGTGCTGGCATACTATTAAGAGAGTTTAGAATGCATTAAAAATGCATTTTACACACCCTGAGTAAGTTTTCTTCTTAGGTTACCATGGTGTTCCTTTAGCTCTTTGGTATAAAGCAATATGTACATTAATTCCTAACTAGAGAGGGAGCAAGTGTTTTTATTTCTGTTTCTCCTTTTTAAAAGCTTATCTTCATATTGCCTGCAGGAAACAAGTGTGGAGAATATGGATAAGATAGAATTCTATCACAGCGATTTGTTAGTATGCCTAAAGAAATAAAATTATAAACAAGAAAACCACCCCAATTTTCATCTCCCAATTCATCTCTTAAGGGATTGAGCGACTTTTTTGGTTTCATCTTGGTTTTCCCTTTGAAAGCAAACTCAGTCAATTTCTCATAATATTGCAGTAAGATTTAATTAAATATTTATATAAAATTAAGGAATGGCCAGTGACATAAGAATGGTCATCCAGGCTTTAAGTCCTTGGGCAACATGTGGCCATGTTCAGGTAGCCAAGCTCTTCAGTATTTTCTAATTGTGTAGCTGAAAAAAAAAAAAAATGTAATTACAGACACTGTTTCTGGCTTCATCAGAATGCAAAATGTAGTTTTAGAAGGATGTCTGCACCTTCTGTAGTTTAAAAATCTTGTAAAGTATTGTGTGTTCCTGGACTGATAAGGCCATTCAGAGCCCCTCTGAGTTTGGTGGAAGCCACCTGGGAGCAAGGGTGAAAAAGTATAGAATAATGTGTTGGTCTTACTCATAACATCTTGCTGACACCCGGTTAAATAATTGAGCAGCTTATTTAAACCAGAAGGAAGTGCTGCCTTTTTGTTTTTTTGGGTTTTTTTTGGTTTTTTTTTTTTTTTAATTCTTTTACATAAAATATGTAAACT
>WEKY01055257.1:14433-62537 GCA_013390045.1 Picathartes gymnocephalus | reverse complement strand
CCCTCAGGCGGCGATGGCGGGCGAGGGGGAGAGACGGACAAGGGGCTCCCTTTACGAACCCGTGGGGCAGCCGGGCCCGGTGCCCCTCTGGATGGTGAAATGGGCTGTAGCAGGAACCTCAGAGGGGCTGGCATAGCAGAGGTGAGCACACTCGGGGTGACAAACAAAATGTAACAGAAACTCTGGGGCCTTGCTGGGGGGAGGTGGGGAGTTGGGCAGACAAGGGATGCTGGATTAAAATGTAGCAAAAAAAACCCGAAGCAATGTCAGAAAGCAGCGATGCTGACCAGTGCCAGGCGTGTTTCTGCAAGCAGCTGCCACAAGAAGCTGGAAGATGGGCCCCTCTGTGAAGGGAGAAACTTCTCAGTGAGGTCGAGTATTGCAAAGGTCCCAGTTCAACAGCTGCTCTAGGAAGCAAAGGCTCACCCATGATAAGGAGAAACTGTGCAGGACAAAAATTCCACAGTGGCAGCAAATCCTCTGGGCCACAACAGTCCGGCACCAAAACCCCACCTGTGCCCACGCCGATCCCGAGAGTGCAAGAGAGCTGAGCCCTCACGCCCCAGCCACAATCTCTCGGTATCTCTGCACTTCCCAAGAGAAAACCCCCCAGCTAAGAGATGGTAACAAACTACACCCCTTCCCCCTTCCCTGGCAACACTGGCCACATCTTTTTTCTCTTTCAAGTACCTGTCATTCTCTTAGGAAAGAAATGGGAGAAAAATTCCATGAAAGAAAGAAAATAAAAAGGAAAATTCTTAACTTCCAACACTGCGGAAGAGAGACTTCTGGCAAGGCTTACTTTGAGGTTTTTTTGGGTTTTTGTTTTTTTTTTTTAATGCAGCCATCTAAACAAATGTGCCTTTAATGGTTGGTTTATACATTCACACATGTATCAGCTTTGCACGACCTAGTTTTTGGTAACAAGGGGCCACAGAGGTGGCTTCTGTAAGAAGCTGCTGGAAGCTTCCACCATATGTGGCAGAGCCAATTCCTGATGGCTCTGAAGATGGACATGCCGCTGGCCNGAAGATGGACATGCCACTGGCCAAAACTGGGGCAATTAGAGAGGTTGGTAACACCTCTGTGATAACAGATTTAAGAAGAAAATCAAAACAAAGGGCACATAGGTTTTTTTCTAGCCAGAGAAGAGGAGGAGGTGAGAACATGTGAGGGAAACAAGATGGCGACACCAAGGTGAGTGAAGGAGGGGCAGGAGGTGCTCCAGGCACCGAAGCCAAGATTCCTCTGCAGGCTGTGGTGAGGACCATGGTGAAGCAGCTGTGCCCCTGCAGCCCGTGGGGATTCCAGGGGATGCAGAGGTCCACGAGGGATGCAGAGATCTCCCTGCAGCTCATGGGGATCCCTGGGGATGCAGAGATCTTTGGGGGATGCAGAGATCCACCCGCAGCCCGTGGGGGAGGTGCCCGTGAAGGGGTGGGTGGATGCCTGGAGGAGGCTGTGGTCCAGTGGCAGACCCAGTGCAGAGAGAGGGCCCTGCTCCCAGGCTGGAGCAGCCTGTCCTTGGAGGACTGACCCTGTGGAAGAGTGACCTGCACTGCAGCAGTTTTGGGAGGACTGTTTGCCTGTGGGAGGGACTCACATTGCAGCAGGTGTGGCAGGACTGCTGCTCTTGAGAGTGGACCCACACTGGAAGAGTTCACAGAGATCTGTCTCCCGTGGGAGGGACCCCACAGTCTCACAGGAGAAGGACTTCTCTCCCTAAGCAGTGGAAGAAAATCTCGGTGGTGAACTGACCAAACCCCCATGCCCTGTCTCCCTCCACTGTTGGTGGGAAGGAGGGAGGGGCTGGGGGGAAAAGGTGGTTAAAGGCTTATTTTACTTCTCATTATCCTCCTCTGTTTCTGTTAGTAATAAATTCACTTTACAAGTTAAGTTGAGCTTGTTTTGCCCTTGAAGTGTTTTTTCCCAGTCCATATCTCAACTCGTGAGCCCTTTGTTAAATTTTTTTCTCTCCGCTGCCCAGCTGTGGCAGGGGAGGGTGAGCAAACAGCTCTTGTGGGTGCCTGGCATTGGGCCAGTGTCAAACCATGACAACACAAGACAGGAGTTTAAGCATCCCTTTATTGCATAAGCACCAAGAAGTCACTGCTCCCCTACCAGCAACAGAAAGCACATGAAGAAGCAAACATCGTTTTTCAGTGTTATCACCTTTCATTCATGCACTGTTTCTGAATTCAACTTTCATTTGGAAAAAGGACTTGTGAACTAAACGGTAAAATATTTCCCTTTCCCAGTAGGCTTTCCAACCCACAGTTTCCTCACAGAGAAGCTGCCTGCATTCTAGGCTGTGTTTGACTGGCTTCCTCAAAGAATGATAAAAAAAGCTATATTCACTCAGGCCAGATGCCCATATCTTTCAGTGCCCTATCCCTCATACCAGCCAGAAGCAGATGCTCAGATAAATTTGAGGAGCAATGTCATGTTTCAGCATAGTTTTCTCTGTCTGTCAGTGAACTGTACTGCCCACCACCATCAGTGACTGTCCTAGTCATAAGGCAATATAATTCTGCAGATCTTATACAGTGTCCATTAATTTTTGTATTTTCCCACTACAGACATTCCAATAAGAATGGGCAAACCAATGAAGGGGAGGGAGAAGAGGAGGAAAGGAAGGGTGAAGGAGAGCAGAGAAGGATACAAAAAGAGAAAGAAGTCCTAAATGTTGCTAAGCCCTGTTAGTCAGGGCAACAAAACTTTGAGTCAGGATTATGCGAGTAAATCAAGGCTGAAACCCCACCTGCAATGGCCTGTTGCTAAGCTGTGTTTTTATTAAGCTACAAGCTGTAAATTCTCTGTTTGCATTGCAGCAGTGTGAAGGCCTCCCAGAGTTGGCACTAGCCAGTACGCTCTCTATCTTAATAATATACTGCTTTTAATTCCCCACACCCATCCATTTCCCTGGCCTCCTCTCCAAACGCCATCATTCTCCACCTCTGGTGATCCTGAGGAAACGATCAACACCTGTAGAGCGATTTAGCAACCCTTGACATAGGAACTCAGGTTTCTGCCCCGGCAGTGGTTTTTCCAGCCATACCTGGAAAACAAATACATTATGTCATTTGAGGAGTTAGATTATGAGTGAATTTGTTTTAAAAACAGACTTGATTAATCTTCGAGAGTCTTGGGTGAAGACTCTTAAAGATCCCTCTGAAAGATGCCAATACATGAAAATTATAATGAGCTCAATCTAAGCGAGCTGGGAGAAGGGGAAGAGAACATAAAAGAGAGCTCTGGGAGAGGAGGGAAATTTCGGGAATTAGAACAGGTGCTGCAAGACAGGACTCCTGTCTTCTCCTTTCAGCTTTAGAAGGACTGCTAAACTCCACCAAATACAGCTCCCCATCCATTGATCTGCCTGCCTCCCTCAGTCAATAGCAGGATTGCCTTTGATCTCCCCTGCCCACTCTTCCCCAGTGTCCAGTGCAAATATCCTTACCAGGGACTGAGGCCGTGAGCCTCTCGAGCAATCTTCTTGGCACACCGAATATCATCCTCAATATTATCATCTTGCAATTCTGCAGAGAAGGGAGAAAAGATCAGTACAGAGGAAAGCAGGGCAGAGGAAGAGCAGGGACAGATTGGCAGAAGGAAAGGTGGACATCAAAGGAAGGGTAGGTGGGACACTGAGAAGATGGATGAGTAGAAGGACAGATAGAAATGCCCGGAGCAGCTGCTAGGCAGGTGTCACAGACAGAGCAGGTGCTTTCATGAAATGAACAAAGAAAGGTTCTTTGTTCTGTCTTACCACTTACTTGAGCAACTGATGTGGCAGGCATTCTTGGATCCAGGGGTCCTGCCATCATTGCACCAGTACTTGCTGTTGATCTGAAAGATGCCATAGTCCCTGCTTGGACCATTGTTATTATACGCTTTCGTGTTATAATCACTCTCATGTTTCACCAGGCACATCCCTGCAGGAGGAAGAGAGATCCCAGAGGAGAATATTAAGGTATGCTCAAGGTAAATAAGAGGAAATATATGAAAGGATTGAGGATGAATGAAGTGCTGGAGAATTAAACTGGAGATATCATAACCTTGATGGGTAAATGCTTGGAAGGACAAAGCTCTAGATGGGTATTTGTTTTGTGAACTATAGAAGGGAGCAAGGAAGGGGATGAGAAAGAGAAAAGATGAAGTCAAAGAAATGGAGGGACAGAATACTACTGCTGGAAGATCAAAAGGAAGATGAGAAGGGCAGAGGTGGTACAGGCAAAGAGGTGCTATGGCAGCCCTTTATACTCACAGTCAGCAACAGTTGTGCCCTCAAAGCCCTCAAAGCCATTCCGACGTAGGATCTTCACCATCTCACATCTGGAAAAGACTTTTCCCTGGGTGCCTGGCAGAGACAGGCCAAGGAAAACAAGAAGAAAGCCAAGGAAGATCATTGACTTTCCCATCGTGCAGTTCACAGCAAGCTGTGACCCGTGTGTCTGCCAGGACTGCCAGCCTTTTATTCCTGCTCCCAGGAGGAGGATCAGGTGGTTAAGCAAACACATTTGGGAAGTCTGGGCGGTCTTTACGGTAACCAGCCAATAAGGAAGTGGGCCAAACGCCAGATTCCTGGAAGATGCCAGTACCTATTTAATTGGGCCTTCAAGGCTGAGGCATATGTTTTCCACAGACAATCCAGCAATTCTCAGTTTGATATCGTTCCAAACACCATACATCAAAGGCTGTAGTTCCCTCGTGTGGGTGTCGTGGTTTAACCCCAGCAGTCTAATAAGTCACTCAATCTCTCCCACTCTGGAGGGATGGGAAAGGTAAAAGTTAGAAAACTTGTGGGTTGAGATACAGACAGATAAATGGGGAGAGGAAAAGCCACACATGCAAGAAAAAGCAAAATGAAGAGGTAACACACTCCCTCCCACCAGCAGGAAGATGTTCAGCCACCTCCAGGAAACCAGGCTCCATACATTAACAGTAGTTCGGGAAGACAAACACCATCACTCCAAATGCCCCCTTCCTTCCTCCTTCTTCCTTCTTCCTTCAGGTTTATACTTCTAGCATGGCACTTATATATGATCTGAGGGATCATTCCGTAGTCAGTGGGGGTCAGCTGTCTTGGCTGCATCCCCCATCATGGTTTAGGAATAATATTCCCCAATTTAGTACTCCCATTAAAAAGACTACAGGCTGCTCCCCTCACCCTCTCTGATCACAAGTTGAGATAAAAAGAATTTACTGGGAAGAGCAATGAGTTAAGAATCGACCATGAAAAATGTCCTTGAATAGAACCTCCTGTGAAAGAGGTGAAGAAAGAGTAGCCAACCTTATGCTCTTAATTAATCTTCCTACTATCTCTTGTAAAATATTGAACAATAAATTACATACAATAGAAAGAAGCCCAATTCATTATGTCTTTGTTTACATGGACTGTGTATTACAAGCCATGGCAGATCACTGGATATTACTTTGATTGGTCCCTACCTCAAGATGTCTGCCTTTGACATCAGTTTTCTTTCTCATACTGTATGCATCGAAAAGCTCAACCAAATAAAAATAAGAAAAAATCTTGAAAGTTAAAAATAAAAAGAGGCAATGGTTATCAAAGACATAAACCTAAGAAGATATGTCACAGCTGAGTAGCAGGAGTCTCTCATATTGGCCCGTCAGATGAAGAAATAACAAAAGGTGACTGTGTTGGGTGTGGCTGAGGTAATTTTCTTCCCAGTGGCTGTCATGGGGCTGTGTTTTGGATTTGTGCTGAATGTAGGGATGATAATGAAGATATTTTTCTTATTGCTGAGCAGTGGTCACACAGAGCCGAGGCCTTTTCTGCTTTTCATACTGCCAGGCTGGCGAGGGGGCTGGGGGTGCATGGGAAGCTGGGAGGAGACACAGCTGGGACAGATGACCCGAACTGATCAAAGGCATGTTCCAGACCACATGAAATCATGCTCAGTGCATAAAGTGGGGGCAGAAGAAGGGGGAGGGATGTTTGGAGTGATGGTGTTTGTCTTCCCAAGCCACTGTTACATGTCATGGAGCCCTGCTCTCTGGGGCATGGCTGAACACCTGCCTGCCCACGGGAAACAGGGAGAGAATTCCTGGTTTGGCTTTGTTTGCGTGTGTGGCTTTTGCTTTCCATATTACACTCTCTTTATCTCAACCCATTAATTTTCCAGCTTTTACCCTTCTGATTCTCTCCCTGATCCTTCTGGCAAGGGAGTGAGAGTGGCTGTGTGAGGCTTGGCAGCTGGCTGGGGCTAAATCATGACATTGTCTGACAAACTCAGGATGCAGGAATTATATTCCCTCTACATGTTTTCAGATTTCTCAGTCCTTGAAAGGGGACTTGCAAGTCCTCTATGGTTTATTTCCTCATCTAGCTCCAAAGTGTGAGGGGGTTGGTGATGGAGAAGTTTTGCTCTGCCTGATCAGAGGGCTTGGGATGATAATGTGTTAGCATTTCAGGTGATCTGTGCCCTGAGTAACCCAATTGCTGGTGGGCTTTAAATCACATTTTATAATGGTGAGAACTGTGCTATCTCATGGGAGGGATTTCGTATTCCATTGAGCTTTGTACCAGTGCAGGAGGGCTTTTTAGTCTTCCACAGAGGACTTCCAGCTTGGTTTTAAATGGTGTGAGTTGGGTGAGGTTTGCCATTCCTTGGGCAGGTGATCTCATATTCTAGCAGATGTCATCATTCTCTCTCCTGAAGGGCACCAGATGTGTATAAAGCTATTTGTGATAGATATCAATGCTGTCAAATTTTATTTTTTGTTTTTATTTCTGGGTGGTTTAGAGCCCAAAGTGTGGGGGTTTTTGAAGATGTATTAAATCCTGTATCAGTGGTTGCTTTTGCCTAGTTTACTGTGACTGTGGTTTATTCTAGGCAAGTTTTTATTGTTTCTGGAAAAGGGATCTCCTTCACTAAGGCACTTTTAGAAAGTGTTGCCTGGAGACAGTTTGTTTAGTGTAAAATGTCAGTGCTTGGCTTTACAATTGAATAAGTGGTTCTGAAATGAGTGACAGGTATTATAACATTTGTAAATAATTGTGAAATATGTATTAGTTATTTTATTTACCCTTGTATAGTGCAGAATTTGTTTCCAAGACCCACTTTGTATAGAAGGCTGGAGTTTTTAAACAAAGTTTTGCACAACTTTGTGACTTGATATTCAACTCTCAGATAAGATTTAAACTTGAAATCTTTTAGGAAATGAAAAAAAAAGCCTCACATTTCCAACAACAGCTTTTCTACATTATTTGAAGGAACAGTGGGCAGTCTTTGGGGAAATGT
This sequence comes from Picathartes gymnocephalus, assembly GCA_013390045.1. Taxonomy (NCBI): domain Eukaryota; kingdom Metazoa; phylum Chordata; class Aves; order Passeriformes; family Picathartidae; genus Picathartes; species Picathartes gymnocephalus. The sequence continues at coordinate 55,269 of WEKY01055257.1, read as the reverse complement.
GACATCTGAGTAGCTTTTAGTTGCAGCAGGGTTCACTGCTCAGCTGCTCATTCTGTGCCATAGCTTGAAGTTGGCTTCCTTAATAGTGGCTGGTGGTTCCATGGTGCTTGTCTCATTCATAAGGAGAGTGACAGTGACACTTGTTAGAGCTTTTGCTGCCAGAGGCTTCCCCAGCATCTTAGACTTGAAGCTCAACTGAGTAGAGTGAGCTACTTCCATATATTGGCCATGTGGAAGAATATTTGTTCTCTGAGTTGATTTTTTTTTTTTTTTTGCATGAGAGTACTAAAAATGTTAATACCTCACCTAAAAGTTCTGCCTTTTTAAATTTGAGATTCTGCGTTAAGAGGAAGAATGAAGATAATGCCATAAATAAAATCGTTCCCAGATGATAAATGGCCTACACTTGGTGAGCTAACACAAGGCTTGTGCTCCAAAATCACTGGCCTATGGAAACTGCACAGTGCCCATTGTGTAAGAAAGGGAACTGGAAGTTCACCAGCCTCAGTGTCCTGCCAACTCAGCCAGGTCATCTGGAACACTGAGGTCCAGGACCAACAGGGAGACCCCCAGGACAGAAGAACACGTGTGTAAAGGCGAAGGGAAGTATGTTAATGGTTTTGGAGAAATGATTATCATGTGTCTGTTTAATCTGGGACAAGCAATGAATACATATGTAGAATACAATATATAAACAGAAACTTTCCTGTACTCAGCATGCACAGCTTTGGGAGGAGCTCTCCCCTCTGTGCATCCAGCCAATTAAAGAATGCCTGCTCCTTAATGCTACATTGGTGTTAAGGAGTTTTTTTATTTTACTGAATTTTTGGTAACAAAATAATTAAATCTCTGTACCGGATTGTCTTATATGACAACAAAGCAGCATGAGATTGCTACAAAGGGGTTTGCAGAGAACTCCTAGCTAGAAGTCATATGCCATAAGTCTGATGAGGAACAACTGAGGGAGCTGGGAAAGGGGCTCAGCCTGGAGAAAAGGAGGCTCAGGGGGGACCTTCTGGCTCTGCACAACTCTCTGCAGGAGGGGCAGCCAGGGGGGTTGGGCTCTGCTCCCAGGGAACAGGGACAGGAGGAGAGGGAACGGCCCCAGGCTGGGCCCGGGCAGGTTCAGGCTGGACATCAGGAAGAATTTCTTGACTGAAAGGGAGGTCAGGCCTTGGAAGTGGCTGCCCAGGGAGATGGTGGAGTCACCATCCTATACTTCCTTATTTACTGCTTACAGTTCTATTGATCAAGCAAAGGTTGAAGTACAGTTCCTGGGGCCTACAGCTTTATTTATTTCAGTCAATAGTGCTAGGCTCTGGCACAAATTAGTGTCTCACTACACATCCATGGTCAAGGAGTAGAGGTTTCCATTCATTCTGCCATCGTTTTAAACCCTGGACTCAAGGCTTCCACTCTGTTTCTGGGATAGGACACATATACCACTGTGTCAGGGGTTAGGAGGAGATGGCTTGGAAACAACCAGTCATAGAATCATAGAATCACAGAACCATGGAACCTCTGACTTGGAAGGGACCCCTACACCTCTCTGCCTTGCCTACCCCTCCTGAAGAGCCTGTAACTGTCCAGAAGAAACAGGTGAGGAACCTTTGGGTAAAGAACCTTCTCCTTCTCAGTGAAGAACCTTCAGCGTGAAGAACCAGAACCCAGAGCGTGGTCAGGTACTGGAACAGGTTCCCCAGCAAATTGGCTACAGCACCAAGCCAGCTGTCAGACACATGGTGTGGTTGTTGGGGTGGTCCTGTGCAGGGCCAGGAGTTGGACTTGATGATCCTTGTGGGTCCCTTCCAATTCAGCAGATTCTGTGATTCACCCAGAAGGTTTTCCACCCAGAAGGTTCTTTACCCAAATGGTTCTTCACTCAGAGGGTGGTTGGGCACTGGAACAGGCTTTCCAGAGAAGTGGTCAGGGCACTGAGCCAGCTGTCAGATACACAGTGTGGTTGTTGGGGCTGTCCTGTGCAGGGCCAGGAGTTGGACTTGATGATCCTTGTGGGTGCCTTTCAACAGAGGGGTTTAAATGATTCTATGATTCTTAATATCTTATCTAAAACTCACCTCATACAGTCCCACATGCATCCTCTAAAATCAACATTGGGCTGCCACATCATTCCCCCCATTTCCCTTCTTCCCCCTGCCCTTTTTTCTTCTTTTGTGTTTTCTTTATTTATCTTGGCCCTCACTTGAGGCTTTCTGGTTTTCCATCTTTCCATGAACCTTCACTCGGTAAATGCAGGTATACCACGGGTTTCCCCAGTTGCTCTTCACAAGAAGTTTGACATGTGAAAAGGCTCTAGGGAGCAGCATGTTCTGTGAAGAGGGAAAAGAGGGGCATTAAAAGCAACAGTGAAATCAACATGTCTGACCCTGCCAGCCCTGTTTCTGCTCAGGAACAAGCTCCCAAAAGTAGCTGGGAGAAGCAACAGAGATCTGAAGCTCACTGCTGGTACCGGGGCTGCTGGGGAGCCTGGGGACAAGGGAAGGCACTTGGCATCCTCTGCATGCTGGCCTGGCTGAGGCTGTGCCTCCTTTCCCTCTGCCCCTTGCTCTGTGCTGACACAGGGGCTGGGGAGGTGCTCCTGTGCATGGGGCTGGTGTGTCACCCTACTGGTGTGTCACCCACTGAGCCCCCACCATCCCCTCTGCAGGGAGCACCGGGAGAGAAGGGACATGTTCTGCTGGGGTGACAGCAGGGCACAGAGTGGAGCAACAGTGATGCCTGACAGCTTTTGCCACCACTTGTCCCTGTTTCCCCGTGGCACAAGATCCATTTGTTGTTTGGGTGGAGTGGCTCCATGTGCATCTGGCTTTTCTGAAGGCAGTGGCTGCAGCCAGGGATCTCTCAGGAGCTGTGCTGCCACGGGCCTGACCCTGTCCTTTGGCTACCACGACCGTGTGCTACTCAGCCCTCCAAGCCCCACCAGGTCTCTTTTGGCAGTGATCCAGGACCCTTTGCCCACGGAGGAAACATTCGCACCCTCCCTGCCACGGACTTGCAAGCAAACCTGTCTTGCTCCCTGGCATCTGGTCCCCATGTGTGGAGCATACCTTCAGAGGAAAAGTCTGCACGGGGTCTTTTTCCACATTGTAGGTGAACATCCCCAGGAGAGTTTCCTCTTCTCTGTCTGCATCCACTCCCTCAGGGACAAAGCACAAGGAGAGCAAGTTGGGCTCAGCTGACAAAGAGGGAATGTATGGGCTGGATCAGCCCTTTTATGTACCCAGCCTCTCCCAGGGCTCTGGCAGTAGTCTGGCGTTGGTTAGGGTAGAGCTCAGTCTCTGCCTGGCATTTTGGGCAAGAACCCTTAGGTGCTTGGGCAGAACAAGTCTTAAGAAGGGAGCTCTCAAGCCCTTGATGTGTTGCGCTGGGGCATGGCAGTGCTCAGGAGAGTGCAGGACACAAAGCTCAGAGGGTGCACAAAAGCAAGCAAGACCCTGCTCTGACCTCCTCCCAGGGCCAGATCCCCACCAGAAGTGCCCAGCAGACTTACAAAGACAGCGATGTCTTTGGGGGCACTGATGATGGTCCCACTTGGAGAGGCATCTTTGGTGATGTGCTGCACTGTGATGGCAGTCAGGTAGACTCGTGCTGGCAACCTGATGACAGCCTGGCCCTGATGCCCTTTGAAAGCCCAGCAGTTTCCTGGGAAAACATTTGGCTGCAACAGAACGCAAGAGCAAGGACGTGTGGGCCAACACAACTGTCCATGTAGCTTGGAGTGTTGGGGCTGACAGGTCTGTGGGTTCTATTTCAGCTTGAAAATAAGGGGCATGTGAGGAAATGGACAGAAGCAGAAGGACTTCCCTGCCTGCCAAAGTGGGCTCAGCATGGCAGAGCAGAGAGTACTGGTTACAAAACCATCCTAGTCAGAAACAAGCATCCAAGCAGAAACATCTCTGCCCAGGGACTCTGTAGGGCATCCCACCTCCTCTCACCTCCCACCCTGAACTGCAGTTCTTAGGGTTGACAGCAGAGACAGGGTCACCAGGTAGAAAGAAAGCCTTTCACCCAGCTGTGGCTGGGGGCTGTGGGCAGAATGCAGCAGTACAGCTCAGTTTGGCTCCACTCCCCTGTGGAGAGGAACCCCTGCTTCTCAGCAAGCCCAGCCCTGTGTTCCACCTTTGGTTTCAGGAATCCAATCTACACTGTGGGCCTGAGCAGTACCACTGGGCTGAGGGGAGAGCCCCTAAGAATGGTTCCCAAATTCGCAGGAGGGAAGAAAACAGATGATTTCTGCTAAGATACCTGCAGAATAGTATCCGGAGGGCTGGCAGTCCAGAAGAAGCGTAAAATCCTGCAGAGAAAATTCTCTTTGCAGTCATAGGTTTGGGAAGTTCTCTGTGTGTCAATAGTGGCTCCTGTAAGGAAGGGGGAACAAATGGTTGCAAGCTGCTACAGACTGGGAGGCTTTGGTGCTCAGACACCATTTCTGATGCTGCTGGCCAGCTTCATGTCCACTTGTCCTGTCCACATCACCCTGCCCTGGGGGGTGCCCAGCTGCACAGGGCAATGACAGCAGCCACATGCCTGGTGAATGTTTCTCCCAAAGGGCTAAGGGTGCTGAGAGGCAGCAAAGGACAACCCAGCCATTCCTTCTCCAGATGCAGTGGAGAGGATGAGAGCCCCTCCATCCACACAGGAACGTCGTCATTTCTGTGCCATCCCCGCAGGAACGTGTGTGGGGAAAACCCCAGTTGTCCTTGTGGAGGCCATGGACAGGACACAGACAAGTGCAAGGCAAGGAGACTGGACTGCTTGTGTCCTTACCAGAGCTCTTAAGGGCCCAGTCTGTCTTGACACAGGATTCCAAAGCCATCTGGGTCAATTCCTGGGAAAGCCATGCGCAGACACAGGAAAGGACCACATCAGTGGACAGTTCAGCATGCTGCCATCACCCACAGAGGCAGAGCTCAGGGTTAGCCATGCCCACAGAGCTGAGAACCTCTGTGCTGCTGACATGAGCCATGAGGACTGAGGAACAGCATCTGTGGCCACAACATTCTGACCCCACTGACAATGCCAAGGAGAGCTTTCTTGAGGGTTCTGCCCAGCCAAGCCTCTTTCCCCAAAATGACAAGGGCACCTTCAAACTATTGATCTCCGCCCTCAGTTGAGTGACCTCTTCCAGCAGATTCTGCAACTTTTTGGTTTCAATCAAAGTGTATGAATTCCTGAAGGATCAGAAAAGCAGATCTTGTCAGAGCAGCCTATTCCTTCTGTGAAGCACCTGAGCTCAGTGAGGAGACACACACATGCTTTCCCTGCTTTGCCAGTGCTTCCTTCCAGCCCAAGCTGAGCAAAAGGCAAAGGCAGGACAGAAGTACAGAAGCCTTTGCTGTTTGGAAATTGAGCACAGACAGCACAAGGTCAGCTGAAACTTCTGCACAGACACCGTTACAGTTCAAGAAATCTCTCTCACCAGAGGCTTGTCAGTCCTGTTGGAAATACACCTGTCTCCTGAAAGAGAAAATTTTCCATTAGAACATCTACTGCCAGAGCTACCATGACTTCCCAGGGCAGACTACACAATCTGCTTTTCCTTTGGGTCAGTCCATGTGGAAGCAGAAGAGCCCGAGATTTATCCAGCCACCGTCAGCAACACCCCCTTGCAGGAGGTGCCTGTCCCACAGCAGTCACTAACCTGCATCAGTCCCTTTGTCCATGCTGGCAGGGCAGTCCCGCAGAAAACAACAGCTGGAATTCACATCACCGAGACTGTTACTGGGCTGGCGTTTGCAGCAAACCCTGAGCACCCATTGTCTGCTGCCTTGGGGATCAGGCAGCAGCTTAGCTGAGGGGTGTGCAATGTCGGGTGCAGAGAGAGGATGTGAGGGCCATCAGCCCAGGCTTCAGGGGACACCACAGCATGGCCTTCAGTTGTGCTTGTTGCCCCAGATCTACTCCCTATTTCCCCTCACCTCAGTGAGCACCAAGACCAGGCTGTGTGGGCTAGGTCTCCCCATCCCTCCCCTTGCACAGCCCCTCCCCTCTGGGCATCCCCAGTTCAGCTTTGGAAATACCTGTGCCCTTCTCTCTCAACCTTGCAGCAAGCCATTCAGTCCAGTGGCCAGAGCAGTAACATGGCTGTGAGACTACCTGGGAGTCTTACTGGTGGTCCAAAAGCCAGTCCCAGTCAAGGGCACACTCCCGAAGCACTTGGGCCACAGGAGTTTTCACACATAATGGCCCTGAAGGAAAGCTGGTATCCAGCACAGCCAGTTGTTTACTCATGAAAACTCACCAAGAGCCACAGAGAGGAACAAGATGAAGACTTTAAAGCTCTTCTTCAGCAGGGCCATCTTTTGCCTGGAAGAGAGGGAGTCCTGGGGCTGTCAATTACCCAAGCCTTAGGCAAACCCCTTCACAGCAAGGAAGCACCAGAGCTTTGCCTGACTTTGGCCCCAGAGCTCTCCCACACCTGCACGGTCTCTTGCCAGAGCCGGGGAAAACCCTTCCCCTGCAGATGCCTGGCTCTCCCCTGAGCGCCTGGCTGTGCAGCAGTTTGTCCTACTGCAGCCAAAGCTGGGGCTCTGGCTCTGGTGTGCCACTGAGGCTGCCAAGGGGCTTTGCTCTTGGCTCTGCCTGAGACTGGCCACAGCACGAGCATTGCTCAAGCTTCATTATCCAAGTGAGAGCCCCAGGCTGCTGGTTAGGGAACACCCTCTGCTCTACCCTTTGCTTGCACTGGCCCTCAGACATTCCCATCCTGCCCCCTGTCCACAGTAGAAACATGTAGTGTGTACTCTGTGAGGATGGCATGGGCTCAGAAGGTTTCTGCCCAGGGAGACAAGGGCACCTGCCAGTTGCCAAATAAGCCTGAAGAACATCCCTTGGAAAAGAAACCACAGAAAAGTTATGCCTGTCGCTTGAGTCTCTTCTCTTCTTCAGCTGGGACCCATCCCCACAGAAAGAGGACTTATCACAGGGCTGCTCTTCAGAAAACCTGTCAGCTTCCCCACGCTGCTCCAACCCCACTGACCTTGTTATGCCACATCCATCCTACTGTTCCAATCTGACACCCTGGGCAGGAGCAGCCAACTTCATACCAGCTCATTGGGCAGCAGCTGAGCTCCACAGTCACCTCTGCCCGTGGTTTGGAAGACATGCAATGGCTTGTCTGGTGAGCCTTTCTCCTCCCCATCCCTCCGCACTCAGCTCTACCTCCTCAGCTCCAGCAGCAAGTGATGTCTGCCCCGTGCCCCAGCCACACAGGGACCCTGAGTTCCATCCCTGTGCCTCTGGGCTGTGCAGGCAGGTGCTCTGACCTCACAGTCAGGTGGCTCTGCTTTCACAGTTGGGGTGTCCAGGGCGATGTGGCAACTGTGAGTCTGCGCGTCCCCATTTTGGTCTGCAAAATGCAGTGCTGGGAGCTCTGCCTTAATGTTAGGGGGTTCATCCCACCACCTCACTAGTAAGTTATACATAAACAAGCCAAGGATGCTTGCAGAGGGCCAGGAACCATAGAATCACCATGCAATTACAGGATGGTTTGGATTGGAAGGATGCTGCAAGGCCACACATGTCTCTATTCTGGAGGTTATTACGATTCAGCCTCAGCAGCACCAGTGCTGCCAGGCACTCGTTCCCTGGCCTGGCACAGGAAGGGAGGCTGCCCCTGAGGCCATGAGCTGGGGCCTATTCACCTCACAGTACTGGAACCACACGCCCTGGAAGGTGTGAAGCCCAGTTTCCCACACCTTTGTGTGCAAAAGACAGACCTTTGGTGCCCAGTGACTAACCCAGAGATGATTTTCTGGTTAAAACACCTACACCTTCCCTATCAGTTTCTGTTATCTATAACAGTTTATTGCTGTCGCCTTTGCTGGACAGAAGTATTAACTTGAGCTTGTTTCCTCTACCCAGTTGTTCCTGCTGTGCTCTCAAGTTGTGGGAAGTTTATTATCTCCAGGACTTCTAACTTCTGCCAGACTGGGTCTGATTATAGTGCTGAAATAATTACCAGAGAGAGTTGATGCACAAATAGTGCCATTGCATTCATCTTGTTTCCAGCCATAACTTAATATCCACAACATCTCATTTCTTCTTTTTCCTCCTTCCAGCTTACCCTCAGTTGCGTTGAGAGGTTTTTCACTTCTGATTTATAGCCTGGGCAATACCACCCTGCTCAGACCTGGCATTGTGTGCAAGGTCCCAGTTGTTTTCAGAGAAAGGGAAATGACAAAGACACGGCCTCTGTTACCTCCCTTTCCCTTGCAAGTTACTGTAACCTGCTCTAAAAAGGTTACTGTGTCGACGGAGAACAGAGGACAGCCCCTGGTACCCTCAGCACGGACTGATGGGGCACACAGAGCTGCTGTCAGGGAAGCCAAACAGGCCTGAAGGGCAGGCAAAGGAGACATGCAGGAAGGCAAGCTGGCAAGGAAGGAGCTCCCTTCCCCCAGCTTCAGGCCTCCTGCTGATAAACCTGCAGTGAGAAAGGGAGAGGACCAGGCTTTGCTGAACACAACCACAGCAGCTGGAACAGACCCATCTGGCATTTCTGATGGGATATCCAACAAAATATGCTCGTGTATGCACCACAGTCTTACATAACTGAAGAAAGGACCAAAAAGCCAGGTGGGAACCCAAATCCTTTGCCTAAAGCCAGTAAGAGCAGGCACTTCTGCCTATCTGCTTAGTAACTCCAGCTGCTGCTTGGAAACCAGTGTGACAGGATTTCCTCACCACAGAGGAGCTGATCTGCTCTGTCCATCAGCTGGTGAGGCATTGTTCCTCCTCACATGAACTGATGAGATAACCCAGGCCAGCTTGTCTGACTAATGAGTTATCTCTGAGTGGTGAGTTATCTCTGGCTAGTGAGTTCTCTCTCTGTGGTACCAGGGGTGGAACTCCCAGTTGACAATAAACAACTGGCCTTGAGAACAAGATGTGGGGAGATAAGATGGAATTTCTGACTGACAGACTTTACAAACTATAAAAGCTACACAAACTTTCATGGAGGCAGAAGCCTCCTACACACACCATGGAAATGTGTAGGACTTCTCCCCAGAGTATGGACGCAAATTCTGTGGATACTTTCCTGGGATTTGAGTGAAAGGACCTTATGTGTACTCCATCATCAATTTGGTGGTAAGTTACACTGACTCATAATCTATACTATTTCTTTACTAACTGTAATATAAGTACCTTTTTATCTACTAGTAGTGCTTTTTGTTTTATCTTGTGTAGTAAGTAGTCTGTTTAAAGTCTGTTAATCTTGTGTCTATTCAATAAATAATTCGTTTTGTAATAGACCTAATTAGCCATTCTTAAGAACTTGCAAAAGAGAGACATTTGGGGTGCCACCTCAAACAGAACTACTGCCAGAAATCTGAGTCAAAGGCAGGACTTGTGTAAGCTCTTGTCTCGATTTGTAACAACCAGTCGTGTACTGACATTGAATTTTGTAATTAGAAGAAAACTCTCCCATCTATTGAAAAAAAAGTTGCAAATATAGGAACATAACCAGGGACAGAGTGAGATGGCAACTGAGGCCCCAAGGCAGCTTTATAAATATTGCTGTGGTGCCTCTTACAGATACACTTGACCCTCAGCTATATTTTGGATCAGGCTGACTATGGAGCAACAGGCCCCACGCCCTGTGATGGATCTGCAAGCTGGAAAATTCCTGGCTTATGTACAAGGAAGTGAAGGTGCCTTGGAAAAATATTTTGAAAGGTAGTTTCAAAGGCCAAAAATGCAAGATAACTAAAGTACAGAAGAAGATAAAAGACCTAAAACAAAGACATCTATCTTCTCTATACTATTGATAAGCAGCCAACTACTTCACTCTATAAATATTACCATCAGCATAAGCCGAATTTGAGCTGTCCCTGAGTAGCAGCTGGACTGCATACCAGTGACTCTCCCTTTGAACTGGGGTACCACTCTATTGATAAGCAGCCAACTACTTCACTCTATAAATATTACCATCAGGATAAGCTGCATTTGAGCTGTCCCTGAGTAGCAGCTGGACTGCGTACCAGTGACTCTCCCTTTGAACTGGGGTACCACTCAAGGTTTGAGATCTCTTACCTGAAATTAAGAGGCCCTTCCATGCCCAAGGCAGAACTTTCTTAGTTGCAACACATCCTCAGTAAGTGACTGATGGCATGATGAATTCATTAAAAAAAATCCATGTAGCTGGTCAGTATTAACTATTACAAACTTTGTATAGATAATTCCATTAAACATAAACCATTGTCAAAATCTGAGGCTAAGATTAGACCTAGCTGAATCTAGGTTTTGTAAGGAGGTTAGAAATCAAAGGGGTCCACTCTGAATCTCATTGTGAGGATCTTCCTTACCCTCACAAACCCTCTTCAGGGAGCTGGTCTCTTGTGCTTCTCTTTCTTCTTCCCTCTCTTCAGCTTTGGCCAGTTGAAGAACATAAACTAGAACCTCAGAATGGTTTGGGTTGGAAGAGACCTGGGAGACCATCCAGTTCCACCCACCTGCCATGGGCAGGGACACCTTCCACTATCCCAGGTTGCTCCAAGCCCTGACCAACCTGGCCTGGGACACTTCCAGGAGTGGAGCAGCCACAGCTGCTCTGGGCACCCTGTGCCAGGGCCTCCCCAAACTCACAGGGAAGAATTTCTTACTAATATCCCATCTAAATCTACCATCTTTCAGCTTAAAGCTCTTCCCCCTTGTCCAGTCAGTCCAGGTCCTTGCCCAAAGTCCCTCTCCAGCTCTCTTGCAGGCCTCCTTCTCCTAACAATTTTCATGGTACTCTCAGCTTTCTGCCTTTCAGATAAGTAGTTTATTGTAACACGATAAACATGGCACTGTTTTTACCACAAGTTAGCAAATATTTCAACTGTCATTTTAAAGATAAGAATTAAGAGGGAGGGGGAAAATGACAGCTAAATGGAAAGTAGAACTTTAATTTAGTGCTTAAACAACTTGAGTCCTTACGCTGCACCTGTAGCAGAGGGCTGACACTTTTATACCTGATCATGATAAACCCAAAGATCCTTCCACTAACCAAGATAACTTCATCTGAAGGAAGGGAAAATCTATATAAGCAAACACTGCCGTATGTTTAGAGTGCCTTCTCAGCATAAAGTTTCTCTTATGCCACCAAGAATTTGCTGCTATGAAAAATTACACATTTCAAGTGCTATTTTAAAGTAATTTACAGTTAAATCAACAGTAGTGAGAAAACAGCAAAGGATTTGACTCGCAGAATGGGATATGATTCATTACTTTCTCAACAGCTTTTACTCTGGGTGAAGTTTACACCTGTTTATTTGGGAATGACAGACAGTATTGGGCTGGTCAGACACAGCAAGGCTCGTCAGCCTTGCAGTTCTTCAGTCAGAGGAGAGAAAGAACTGAGGAAGAACTAAGCAGAAGAAGCTCCAGCTAACTTTCACCTCAGTGCAGAATTAATCTTCTTTCTAAAAAAACCCCAAAAAAACCCCAAAAACAAACAAACAAAAAAAACCCCCAAAACCAAAAAACAACAACAACAACTACAACTTGCATCTGTATCTGGCTGTTCTAGGAAGTGTCTTTCTTCCACCCTTTGCTTCACTAAGAAGCTCTTTGGTTTTCTCCTGGGGCAGAAACAGAAAAGTATTGGGAATCTTGCACCATTGCATAGGAAAGCTCTGCAGCTGTGCAGGGAGATGCTGCACTGCTGCATTCACCTGCACCTGCAGCCGTCCTTGCCTCACACCCATAACAGGTCACAGGTGAGCAATGCCAGGAGAAAAACATTTTCCAGTAAGGCTTCTCTTCTATGTCGTAACTATACAGCATGAAAACCTAAATAAAGGATCGTATTTCACTGCTCCTTCAGAGCCAGGAGGGATGTCATAGCCAGAATTTTCATACCACTAAACGGGCAAAAGAGAATGTTAGCCCTTTTATCCCTTTTTATTCTTTCACACTTGTTTCATAAAACCTTTTTTCCACTCCAGCTCAACATCTCTTTAAGCAGAAGACCTATGTGCCACATGCTTGTTATAAACTAGGTCGGATATGACTTGAGTTTCAAACACATCTGTATTTATTAAATTACACACTTTAAAATGCAAAAACAAACAAAAAAAAGTGTTAGTGAAGAAACTTATTCTCTATCTTGACTGCTAGGTTCTTGAGCTGCCTGTGTTTAATAATAATGTCTCTGTGTTTCTAGGTCTTGATTGCAACAGTTCTGCTAATTGTGGATATCAGTGAGAGATTATCTGACTTTCACCAGCTCAGGTGCCTCTCCTACACTTAGTCACAGATTTGTTTTGCTTTTTTTTTAATGTTTAAAAAGTTAGAATCCACCCCTCCAAGGTATAATGGGCAAAAGAGCACATTTTAAGTGAAATTAAATCATGCTTCTCTCGATTTAAATACAAAAAGTTAGCTCTGCTGGGACATTCCTCCACAAGAATGTCAACTTCATAGACATCCATAAAATATTTTTGTACACATCAAATTACTAAACGTGGTCCAACACCCTATGCAATCAATCAACATTTTCCTTTTTTACTACAAAATTTGTATCTCCTAAACCTGAACTAATAAGCAATCAAATCTGGACCCCAGACTGTGTTCCCAGGCCAGTGGTCACAGCCCCAAGGCTGCCAGGGCTCGAGGAGTATTTGGACCATGCTCTCAGGCAGAGGGTGAGGTTTTGGGGTGTCTCTGCAGGGGAGGAGTTGCACCCAATGGTCCTTGTGGGCCCCTTCCAGCTCAGGAGATTCTAGGATTTTATGATTTCATTCTCAAGCTGTCAGCTGGCACTTGCTACCTAGCAAGAATAAAAACAATTCCATTTACAAGAAAAACGGCACTGTGTGCATCTTCTCTGTGAAGTCCTGTATTCATAGGAACAGCTGTAGACAATAAAAATCTGCAGAGCCTGCTGCCCTACAGACCTGCTGTGTTTTCTGCACTGCAGACTAAGGCCTGCAACAGCTCTCTTGCCCCTGTTCTGTTTCCCTCAGTTTAGTGTGACAGCTCATTTCACCAGAAAAGGTGAACCACAAAAGCAGCCTCACACAGGAAAAGGCACAGGAGAGGGTAAGGGAAGAGGTGAAAAGCAATCACACAGAGCAGCAGCTTTGCCTTCAGTTATGAAAGCTGCAACCCACTTGAGAATCACATTTCCAGCCTTCAGAGTGAAAAGCACAGAATCACCAGCAATAAATCATAGAATCACAGACTGGTTTGGGTTGGAAGGCACCACAAATACCATCTCATTCCACCCCCTGCCATGGGCACCACTATCCCAGAGTGCTCCAAGCACTGTCCAACCCACCCTTTGACATTTCCAGGGATGGGGCAGCCACAGCTCTGGGCATCCCATGCCAGGGCCTCCCCAGTCTCACAGGGTAGAATTTCTTCCCAATGTCTGATCTAACCCTGCCCCCTGGCACTGGGAAGCCATTCCCCCTTGTGCTGTCACTCCAAGCCTTTGTCTAAAGTCTCCCTACAACTTTCTTGTAAGCCCCTTTAAACACTGAAGGGCCTCTAAGGTCTCCCCAGAGCTTTCTCTTCTCCAGGCTGAACAGCCCCACCTCTCTCAGTCTGTCCCCAGAGCAGGGGGGTTCCAGCCCTGTGACTCTTCCAACAGGTCAACATCCTTCATGTGTTGGGGGCCCCAGAGCTGGACATAGAACCCCAGGTGGGAATTATGCTCTCCCTATCAGCATCACTGCTTTGGGTAACTTTGGGTTCTGGAGAGTGATGTGACAAACCCACAGGCTGCCCATGCAATGAGAACCAGGTGGCCACCTGCCAGGTCAGGGAATAGGAAGGTTTTTGTTGTTGGTTTCCAACAACAGCAGTGCAAGACTAGTGGTGTGTTAATGGAATTTCGCCTGTGTAATGCCACAAAGCCAAGTCATGTGAATCCCAGAGACCTAACAAAGACGTAAAACCCCCAGGAAACACTTCAATTCACCCTTTTTCACTCCTGAAGGACACCACACCCACATTTCACATTAGGCTCCACACCTGATCCTGTGAGCTTGTCAGGCTCCAGATGGGCAGTCAGAACACTGGTCCCCTCCTGCCCTGAGGTGGCTGCCAGAGCTGAGGCACAGCCGGGGCAGCAGCTCCAGCCAGAGTGGCTGCACCCAGGAACCCACGGGCCCAGCTCTGCCCCTGGCCCACAGCAGCCAGGATTCCTCAGGAAACAATCATTCTCTGACAGTCCTCACTTTGGAAGAACCATAGTCGATTCTATAACCTGAAAGAACACACATGAAAATATTGAATCCTACAGCAGCTTAACAGCAAACTGGCATCAATGGAGCTACTAAAACAATTGAGCCAGGACAATGCAAGATTCTTTCCACTTTTCTTTCAGCAGTCCAGCTTTCCACTTGGGAATATAAACCAAGTCTCCAGGTTGAAAGTGGTGTAGTGACATGTCCAGGGACAAATGTGCTCACTGACTACCTATGTAATGGAGATAAAAGAAAGAGAATGCAAATAATCTTTTATCATGCCTTCCCTTTAGTGTCATCCGATCCCTTCAATTGTCCATACTATTAGTTAGATATGGCTTCCCATATAATATTTCAAAAGGACTCACTCCTTCTGTGACTCACGGAGTGATCCTTACATCATCAAGGCAGTGGATGAGATATCTACCTGTTTGAGCTGAGTTTCCTGGCAAAAAATCAGTGTTTTTTAAAAAGAATCTTGATTCATTCTTTCCACCTTTTTACTAGCCTGTGGTCTCTAGGGATTATGTAAATCCCATTTAAACAGGTGGAATTTTGATACTCCTTGGACTGTAAAAAAATTTCCTTCTGAAATAAAATGGGGTTCATTGACTGAGGACAATCATTCAGGAATTCCAAGTCTGGGGACTATTTTCTTTAATAGTGCTTTGATGACTTCTCTAGCATGATTGGTGTGGCAAGGGAAGGCTCCCACCATCCTGAAATGGTGTCCACTGAAACAGGTAGATATTTATATTGTTTACACTTTGGCAACTCAGAGAAATCTATCTTCCTCTTTTCACGTCACTTATGGGCAGCTTTCTTTGGATTTGGGTTATTTACACAACACATTTGGCATCTTTTTACTATTGTCTCTGAACTTAATTGCATTTTTGGTCTTAGAGCATAACTCTTTTCATAGCATCAGGTCCATCTGAGTTTGTACTTGTAACCTCTCGAGGAGCACTTCCATCATGTTAGTGGTTATGGGAACTTGTTGATTTGTAGTTATCTGAATTGTCCATTTCCATGTATTTTATGAACTGTAAGGCTCTGTGACATTTCCAGTTCCCAATCGTACAGTGAGTAAGCTTTCCCAGCATACCCAGGAGTGTCATGTCAGGTTTGGGACAAACCCTTGCTCAGGGGAAGTGTGATGCTTTCTTCAGTGAAAATTCATAATGGAGCTGCTTGTCCTTGTATGACTAAGAATTCAAAAGGAACAGATACAAAGGAGAGCTGATTTCCCACAGAGGATGGGCTTTTAGTGCACATGCAGCCATCAGCCCTCTTTGCCTCTGCTGGGGCAGTTTGAACTTGTCATGGATGGAGTGGGAGCCTGAGACCAGCAATAACTCCTCTGCAGCCCGTGCACTGCACACACAACCACGGTGCTCCACAGGTCTTTCCTCAGCCTGACGAAGCATCACCTCTCCCTTACCCCAGAGTCCAGAGTGCTCACCTACCCTCACACAGCACGATGTGCTGGCACAGCAGCAGTTCAGCACACTGCTCCTGTCAAACACACACTGTGCCTATCAGTTCAACATCCCATTCTGTCTCTCCTGCTAGCCCGACTCTGAAATGAAAAGTTTTCGGTTACATCTCGCACAGATAAATGCGCCAAGACAAGAAGCTTGCTCAGACCATGTCCCTTACACATGGAAATCTGCATTTGTACCACAAGTAGAGACCTCTTTCCCTATTGCATTGCACGAACTGCATTCTCGCTCTGCTGCTCTGCAATTTTCTGCTCAACTTCAGGTAAAATCATGCACTTTTAAATTTGCAGAGACCAACGTGTCAAGTGCTTTCGTACACAGATATGTGCCAGAACAGAAGCCCTTGCTAGGCGTGTCTTTGTCTTGGCAGCATTTCAACAACATGTGCCAGGAGAGAAGCAGTTCCTGAATTAGTTCTTTAATCTCTAAATCCTTCAAGAAACCCCTACAATCTGGGTGATGAGAAGGAAATGGTTTTGTTCTGGCATATTTTTCCTGTGTGAGAGGTATATCTGGATCTTTGGCCATTATGAGCAGTGAAGTCCATGATGATACTTTCAGCTGAGAAGGAATGTGCAGAGCTCAGCAATCTGATGGCACATTTTGGGTTGTCAAGGAAAGAGAACTGCCACTTGACTGTGGTGCAAATACAGGTTTCCACACGTAAGGGGCAAGCTCTGAGTAAGTTTGTGAGAACAGGAGGAATGAGAGGGATTTGTCTTTACAAACAAACTGTGAGTCTGTTGATAACGCCAGACACTGAACACCTGAACACCTGCCCTCCCCCTCCTGCCGGCAGTCTAGGGGGGGGGCAGCTCCCCGGTCCAGAAGGTATCAGAGCCAAGAACTCTCAGAACTGATAAAGAGGCAGGTGAGTAAATGAGTAAAGGTGGTATTTTTGTCGTTAGCACCTGGGTTGAGTGTTAAGAGATCTGTTGTAGTTTGTTTGGGGCTCAGGAGGGTCCAGGAGGGTCTCAACTCCTTTGTTTGAACTCCTTTGTTTGCTGTCAGCTGGTGAGAGCTTGTCAGGGATCTCGTGAGAGTCGCAGGGAAATTGGTTCCGTTAATTTTCCGTCTGTTAGTTTATTGCTATCTCGTGAGAGGTAGCAGCCAGCACCCTTCAGCACACAGCCAGACAGCACAGCAGTTTGGAGGCTGGGCCTTTCAGCCACAGTTTGAAACGCCGGGGTTTGAGTTCAAATCCTATCTCTTCTGGCTTTCTTTCTCAGCTTATTAGTGTGTTAGATGCTTTGCTTTATTTCTGTGAACTCTTCTGTTTATAAGTTTAAAGGATGGGCTGTAATTTTTCTCGTTCAAATGACAACCAAATACCCAAGGATTTGCCTTTGGGTTTAGTATTAGAAAACTGGCAGCAATTAACTGGAGAACGCCGATTCCACCTGAGCTCATTGGGTTGTCAAGGCTAATTTGGCCAACTTATAAATTAGATAACAATCAGAAGTGGCCTAGGTTTGGTAGTTTAGATGAAGAATTAATATTGAATTTAATATCTTGCCTGTGTCAACAACACTGTGTGCTAGAAATTGACTATTTAAAGCCATTTTTAGTTATATCACAAGATGAAAAGCTACAGAAGCCTAAAAAAGAATATATACTGTTTCTAAGGAAAAAAGAAAAAAGGAACTAGAAGAAACAGCCTATATTAAATCTAGACTATGAAAACAAACAGGAGGTGGAGTCAGACCTGGTCGCTCCTGTTTTCAGTCTGCTTTGAGAACTGGCCCATCCCTGGTCCCGGCTGTCCCTGCTGCCAGACACTGAGAGATCAAAGAAGCAATAGGAGGAACCATAAATCCCATAGGAAAAGAAAAAGCGGGGGGATACATTAGAAGGGAGTCTGTATCAGGCAATTCGGGAAGTCTGTACCTCTCAAATCACTCAGCCAATGGGGAAAGAGAGAGGGAAATGCGGCCAGAAAATTGGGATAAAAAGGAGGCTGCGTCCTCCAACAACTTGAGAGACCCCATGGGAAATGCTCATGACCTCTCCCTTTACTCGAATAAAGTTATAGGACTCCTCTGTCTCCTTTTTGGACATAAACCTCTGGTGTTTGTGGATTAATTTTCCTGACACTTCCTATCCTGGCACAGTTACCTGTGCGAGATGTAATCGGAAAACTTTTCCTTTTAGATTCAAACAAGACTGAGAGAATGTGATGGCACATAGAGCTGAGAAGGAAGGTGCATGGCACTGGCCCGACAAAAGTACTGTGCTGGAGCCTTCAGTGTGAGGACTAGATGGACATATCACACTCAGGGAGAATGCAACCCTCCATAAGGGGCAGAATGAACCCACAGATCATCCTGGCTGAGTGTGCAGGGTACAGGCAACAAGAGAGGCGTGACTGCCTCTCAACTGCCTTCCAAATCCAAGTTATCAATGGTAATGGGGAAAGTCAGCAAAAGCTGCCTGCTCTAGAACATTTTCCTGTCCGAGCCCCATGTGGAAACAATTCCGTTCAGCTTTAGACTCCGAGATTCAGAGAACCTTATGGTCCCTGTAGCTGACAAGGGAAGGACAGAGTGCACTGGGGAGTTTGATGTGGCTTACATGCAGAAAGGGGAAAGTGCAGCCCAGCACTGCCTTTTTCTTCTAGAGCCTTTTTAGTGGCAGCAGCTGCTGGATGTTTGAAAGGGACCTGTGAGAGCTGAAAAATGCAATGTGAGACGTGAGCAGGAAGGTGCATAGTCCCAGCATGCTGCGAGCAGTTTAAATGCTGCTAGATGAAGGGGGTGATTTGGGAACAGTTTCTGTCCTGACACCTCTCTGTAAGGTATAGCTGCAGCACAGAAGGTGTGTGAACGTGATTGCATTGAGAATATCACAGGTGAGAAGGAAGGTCATCGAATGCTTTCTGTCCTGGCACATCTGTCAGACTGAACTGCAGCTGGAAATGCCTCTCCTTAGCAATGGACTCCACCACCTTCCGAGAATGTAATGCTCTATAGAATTGAGAAAGAGTGTGGATCACTAGTCTGTCTGCAGTCTACAGACTGCAAGGGGAAGATGAATGTAAACACTGGCTTTTTGTTCTAGGACTATTTTGTGTGAGAGCAGTTGCAAGAGGTTTTAAAGGGGTTTGAGATCTACAAGACTGACAGAGTAGGTGGTACAGAGAGCTTGAGGGAAAGGTGCAGATCTCCAGGGAGTTTGATGCAATTCAAAGGGTGTGAGTTACATGTTGAGCATGTCCCACTGAAAAGGTTCTAAAAGAAAGAGGCCATGCTGGAATTCACTTTTCTTTCACAACCAATAAACTGCACAACCAACAATTAAATCATGTGTCTTCTTTCCCAGCTCTATGCATCATCCCATTCTGTCAGTGTCCGAGAGCCAGGCTCCACAGCGGAGCTCTTCCACAGCAATGCAGCCAGGCCAGAAAAGCGTTTGGCTTTTTCCTGGGCACTGTCAGCGCCCTTCAGAACACCCACACGATGACGCTGTGGACTTGCAAAAGAAGGAAACGCACCCAGCCCAGCTTGGAACCACCCTGAGTGCAGAGAGACCAGCTGAAAATGCACCTGCTCTCAAGTCTACTGGGGCAAGACAAAATTATTTTGCTGATTTTCCCCTTCCAAGTCCAAACTCACTCGCTCCACATTCAAGCAGCAACAAGAACTCCTTTGTGCTCGTAAACGTTTACAACTCTCACAGAATCTGGTTTCAAACTTGAAAACACTGGGCAAAAACAGAGCTCACGAAAGTGCTGGCTGAGGAAGCTGTTGCTGCTGACAACTTCAACTGCACCTATTCAACTGCACCCAAAGAAGAAAGGAACTATGAGCCCATCTCAAGAGAAATAAGTTTCACTCCTCCAAAATAGAAAATCCAGGAACTCATCCCACTCAAAGGTGCCAGAACACTATTCCTGGGTATTACCTGCCTTGGGTACATCAGCTGCACACCAGGACTAAGTACAGCTGCTTACCTTGTCCAGAATAAGTGTACTGCCAAAATTTCAGGAGACCACCTCTAAGCAGTGGAAACCACATGCCAAATTGACCCTTTCAGGAGACCACCTTCAAAAGATGGATACCAACTCCTTAACTGTACAAATGGAGGGAGTGCTTCCACATCAAATATGCCAGGAGAGAAAGTTTCTACTGCCCTTGACCTCCACTAGGCAGCTTCTTATCTGCACCTGAAACCCTCAGGCTACGTGTTTTCCTTTCCACGGAAAAATATTGCCATTGTCATTCAGGAACTTAACCAACCAAAAGTTGGATAGCACCTCCAGCAGTGAATACATCCAACAATTGCTCCTGCACAGAAAGTGCCTCATCAGGAAAGTCTTGCTGGAGTTTACCTCCCCATGGTACCTTACCACCTGCCCCACCAAGCCTGGCACTATGTCCTTTGCTTCCCAATGACTCTGAGTCACTGGGCTTTGTCTTACTCTCAGCACCATTGCCCCATTTTTCTTAACCTACCCTTGCTTTGCTTCCCTTGCCTATGTCTGCCTTGCCCTGCCGTGCCCACGAGTGCTTTGCTTTGCTTTGCCTTGCTGTCCGCTCTTTGCCCTGCCTTCCATGCAAGTGTAGGCCATTCTGGGCAAGCCAAGGGAGAGGGAGGGAAGGCAAGCCCAGTGAGGTGATAGCAAATGTGTGTCAGGCAAGAGAAGGCCCCAGAGTGGCAGGCAAGGCTGGGCATAGAAAGGTAAGTCCAGTGATGGGTAGGCCAGGCAGGGACAGGGAGGGCTAGGCAAGGCAAGGCCAGGTAAGAAAGGGAAGGCAAGTCAAGGCAGAGAATGGGTATAGAAGGCAAGGGAAGGGTAGGAAGGACAGGAGCAGTCCAAGGGAAGGAAGGCAAGGCATGGCCAAGCCTGGGAAGGAAGGAGAAGGCAGGTCATGGCAGGGGATGTGTATGTAAGGCAACACAAGGGAAGGGAGGGCTAGGTAGGCTTGGCAAGTCAAGGGCTGGGTTAGAAAGGCAAGGCCTGTGAGAGAGAAGCAAGGCAATGACAGTCACAGGAGGGACAGGAGGGGCAAGGGAAGCACACAGAGCAGTCAGTAAGGCAATGCAAGGTTGGGGTTGGACAGGTGAGGCAAGGCAAGGGAGGGGATGGCTGTGCAAGGTACTGCAAAACAAGACATGGGCAGGCAGGGCAGAGCAGGGAAGGTAATGGAGTGGGAGGCAATGAAAGGCAAAGCACGGCCAGGGAGCTGTAGCCATTTCAAGGTAGGGCAAGGAAACGTATGGAAAGAAAAGGGAGTGGTATGCAAGGAAAGCAGGTCAAAGGAAGGGCAGGACAGGCAAGGCATTGCCAGAAAAGAAAGAGGAAGGGTAGTCAAGGCAAGGGATGGGCATGCAACCCCATTGAAGGCAAGGGAGGAGTGGGAAGGGAAAAGCAAGGTGGGGAAGGAACCATTCCTATCCAGCCTTGAATTTCCATGTCATTTCTGATCACCTCTTTCTTTGCCTTTCTTACTCCTCAGTGTCCTTTACTTTCCCTTCCTTCACTCAATTGCCTTGCATTGACTTGCTCAACCATCCTCCACCTTGACTTCCTTAGCCCATTTTTCCAGTTCTTGCCTTGTTGCCTGCTCCTCACATTTCCTTGATACAGCCCCAGGGATTCAGGAGGAGATTAAACGTGACCCATGAGAGGTCACAGCAAGCCACACCCGTCTGTCCTGGCAGCTTTGCTGTGGTACCAATACCATGATGGAACTCTCACTTGCCCTGCTTTGCCCTGCTAAGCCTCCCTTGCCTTGCACTCCCTTGCATGCCCATGCCCCACCCTTGACCTGCCTCCTGCTCTCCTCCAGGGCCTTGCCTTGCCAGGCAAACACCCCCTTTGCATTTCCTTCCCATTCCTACACAACCTTTCATTTCCCATTCATTCCTGGCTATCGCTTCCTTTGCCTTCCTGACCCATCCCTGTCCTTCCTGGCCCTTCCAACCACTGCATTACCTTGCACTGACTTGCTCACCCATCCCCAACGTGAATTTCCTACCCATTTGTTGAGGTCCAGCCTTGCCTTTCCTTCTCCTTCTGGAACTCTCATTGCCTCGCCTACCTCTCCCTTGCCTTGCCTTTGAACCCCTGCCTTGCCTTGCATTACCTTGCTCTCCCCTCCCTGCCTGGACTGAACACCCCTTTCCTCCTGCCATTTCCAGGCCTTGCCTTGCCGTGCCTGCTTCTCCTAAGACTCTCAAGGCCTTCAGGGACCCACAGTGTTTCAGGAGCAGATGAGAGGCAGCCCAGGAGAGATCACACCCTGACAGATCCATCTGTCTGGGACCAATCCTTGCATGGATTGAAATTTAGACAGGCAATGCACATTATCCCGTGGCTCTGGGATCAGAATGACAGTTATTTCCCATAGGAAGGAAAGCACAAAACCCCGGTGTTTCAGGTGCAGATTAGAGGTGGCCCATGTGAGATCAAGGCTGCCCAGACCAGTCTGTGCTGGCCACTTTTCCCTGCAAGCAATCCTTGGCTGTATTGAATTTCAAACATGCAATCCAGATTTTGGCCATGCCACCTGCAGCAAGGCCCTTGGAAAACCACTGAACAAGGAATCGAACATGTGGGAGAGCTGGCTGTCCTAGAGATCATTTGCCCAAATAAAGACCAGGCCACTAAAAGTCCAGACTTTAAAAATGTGCAGCACTGGTGTGATTGGAACTCACACGACTTGGACAAGCAGATTCCCACTTCCTAGCAAGGCTGCTATGGCAGCAGGAAAACAAGACAGTGGGTGCTGTGACAAGAAAGCTCCAGACATGAAGATACCGTCCATGCCCCGACAAGTCTCAGCTGTGGAAACAGACCTGATTGAGCTTATGCAGAAACTGGAAGAGAGGACTGAAGAGACCCATCAGAAACTCAGAAAGGAGCTTGGGTCGGGCATTTTCCGTGCCTCACCAGTGCAGACAGGGTCTCTGCTATTGGGCATCTCAAGGGAATTTTTGAGGGACAGGATGGATCAGGTCAGGCTGCAGAGCTGAAAGCTGTCCAGCTGTCTTTGGATATTGCTGAGCAAGAGGAGTGGCCAACACTCTGCCTCTACACTGGCTCATGGATGGTAGCAAACACTCTGGGGAGTGACTGGCATGATGGAAAAAGGCCAACTGGCAGCGCAGGGGGAAACCCACCTGGGCCACCCAAGTGTGGCAAGACCTGCCTGGCCTACCCATCACTGGACTCACCTTCCTATGCCCAGCCTTGCCTACAGCTTCTGGAACTTCTCTCTCCCAACACTCCATCTGCTTTCCCCTCGCTGGGCTTGTCTTCCCTACCTCTCCCTTGACTTGCCCAGAATGCCTGCACTCTGATTGCATTGCACTGCCTGATGGAAGGGAAGGGAAGGGAAGGGAAGGGAANTCCTGAGTATTGGGGGCTGTGAATAATGAGTGACGAATCCATGAGTAATTACATTCTAATTAATTAAGGATGATGGATAGAGGGGAGCAGGCGACTCCATGTAGTGGTAAAGGACCTCGCTCCTGCCACGATCAAAGTGATTTGCTGCTTCCGAGGAGAGAGGGGGGGAAAAAAGAGGAAGAGGAGAGGGGAAAAAGAGGGAAAAAGAGGGAGAGGAAGGGAAAAAGAGAGGAGAAGGACAGGGGGAAAAAAAGGGGAAATAGGAAGAAAAATAAGGGGAATGAAAAAGAGAAAACTCCAAGATTTACCGGAAGGGAAGGGAAGGGAAGGGAAGGGAAGGGAAGGTAGAGCAGGTCAAGGCAGGGCAGGGCAAGACAAAGTAAGGCAAGGTAAGGCAAGGCAAAAGACCTGTAGGAAAAGCAAATAAATCAAGGAAATTGTAGGCTGGACAGGGCAAGGGAGACACAGGCAAGGCAAAGCAAAGCAGGGGTAGGCTGGGTGAAGCTAGGCAATGGTGCTGAAGGCAAGGCAAGGCCAAATGACTCAGAGTGCCTGGACATATTTCACACTGGAGGTGCTGTCCAAGGAAAGCACACAGCCCTAGAGTTTCAGATGCAGATAAGAAGGTGCCTAGTGGAGGTAAAGGGCAGCATCAACTTTCCATCCCTGCATGTTTGGTATGGAAGCATTCCATCGTCTTGTACAGCTATGGAGTTGCTATCCATATCTGAGGCGGTCTGCTGAAAGATTCCATTTGGCATGTCATTTCCACTGCTCAGAGGTGGTCTTCTGAAATTTTTGGCAGTACCTTGCTTTTGGGCAATGCTCATTCTTGCTGTGCAGCTGATACAGTGCCCAGGGAAAGTAATGTATCGGTGTAACAGTGTTCTAGCACCTTTGAATGGCATCAATTCACAAATGTTTTCTGTTTCGGAGGAGGTGATCCCATTTCTTTAGAGATGGGCCCATAGTTCTGTTCTTTGGCAAAGAAAACAATTTTGGATTTGCACATTGGGTGGTCTTGATGATATTAATTGCCTTTCCTAATATCCAGTTCTATTGGTTAGAGCTGTTGAACAGTTACAGTGTGAATGCAAAAGCCAAAGTGCTGAGCTTTTTGTGCTGCTACCTTTGATGTCTGAGCAGTCAGGGCTGGTGTTCAGTTTCGGATCCTGTGAGACTGAACGATTATGATGGTTCACAGAGCTGAGAAGGCAAATGCAGATAGCAGGGGGAGTGGTGCAGTTTGATGGGTGCAGCTGAAGTTGTAGGCAGCAACAGCTTTCTCAGCTGGCACTTTTGTGAGCTAGAGTATTGCCAAATGTTTTCAAGCTTGTAGCCTCCCTCTGCAAGAATAAAAAAAAATTATTAGCGGAAATAAGTTTGTCTTGCCATTTGAGTGTGGTGCAAAGAAGAGTATGCTCTTGGAAGGGGAAGATCAGTGAAATATTTTTGTGCTGGTACAGTTGATTTGAGAGCAGGGACACAGTTTGGAGCTGGGCTGGGCGCGTTTCCTTCTTTTGCAAGTCCACAGCGTCATCGTGTGGGTGTTCTGAAGGGCGCTGACAGTGCCCAGGAAAAAGCCAAATGCTTTTCTGGCCTGGCTGCATTGGTGTGGGAGCAGCGTTGGGAAGAGCTCCGCTGTGGAGCCTGGCTCTCGGACACTGACAGAATCCTGCATCTAGCCAGGAAGAAAGATTATTATTGTTGGCTGTGCAGTTCATAGGCTGCAAAGAAAAGTGAGTTCCAGCACGGGTCCTTGTTCTAGAACCTTTTCTGTGGGACCAGCAGCTGCTGGATGTTCTTAGGTTTGTAAATGGACTCTGTGAGACTGCAAGGTCAGAGGGTACACAGAGCTGAGCACACACACCTGTGTGTGCCACGGTTTGTAAGGTGCAAGGGGAAACTGAAAGCCAGTGTTGACCTTCTTTTCTCTTGCTATGGGAATTGCTGGACATGGTGAGTTTTGAAATTGGGCTCTGCCAGAGTGAAAAAATGTGATAGTACATTTAGTTTGAAAGGAAAGCTCCAGTTTGCATGGTGTTGTTGATATCCTTCAAAGTGAATGTGAAACCCACAGCTGAAGTAAAAAGCATAACACCAATGTGAGTCATGCAGTTTAAGACTACAGAGGAAAAGTGATGCCCAGCATTGTCTCCTTTGTTCTAGGAATATTTTTTTTAAGCAGTAGTTGCTATGCAAGACCGAAGGAGAGGATTCAACATGCAGCTTAGAAGAAACTTCAGCTTCCTTTTGAAACCCCTAATTCTCACCACAGTCAAGGGACAATAATAATTCCAGGAAAGAAACAGTTGCTGGATTACCGCTTGTTCTCCTTGCAGCTTTTCAACAACACAAAACAGTATCGGTCCACACACCACCTTTCTGAGCTATTTGTACAGTCACATTCAGAGCCCAGGGACAAAATTCCAATGATCCAGCAAAAAGCTCTTTCACAAACAATGTCAGCTGAGAACTCTCTTGGCTGGCTCAACATGTAACTAACTCACACCTATTGAACTGTCTCGTACTCACTGGAGGTGTGCTATTTCCCCCAGCTTCCATGTACCATCCTAGTCTTCCACCCTCGCAGATACCAAACACCTCCAAAACATCCAGCAACTGCTCCCATACAAGAAGTCCTAGAACAAACAGCCAGTTCTGGTCTTCACCTTCCCCTTGCAGCCCATAAACTACACCAAACACACTGGTGATTTACACTTTCTTTCTCAACTCGATAAAGCTTCACTTTTTCTCAATGTCACAGAGTCCATTGCTAAACCAAAGCGTTTCCAGCTGCAGTTTGGACTGAGGGATGTGCCAGGACAGAAAGCATTTGATGGCCTTCTCTCTTTCCTGTGAATACTGGCATTCACAGGGCAATCACTTTCACACACAGTGTCACAGAGTCCAGCCAGCTGTGTCTCACAGAGAAGTTAAGTGTCAGGACAGAGAGAGTTCCTGGATTATCCCCTCCTCCTAGCAGCCGTTAAATTGCCCACAACACATTTTGGCTTTGCATCTTCCTTCTCACTTATATGTACCATCACATTTCTCAGCTCTCACAGGTCCCTTTCAAACATCCAGCAGCTGCTGCCACTAAAAAGGCTCTAGAAGAAAAAGGCAATGCTGGGCTGCACTTTCCCCTTCCTGCATGTAAGCCACATCAAACTCCCCAGTGCACTCTGTCCTTCCCTTGTCAGCTACAGGGACCATAAGGTTCTCTGAATCTCGGAGTCTAAAGCTGAACGGAATTGTTTCCACATGGGGCTCGGACAGGAAAATGTTCTAGAGCAGGCAGCTTTTGCTGACTTTCCCCATTACCATTGATAACTTGGATTTGGAAGGCAGTTGAGAGGCAGTCACGCCTCTCTTGTTGCCTGTACCCTGCACACTCAGCCAGGGTGATCTGTGGGTTCATCCTCAACCTGAGGTAGCATCACGCCCTTTGACTCTCTCAGATCCAAAATGTTCCTGTATTTCTCACACAGAACACTGTGTCACCACTGAAGAGCTCCAGTGCACTGCCTCGGCCAAAACACACCAGTGCCCAGCACTTTCCTTCTCAGCTCTAAGAACCATCACATTCTGCCACTCTTGTAGCCTAAAACAGTTCCCTGTTGTAGTCTAAAAAAGCTGCCTCTCACACAGATAACTGTGCCAGGACAAGGTGCTTGCTCAGACTTTGCCCCTTACGTGTGCAAACTTATATTTGCACCACAATGAAGTGGCAATCTTCCTTCCTTTACAACCTGTACATTACTTTCCTATAACCTGTAAATTACTTTCCCATTGTGGTGCTATGCACTGAGCATCACCACGCACTCACAGCCTTGCAGTGATCAAAGATCCTGATACACCTTGGCACAGAACAATGTGCCAGGACCATCGGGTGTGTGCAGTTTCCAGACTTCAAGAAGTCAGTGAATGCCACTTGAATGCTGTCTGAATGCAAGTTAGCAATTGTGATGGGGAAAGTCAGAGAAGGCTTTCTGTGCTAGCACATTTTCCTCTGCGAGCTGTAACTGGAAACTTTCTTTTACCTTCAGATTGTGCAAGACCGAACGCAGCGTGATTGCTGAAGAGAAAACTACAGAGCAGCAGCGTGTTTGGTGTGGTTCATAAACTCCAAGGGAAATATGCAGGCCAGCCCTGGGATTTTGTTCTTAGTCCATTCTCATGGCAGCAGCTCCTGGATGTTTGAGTTCTACAGCTGGGCTCAGCGAGAGTGGAAATGTCAGAGTACCCGTGGCTGAGGAGGAAGGTGCAGAGCCCCGTGTGAAATGTGTGCTGTTCAAATGCTGCCACGAGAAAGACACACCCAGCCCCTGCTCCTGTTCTGGCACATCTTTTTGTAAGGAGCTCGTGGGCAGTTTGGTCTCTGTAAAATTGGAAGTTCGTGACCTGACCCTGTGGCTGAGCAGGAAACTGCAGAGCACCGTGGGGTGACTGTGCTGCAAGAGAAAAGAGCACTGCCCTTGGTGGGTGTAGCAGGGCATCCCGCCCCCCACGAGAGCTTACCTGCTCTTTGTTAACCAGGGAACCCAAGCAGGACAAGCGGCCTTGCAGTGAGTTATTCTGGAGCCACGGGGTTAAAGCTGGGCTGGCATCTCCCGGCTGCCAATAAACAGCTCACTGCTAAAGTGAGATCTGGCGAAACAAGCTGCATTCACGACTGACAGACGCTGACTTTAAAAGCCCCACCAAACTCCCACAAAGCAGGAATCTTCCACACATTTTCCTGGCAGCACGTGGAGTTTCTCCCGTGAGTGGGGATGCTGCCTCATGGTTACTCCACAGGGATTAAGTGAAGGGATCTGTGCACATTATCGTTGTTTTGGTGGTAAGTTACATTCGACTCCTAATCAATCCTATTCCTTTTGCCAGCTTTAATACAGGTACATTGCTACACTGCACTGTTTATGCTATGCCGTAACCTATTCGTAGTTCTTTAGTTTTATTCTGTGCAGCAATTCTGAATAAGATCTTTCATCTGTTATCTTTGTCCATTTAATAAACTATTCATTTTTATAAATCTGATTTGCCATCATTAGAACTTGTGGATCAACTTAACTGTTGCCAAAATTTGAGTTTAAGGCAGGGCTGTCTGAAGCTTGCACTCTTCCTGTGACAACACCCCCAAATGTGGCTTGGGGGCTCATGAAGCCCCCAAACCCCAACTGGGGGCCAGATTGGAGCAGCTGAACTCGATGATCCTCGTGGATCCCTCCCAATTCAGGACATGCTGTGATTCCAGGTGAATTAGAAGTGCCTGGGCATTCCGTGCCTGCTTGGGAGACAATGCCGTCTGTGATGTGCCTTTATTTATGCTTTGAGGAGAGCAGTGCCAGAGAGGCCCGTCTGTCCTGGGAGACGCAGAGGGGATGTCTGTCTGTCTGTCCGTCTGTGTGTCCATCCCGCGGGATGCAGGGAAGGGTATCTGTCTGTCCTTCCGTCCGTCCGTCCTGGGAGATGCAGTGGGGGTGTCTGTCTGTCCATTCAAGGGGAAGCATATCTGTCTGTCTGTCTGTCCGTCCCAGGGGATGCAGGGAGGGGTATGTGTCTGTCTGTCTGTCCCAGGGGATGCAGGGAGGGGTATGTGCCTGTCTGTCTGTCCCAGGGGATGCAAGTAGAGATGTCTTTCTGTCCGTCCGCCCGTCTGACTCCACCTGCTGGCACCAGGCGCTGGGAGGGCAGGGGGCGGGGACCAATCTGTCGCTCTGTCTACCGCGCTTTGCGTCCGTCCGTCCATCTATCGATCTGTTTATCGCCCTGTCCTGCTGTCCCTCCGTCCATCGCTCCGTCTGTCCGGCCGTCGGGGGGGGCGGGTCCCGCTGGCCCGGACGGGGCAGTGCCGATTGGCTGGAGGAGCTGTCGCTGACAATGCGGCCACGCCTCCTCCTCCCGGGCCCAGCCTTGCCAGCTTTAATTGGTTCACGTGCCTGTCAATCACCGCCCATCTCCTCCCATGACTGGCTGGCGGCGCTGGCACGACAGGTGCGAGCCCGCCCCCTCGCAGCCCACCCAGCGGCCGCCTCTGATTGGCGGGGAGCGCCAGAGCCGTTTTCTGATTGGCCGAAGCCACGCGGCCGTGGGGGCGCGCCAGGCCCGGCGGACTCATCCCTCAGGTACGGGCGGGGCGCGGGGGCGGCCGCGGCTCCTGGGGCGCTGAGGGCCCGGCCGGGCCGGGAGGGGACAGCGGCCTGTCCTGCCGGGACTGGCCCCGGGACAGCACAGGGCACGAGGGGCCCTTTCTGCGCCAGTGCCACCGTGGGAAGCAGCAGGGTTTGCGTTCCCTGGGACAGGCGGAACGTTCCAGCCGCCGGGACAGCCCCGGGGGAAGGAGCTCTGAGATGCTGAACTGGGATAAAGGCGGGCGGCGGCAGCTCCGAGCCCCAGTTTCGCTTGGGGCGGTGTCCTGGCACTCATTCCTGGCCGGCCATTCAGCATGGGCCAGGTCCCATTTCAGGGCAGTGGGATGAGGAGTGGCACAGCGCTCCAAAACTGAGCCAGAGCCAGGTTGACTCGCCGCACCCGGGCTCCAAGGAATGCCTTCCCAAAGGAGAAAAGTCCATCAAGCAGTAATTTGATTCTACCTGCAGGGACAGGTTGAATCTAACTCCTCCCAAGGCCCCAGGCAGCACCTGATGATCCAATTTGTTCCCTTTAAATGGCTCCGGGAGAGGAGATGCTCACAGGAGTTCCAGGAAGAGGGCGCTGGGCTGTGCTGAAACTGAGGTTATCCAAGGACTGCCTTGCTTCCCTTCCTGAGTCCGTCTGGCAATGGCAAGACAGGGGAAAACTAACAGGATTGGCATTCTGCCTTCTGGAAAAGGCAGAGGCTGAAGGTGGGGGAGATTTAGCTTTGCCAATTGATGAAACACGAGGAAAATCCCTCATTTCCAGCATTATGGTGGCGAAAATGTCCAAATTTCCCAGGACAACCCCTGTCCCAGCTACATCCAGCTCTTCCACACCAGCCAATGCTGTTTGGTTCAGGGTGAAATCATAATTTATCCTGAAATTGTAATTTAAAATTGTAATTTATCCAGAATTTGATTTCCAGGCCTCTACCCTTCCAAGGGCAGCACAGAGCCAGCTGCCAGGATTGAAGCAGAGCTGGCTTTCCCCACATCCATGAATTTATAGGAAAATACTCTTTTAATCTTGATTTATTCCCTTATCAGACCCATCTTCGATTCCCAGACACTGTTTTGAGGACATGGAGAGAGATTTTTGCTGGAGAACAAAACCTAAGTGGGATAAGCAGGAATTTTCTCATGAAAAATGGGGTTAACTGTCAAAACTCAGTAGTACTTGCAGGATTTTAGAGGTGAGGGGCTGTCCCAGCCCATTATCCCTGTTTCTGCTTTTCTTTCTATTGGTTTATATGGATTTTTTTCAAGCTCTACTAGAAGGAAACACAAACCCCAAGGCTGACTGTAGATTTCCTTGCAGGGAAGGAGACGGAGCTCCAGGGACACTTTTATAGATAAAAAACACTGGAGAAGGAGGGAGGAATGCACTGAACAGCTTAAAAACTCTCATTTTTTAAAAAGAAGTGTGGAATGACACCTGGATTTCCCCATGGACAGCACCACGAGAGGGAGACTCGCTGCTGCAGCAGAGCTGGCAGTGCCCTTGGCACAGCTGCTGTCCCGATCCACCCCCAGTTTTCGCTCCAAATCCCTGCCTTCCCACCTTTTCCCCCCGTGCCCAGGAGCCCAAAGAGAGTAACAAAATTATTTATTTCATTCCCTCTTCGGGCAAAGCCCAGTTCTGTCCAGAAACGGTAAAAAACCTCTGGAGTTGGCAGGAGCAGCAGGTGCTGTGGGGAGGGAAGTCCCAGGAGCTGGGTGAACTGGACCAGTTCCTTTGGTCAGGGCAGAGGTTTGAGCTTTTGGGGATCTCTCCCTCCTTTTCAAATATCCTTGATGACCTCCTCAAGCTCCTCTTTTGTGTACATGTGGAATTTCATCCCAGGCTCCACCGTGGCAAGCTGGAAGAGAAGGAACAAGGGGTTAAGTGTGGCTGAGGAAAGCAGGGAGCAGCTGTTCCTTCTTCTGATCTGCCAGACCAGCAGGATCATTCCAGCCCGGAACACGCTCCGTGATTCCCTAAAATAGCTGCCTGCTGCACAAATAGCTTTGAATTGACTCAGTCTCCTCAGAGGAGCAGCAGCAGGGAATTTTAGTGGGAACAGGCAGGCGCTGCTCCCACTTGGAAAAGCCATTGAAACCTCCCAGGAGAGAATTCCTGCCTCTCCAAAGGCTTCTTCTCCCCTAGGAATCCACCAAGGGGACAAATCCTGGCCTGTCTGAGAGTTGAGGGGACTCAGCGTTGGCTCAGGGAAACTGAGGCAGAGATCTCTAAGGAAAACAGGGACAGGACAGTGTCAGGGCAGACAGCCAAAACATTCCAGAGGCAGCACCAAGGATGAGGGATACCGTGAGTGAAAAGCCTGGAAGAGAAATGTGAGCAAAACTATTCACACCTGGCACAGGGATGAGAGCCCAAAACAGGGACAGCTGTGTCAGTGGAAATGCCAAGGCTCCAGAGAGAGCTGGGATGCCCTGGAACGAGCTGGGGTATCCCATAACGGGATGGGATGGGGCAGGAGCTGGGATGGGATGCCCCAGGAGCTGGGATGGGATGCTCCTGAACTCAAAGGCACTGGGTACATGGTTTGACTCTTGAGGGATCAAAGTGTATGGATGCAGCCAATAAGCTGAAGGAAAGCTCTGGAGCATCCCAGCAGATCCCAGAGCTCTTCCAAGGTTACTGCTCACAAACCCCTCCTTCAGTAGCACAAGGGGAAGGACCAGATCTGGCAGCAGGGAGGTACCATGAGGTGTTTCCAAGCAGGAACGTCCCAGTGCTCAGCCTGAGAGCTCCAGACAGCCCAGGTTTCACCCAGAACTCTCAGCCAAGGCAGAGACACTTGGAGATGCCACTTTAGGCCCCTCAAATCATGGACTGGTTTCGGTTGGAAGGGACCTTAAAGCTCATCCTGTTCCACCCCCTGCCATGGGCAGGGACACCTTCCACTGTCCCAGGTTGCTCCAAGCCCCGTCCAACCTGGCCTTGGACACTGTCAGGGATGGGGCAGCCACAGCTGCTCTGGGCACCCAACCACCTGTGCAGGGACTGGACTGATCCTGGACTCAACCAGACTCAACAAGACCCAGATTTATGCACCAAAAGCAGCTCTAAATACTGAAAAAACCTTTATGAACACCCAAAACCAGCACTCAAATACAGCAATTCCTTTGCTTTTCAACACCTCCTCAAACCTGTCCCTCACTTTCTCCCTACAAAAACTTCACAATTCCCTGACAGGCTTCACAGGGAAGTCATTAATCTAAAAGCATGAAGTCCTTTCAGGCTTCTGACCTTTGCCATCAATGGATTTAACTCTTCCACAACTACACTTTCCCTCCTCTCTTTGTTCCTAGGTGGAAAATGCCACAGGAGCATGGCTGGAGCCAAGGAATGGGAGAGGCACATACTTCTAGGAAGCAAAGAGCTCTTCAGGTGGCAGATTTTCAGCCAGGGGGTGACTTGAGTCAATAGAAACCTTTCAATCCTCAGCACATTGCTGCCGTCCTTCCCCCCAGCGCGATTCCGCCCCACTCCAGGGCTGTGCCAAGCACAGTTAAGCCCTGTTAAACAGGGACATGACATCAGGATACTGTACACATTCCTCTGCCTGCACTGTACCAGGAAAAAATGTATTGCTAAGGGCTGGAAGAGCACCTGGGAAGAGGATTGGCATGATTTTGGGACAGAGTATCCAAGTTTTCATGTGCCGTTGGCCTTCCCCTCCAAAGGGAGGTGGGTAATCCCATCAGGAATGGTCTCCCCACAGCAACATTTGATACAAAAATGGGGTGAATACCTGGAGGCTGCTTGGGAAAGGGTTTCCCAGCACCCAGAGGGAAGGAATGGGAGGAGGGAGCAGCTCAGGAGCTGGAATGCCACACTTTGGAAAGGTCTGGTGTCTCATAACCCACCCGAAATAGAAGCAAACTCTATACACCAGCCTGACTTCTCATCTCCCAGTTACACCACCCACTGCAGAGGGTTTGTACCTTTCCCACTCAAAAAGGAGCCTATGGAGCAGGTTTGGGGAGCCCAGCATCCCCAGGTCTGTGGGTACTGCCTGCCCATGGGGTTCCAGGGAACAGCCATTCCTAGAGGATCCTGGTTGCTCCCAGTGTCCAAGGGATTGTTGGCACTGCCCCAGGACTGATATAGCAGCCCAGGAGCTGGGTAATTTTCATTCCTGCTAACATTACAAGCAGCAAGGCAAAAAAGAATGGCTAGATCCAGGAGAAGAACAAGCAGTCTGGGAAGTATGTTGGGCTCTGCTGACTGGAGAAGGTCAGAAAACCCCTTCTGCTCATCATGGATTAGCCATGAAACAGACCAGGCTCTGTACCTCTGGAAGGGAAAAGCTTCAACTTTTCCAAAATGCCCCACAGGATATGATGAAAAGGGCAGGAACATCTGCAGCAGCTGGCTCAGGAAGCCCTGAACTGCTCCATTCCTTGCTCCTGACTCCAGGAGGCTTACCTCGATGTTGGTGGCATTTAGTTTCTCCTCCATGACCTGTTTCAGGATGACCAGGGAAGATTTGATGGCTTCCTTTAGCGTCATGGACTGGAAAACAAATGGTTCACAGATTACACGGCGGAGGCTCAGGATGTGGCCCCTCTCCCTTCCCTTTCCCAAATCCCTTGAGCCAGGCAGCGAATGGAGCAGCTCATCAAGGGATCTGCAGCATCCCTGGGAGACTGGAGTGGGCAGGGCAGGGATATCCACAGGGACAGTGAAATCCTGCCTTCCTGAGACTTAAAAATGGTTAATTTGGGCACATAAATCTGATGGGATTAGGACAGAAGGGGCTGTTTCTCTTCACCAATTCCCTCACCAAATGCCAGATTCCCTCTTGGCAGAAGCCTCCAAGCTACATTTAATCCGATAAATCCCATGCATCCCTAGAGCCACAGGGATGTGCAGCACAGCTGTGTTTCACTAACTTTGCACTTGAAAAAGGGTTGATAATCCAGGGAGTGCAGAATTTGGGTAATTTGGAGAATTCCAGTGAACAAATGAGTCTTCCCAGCCATCATCACTAATTGTGCTTTTCATTAGGGTTTGGTTTCTTACCACCCAAAACAGGCAATTCCCTCCTCATGGGGGAAAGAATTCCTATTTAATATCAAACACAACCAGAACTTCCAGCACAAAAGCAGCTCCCTTCCCTGGAGAGGTGAAGGTGCTGGTGTGAGCTCAGGATGCTTCCAGCTGCATCCACACAGAGCCTGATGCCGACAGCAGCACTCAGAGCTCAGTTTTTATTTATAAAGAACTTCCTGACATGGCCTGAATTATCTCACAGGCAGAGAGCAGCCCCTCAGAGAGCAGCTGCTGGGAGTAGCTCTGCTCCTGGTAGAGATCCTCAGCAGCTGCTCACAGGATCCACTGCTAAGCAGTGATCCTGCCCTGAGCGGCTCAGGCACCTCCTCTCGAGCCCAGTCCCAAATCCTCACTGGGAAGGGAATTAGGGGAGCCTCGTGGGTGGTGAAGCAGCCCAGACCCGTGAGATGTGAGCCCCAAGCCCAAACCCAGCCCTTACCTTGTGGTAAACCTCTTGCAGGGAGCTCTGGGCTCCCTCTGAGGCAGAGCCGATGGCTCTGGCATCGCACTGCACAAACGTTCCTGAGGGATCCATGTGGAACCTGTGGGGGACAGGGGGTGACAACCTGCACCCCATCCCACCCTGGGCCATCCCAAAGACTCTCTCACCAGCCCCCCAGAGCTCCCTGCACAGCTGGAGCTGGGATTCATCCCCAAGAGCTCCTGGGCTGGCAGCTTACACACTCTGACACTGCTCTCTTTCCTCAGAGAACTATTTTCCTTTGGATTTCCCAGCTTATCCTCATTTTTTTTTAAAAATCCAGCAAGTTTTCCCTGCTGGAAGGCACAGCTGACTGGGCTGGCTCTGCCAAGCCTTTCCCACTTCCAGTGGGGCCATTTGAAGCCCTAAGTTCAGGTTACAGCTGCTCCAACACCTCCCCAAGGAATGTCACATGGATTATGTTACTGGTGGCTCTGCTGGTCCTTTAGGGAAAGGTAAGAAAACACTCAGGAGGTGGAGAGTTTTACTGCTTCCCTCCTCCCCAGGAAACCACATTTTTAATAAAGAAAAGCAAGGGTTTGGGGAAGATGTGATGTTTTTTCCATGCCAAACAGGCAGGCAGGACTCTGGAAAGGGTTTAACAGGATTAACAAACATATCAGGGACATAATGGGATAAACCCTGAGGGCCTGGCTTAGGGAAAATCCCAGAATCGAGTCGTTAAAACAGCCTGGGAATTTTGCAGTGGAGGTTTGGTCTTTCCCCGGGATTAAGAGAACGGAACTCACAGCTGGGGTCCCTTCTCATCCACTCCCCCGAAGAGCAGAGCGACGCCAAACGGGCGGGACTGCGGGAGAAAGGAGGGAATGGGTCGGACAAGAACATGGAAGGGGGGTTCCCCAGCATCCCCAGATCCCCCCCAGATCCCACCATGGCTCCCGGATCAGCATCTTCCTCCCCAAACTGCAGGGCCAGGTTGGACACAGCCTGTGTCACACTCTCCACCGTCATCGTCTCGTTGTAGGTGAACCAGTGATTCTGCAGGAAAATCCAAATAAAGATTCCAGTTATCCCCACGTTCCCAAAATCTGATGCTCCTGGCTGAGGTGGAGTGAGACCCTGTGTGGACATAAGGATAACCTCCCCATGGAATTCAGGGCACAGTCAGTTCTCCCATGGAAGCATCAGGGAGAGTGGGATGTACACAAATCCACAGAAAATTTCAGAATACCAAGCCTTGGGACGCCTATAGGGAAATGCAAGGCTGAAGGGCTTTATCCCAGTATCTGTTTCGGATACAGATTCGGTGTTACCCATCTCTCCAGAGGGTGGAAAAGTGCTGATATGCCAGAGGAAACTGCAGGAAAATCCTTTGCTGCAGCACAGATTTGTACCTGGGGCCTCCACACACCTGAGGCATCCAGGAAATTTAAGGGGATAAAAATAAAACCAATATATCCAGTATTTTGCCAAAACAGTCAGACAGCCCCTACACTCCCAGCAAGCCTCCAGCTTCCCACCAGCTCTTTGATGGAATGATGTTCCCTTTCCCAGGATTTTCAAGGACTTCCTGGGATTTGTGCTGCCAATTTAAGAGATGTCAGATCTTACCTGAGTCTCCACTCTGGCCTTGTCAATTAAAGTCTTTGCATCAGCTATTAGGCCACTCATGGCACACCCTGGAATGGGAAAGGGGAAACAGGAGTCATTCCACCCATTATTTGGGATGGGTTTTGCCCCAGGCTGCCGAAAGGCCATGTAAAACACAAAGGGCTGCAGGGATAAGCTGGTCCCCAAGTGGGAATGTGGAAAACAGATTTGTCCCACTGTGCTGGGCACTGCTAAGGCCACACCTGGAATCCTGGGAATGGTTTTGGGTTTCTCACAAGAAGGACAATGAGGAACTGGAGCATGTCCAGAGAGGGGAACAGAGCTGGGGAAGGGGCTGGAGCCCCATGAGCAGCTGAGGGAGCTGGGAAAGGGGCTCAGCCTGGAGGAAAGGAGGCTCAGGGGGGACCTTCTGGCTCTGCACAGCTCCCTGACAGGAGGGGGCAGCCAGGGTGGGGTCAGGCTCTGCTCCCAGGGAACAGGGACAGGACAAGAGGGAATAGCCTCAAGCTGCACCAGGGGAGGTTCAGGTCAGGTATTAAGTAAATTTTTTTCCATGGAAAGCATGGTGAGGCCCTGGCACAGGCTGCCCCTGCCAACAGTGGTGGAGTCCCCATCCCTGGAAGGGTCCAAAAAGTGCAGATGTGGCACTTTGGGACATGGATTAGTGGTGGCCCTGGTACGGTTGGACTCGATGATCTTAGAGGGCTTTTCCAACCTTGAGGATTCCATGGGATCAGAACAGATTTGCTCCAGAACAACCTGCTGGGAAGGGGCCCTGGCTGCCCCACAGCCTGCAGATGCAGCAGGAGCCCTCAGCACACTCTGGGAAGAGGGGGCTGCATCACAAGCTCCTGGGAGGAGGAAATCAGACTCTTGGAGCTCTTCACATACCCAGGGAGCAGCAAGATGGGAATTTTGGAGGTTTCCTGCCTTTCAGGTTGACATATTTGGTCATGAGCCCATCGTGAGCCCCTCAGGGCATGAGTGGCTCCAGGCTGGCATCAGTGATCCTGGAGAAACTGGCCCCAAATCAAGCCCACCACAATTCCCTGCCTTCCCAGAGCTAAATTTGGGATGAGCTTTCATGAGGGAGGGAGAGGGCAGTGCTTCAGCTGCCTCTTTCTGGTTCCTGGAGCTATGTTTTGCTAGCTTGGAACCTGGAAAATCAGTGACCAGGAGCTGGTGTGCAGTGGGAGGGATGAGCATTCCTGCTCCTGGCAGAACTGCCTGCAGGGAAGGCTCATCCCACAACACAACTTCCCAAATTCCCAGGCGACAGGCTCTTATTATAAATAATTCACAATTCTAGGGGTGCTCCCAGAGGGGCCCCCAGGGCTGAATCCCTCCTCCATACCAATGTGGGAGTCGATCTCCACAATCTTCTCGATGCTGCTGGGCTCCATGAGGGGAGATGTGATCCTCTTTTCCACAGCCAGGCAAACTCCCTCCGAGGTCTGGATCCCAATGGCTGTGGAGCCAAGCTGGAAAACACCAGCACAGGCGCCAGCTCACACAAATATCAGTGCTAATTCTGACTTATTTGCAGGTGTGTTGGTTTGGATTCAACTGCATCACCCACACACAAACCCACTCTGGCTTTGCATGGTGGATTTTAAAGCTTATTCCCTGAAGTAGGAAATGGGGAAGGTGAAATCCATGTGATTCCCATGAGAACCCAGTGGGGCTGCTGCACATCCTTCATCTTTCAGGCAACAGCAGTTCGTGGGGCCTGGTGAGTGTAAAAGGCCCTGAGAATTCTCCTTTGCCAGAGGGGAAAAAAAAAGTTTAAAGGGCAAGAGGATTTCCCGCATCAGTACAAATCTCACTGCCCCTCTGGCTTGGGCACTTGGCTTTCCATAAACTCCTGTTCTTCCCAGAGTCCCAGGCAGCCAGGTCCACCCTGGCATTGCAGGACACCTCAGTGGCACCAGGGCCACAAGCACAGGGACAGATCTCAGGGGCTCCGGGCAGCCCTTGTCTGGATCCTGCCGTGATCCCATCAGCCCCTGCCCAGACCCCACCTCAATCACACCAACTCTCACCTTGATCCCACAAATCCCTGCCTTGATCCCAACAGCCCTTACTTGGATCCTACCTTGGTCACACCAGCCCCTGCCTGGATTCCACTTTCATCCCATCAGTCCCCACCTTGAATCTACCATGATCCTACCGATGCTTATCTGGATCTGTCCAGCCCCTAACCTTGATCCCACCAACCCTTACCTCGATCCTATTTAATCCCACCAACTCCTGAACTGGATCCAGGCTTGATCCCACCAACAACTACCTTCATCCCACTTTGATCCCACCAGCCCCTGCCTGGATCCCACCTTGCTCCCAGCACTCGCAGCTTTTCCACACCACGGAATTTCCTGGCAGAACTGTCTCAGCTGCAGTTGGAATGCTAATTCCCAACATCCACCTCAAGACATGGGGTTTAATTTTAACCCCAAGGTTCCCTGGAATGCTGCACCTACAGCCACAGGTATGGCAGGAGATGTTTTAATTTATGAAGTCAGCATGGTCACCAACATCCTCCTGGGAGCTTTAATTCCCAACTCCTTGATAATTTTATTACTTTTTCTGTTGCATTATTACTTTATGCTTCTTTTTAGTGCTCCAAGGAGCTAAAACAACACAGGGAAGATGAAGTCAGGACCCTTCTCCCCAATTCAAACACCTCAGAGCTTTTTCCCTTCATCACTTGACCTGCTTCTTCCAAATTTAAACTTATTACCAAACAACACCCACATTCTATTAATAAACAGGAATATTTATCAATTAAAGACACTTATCAATTAAGGATATTTAATCCCCAAAGGCCATTTGGCCCTGCAAAGGTGGGTTTGCTCCTAACAACCTTCACCTTCACATTTAAATCCACCCAAGAAGCTTTTTAGGTTTGATTTGGGGGTAAACAGATTCGGATAGCATCTGGTTTGGGGATAAATCACTTGGTAGGACAGGGGAGGGAACATTCCACTGAATTTCAGGGAAAATTGATGGGGTTTGGTTCTTAATTACCCATAAAAGAGCAGAGCTGTGGGATGTTCAGCTGGAGGAAACAGACACAGCCTGGATTAGTCCTGACCAACCCATACTTGGGGTTCAAAGGAGCCCCAAATGTCACAGTTTGGAAACTTTTTAAAAGTACCTTTATGGCCTCGATGGCATATTCCACCTGGAAGAGCCTCCCCTCTGGAGAGAACGTGTTCACACCCCTGCAAGGACAACACAGACAGAGTGAGGAGGGCAGTAAACCCATGGAATGCTCAAGGGTGAAGCCACCTGGGCACAGGTGACACAGGTGGGGCAGTGGGGACGTGTCCCCTCAGCACAGGACACCCACAGGTGTTCATCAAGGAAACACAAGGAAAGCCAGCAGGTCAAAGGACAGGTGAGACGCAGGTGGGATGTCCCGGCACACTGGGGATGCTGGAAGCCTTTGGAATCCAAAGGGTGCACCAGGAGCCAGAAAGGTCTTGTTTTACCATGGAATTGCGGAATCCTTGAGGTCAGAAAACTACTCTGAGATCACGGAGTCCAACCGTTCCCCCAGCACTGCCAAGGCCACCACTAACCCCTGTCCCCAAGTGCCACATCCACGCGTTTTTTGAGCCCTTCCAGGGATGAGAACTCCACCACTGCCCCGGCCAGCCTGTGTCAGGGCTGGATTGCCCTTTCCATGAAAAAAAATTCCCAATATCCAAACTAAACATCCGTGGCCCAACTTGAGGCCGTTCCCTGTCCTCCTGTCCCTGTTCCTTGTGAGCAGAGCCCGACCCCACCCTCAGCCTGCCCCCTCCTATCAGGGAGTTGTGCGGAGCCAAAAGGTCCCCCCTGAGCCTCCTCTTCTCCAGGCTGAGCCCCTCCAGCCGCTCCTGGTGCTCCAGACCCTTCCCCAGCTCCTTTGCTCCCCACCGGACACGCTCCTTTCCCTGGACATCCCCTCCCATCCCAACCCCACACACCGACCAAGGGCTCACGAGCTGCCCCCGCTCGGATCCGTCCCATCCTGGCAGCCCCCGGTCCCGTGGCAGGGCCCACCAGCGATGCGGGCTCCTGGCAGCTCCCGGTGCGATCCCAGGGCGGGAGGGGCCGGTCGGGACGCCCTGGACCAGTCGGGCCGCACCGGGTGCAGGCCCGTGACTCAGCCGCGGGCGCGGGCGGGCACTCACCGGTCGTACTCAGAGCGTGTGAGGAACATGGCGACAACGGGGTCGGGCGGTTCCGGGGGATCCCGGGGACTCCGGAGGTGCCGGGGGGGCTCGGGGATTCCAGGGGCACCGGGAGCACCGCGGCCTCACGGGGGCTGCAACGCCGCTTCCGGCCCCGAGAGCCACTTCCGCCCGCGCCGCCCGCCTATTGGGCAGCGGCCCCACGGCCCGGCCAATGGGAGGGCGGGGAGGGCGGGAACAGCGCAGAGGAGAGGGGCGGGGCGGGAATTGGCGTAATAGGGTGATGGGCGGGGCCAGAAAATGGGGCGTGGTCAACCGGGGAGGGGCGTGGTCGGAGCTTCGGGGGCGTGGT
>WEKY01055254.1:0-10428 GCA_013390045.1 Picathartes gymnocephalus | reverse complement strand
TGTTTAAGTACACTTACGGTCAACAGCAACCTAAAATAGACATGGCTGTGAGCAGTGCCCAAGAAGGGCAGTCTCACTCAGCCTCTTGAATGCTGGAGACCAAGCAAGAGTATTTATTTGTGAAATGGTGGACGTGACCTAGGCAATCTGACATTTTAATGATCTAGCAGGTAGATTTTTGCTTGAGTTGTGAAAATTGGCTTTTTGGAGAGTGGTTATAGCAGCCCAGGAACAGCTGCTCTCAGGCCTATAGAAAGCTTTTATTCCACAGGCTGGCCTCCTTTCAGTGAGGCCCTCTCTTTAACCTGCAGGGATCATGCAGGAAACATAAAAGTTACTGAGGCCTCACTGACCTTGTCAAGGCCACGTGTGGGAATTTTTAATGTTTGAGTTGCTTCAAAATTATAGCAATTACTAGAAATATTGCAGGAAAAAAGGACTTTTTTTTTCTTCTGCCAGTTCAGATTTCCCAACTGAAATTGTCATTTTCATCTGCCAGTCCTTTAAAAAAGTAGAATTATAGACGGTCTTTAGTCACTGGATAACAGATGTTATAAAACTTTGTGGCATTCAGTCATAATTAAGTCAGGCTTAATATGCATCTGTCAGAAACCATTGACCTTTTCTGATGATGGCAGGGAAAAGGCTTTGATACTCTACCACACATTTAAAGTTTTTTGAAGGAAAAATGTCAAAGGTTTGGGTGTTCTGGCAGGAAATTACCTCTTGTGCTCTTAATGACAAATGTTTTTAGCTTAATCTAAGTAAACAATTAAATGGTGTTGCTTCAGTTGGGATTTCTAATCCAAAATAACATCTTTCCTATGCTTCCCTTCCAAAGAATCAAGGAATTGTAGACCTTATGTAATTTTTAAGGTGACCATCTATCAGAGCAAAGGAGTATAATGCAACTGACAGCTTTCACAGAAAAATATGGAGATAAAGGAAAATTTGGAAAGTAAATTAAAAGAAAATTTGTTTTAGGCAGAGTTTAACCATCTGATTTACCTTTAATACTATGGACAGCACAAGGACAAGATACAAAGCTGTTTGAAAAAAGGATAGGTAGCCCATCAACGGTCAGCATTTGAAACTTGTCACACAAATAATGCTCCATATTGCTCCTAAGTCTCGTACCATAAATTTTGGCAAAAACTGGACATCAAGTACCTGCTCGAGATCCTTGTTTGCAAAGTCAAGACACTGACCAGAAGTACCCTGAATGTACAGGTAGCTAAAAGGTCTCATCCTGTTGATACAGCCTCACCATGTGGGTTTTCCATGAGCCTGTGAGGACTGCGAGGTGGGCAGATGAAGAGGAGAAGGCAGCACAAAAAATGCTGCCCAGTGGCTACAGCACTAATCTGACATCTCTGCAATCCCAGCTTCAATCTCCTCCCTGAACAAGCTAATGGGGTTTTCTGGGCCAAAAGAATTTCAGTGCAGGTTCCCAGGCACGTAATCACCCAAAGGCCCCTGGTACCAGCATTATTGGAGGATTTATGCCATTAAATTCTCTTAATATCTGCCTATGTCATACCTCTACATATAAAATGTTAGTAATATTCCTTTCCTTCAGGGAAGTGTTGCAAGAATTAATGAGTTAAAGATGAAGAAGATGTAAGGGAGAATATTAAATGCTTTCAACAGAGAAAGGTAACATTATTTTCCAAGCGCTATCACTTTCAGAAAGCCAGACGTGTGTATTCATTACTGAACTTATTTAACAAAATTTCTAAATCCTGTATTGAGGAGTTGCAAAGAACATTTTAAAGGTCTTATTTCAGTATTTTACATTCATTTAATCTTTTATCAATTTATTTTTATTATCTTTCAAAGGTGTGTGTCTATCCATTTTGAGACCATGCTCCTAAATATCTCATGGATTTACGGGTGCACAAGAAAAAGGTGTTTTCATAGCTTGATTCTTTTAAGCAGGTTACTGTATTCTTTAGCTTCAAGGAGAACGGAAATTTACCTAAGCCCACACAGAAATTCAGGCTTGAAAGCTGTACAAAAGCCATGACAAACAAACAAAAAGCTTATTCGGGAGATGAAGGAACATAATCTTTTCCCAGTGCATCTGCAGTGTAGACTGCAAGACAAATGAAAGTGAGCAAAAGATCAAATAACATTCCTCATTGCCCAAAAAAAAATAATCTAATAGCAAGGATTACAGGTCAGATTGTCTAATATATAATCTCTCCTTGGCCATTGGAGGAAATGTACATGGGTAGCATTTTATGTTTAGCCTCACAAAATTTGCCCGCAATGCAGGGTACTCTGCATAATCTGATTTCAGCTTTGAAATAGCTTTTGCTTTCCTATTCCACAAAGGAAGCCAGTGCTTCCCAATGCTGCCCTGTGAATGCCATTACTGCACCTACCTAAACAACAAAAACAGAATGGAAAATAAACACACATGGGTGAG
Organism: Picathartes gymnocephalus; assembly: GCA_013390045.1. Taxonomy (NCBI): domain Eukaryota; kingdom Metazoa; phylum Chordata; class Aves; order Passeriformes; family Picathartidae; genus Picathartes; species Picathartes gymnocephalus. Next base: position 7,997 of record WEKY01055254.1, on the reverse strand, counting down.
AGAGGAAGGGAGAAGCAGCAGCCCCAAGATAGGAAAATAAAAATGCCCCTCACATTTAGATGTGGCAGGGCTTGAGTTAAAGGGACAGTGCCAGGTGTTTCAGACATCATTCACGTTCTGTGGCTTGACAACACATAATATTACTTGTTCTTTTGTATTAACAGGCCTTTAATGGGGTTTAAACCTCTCCTTGCCACACTGGCAACTTAAAACTTTGAAGCATGTTTCTAGTTTTTAGGAAAGACAGTGAAAATCCCTTCAGTTTCAGTGAAAATCACTTCACTCTGCTTCTAATTTGGCTTTTATGCAATGACATGCAGATGTTCCAATTAATTTTTTCCTTTTTTTGGCTATTAAGTGTTACTGTAAAATTTACACTATCTTTATTATGAAATACCAGGCCTTTCTTCTGAAAGTTACTTTCCAATTGAAATAATGGGTATTGTAATTTCATCTGAAAGCAATTTCCTGCAATGAGATTCAAAGGATAACAGAGATAATATTTTCTCCAATTAAACATTACTATATTGCATTTCTTGCTATTTCTGCAATTTCTAGTCTTAATTAATGATGACAATATTAATTATCAATATTTTATGTTTGTATAACTCAGCCCCATCACCGAAATATAATGTTCTTCCCATTAGACCTATTCTGATTTCCTCCAACCAGACACACAAAGGGCTCAAAATGGAAATTACAGGAGCAGTTCCAGAGAAGAGATATGAGCTGTTCACATTGTCTTGATTCAAGACCAGGGTCTCAGAACAGCCACACTCCCATTCCCTAGCTCTGTCTCCAGAACCTCAAGACAGAAGTTGTCAAAGAAGACAATAGTCATAATTTTTAACTCCAGGTGAGTAATCAAGACTTGGTCACCTTCACTTTCATTATACCACTAGAAACTGACTTCATTCTACCCTTGGTTTTAGTATTCCATTGTCCCATATCTGTCCTTTGTTTAGTACTACTCCCTTCCTACTTTTTGATGCCCAAGAACATGGATGGACAGGTTTTGGGTTCATTCCATATTTTTCCTGCATTTAATCCCCTTATTAAACATTACTTTCTTTCCTATCTACTTTTATGGGAGGCTTAAACCTCCACACTGTTCTACAAACACAGCAGATGGTGTGGAAATTTGGACCCAAGCCTTGTGAACAGCTTCTACTTCTCTTATGGTCCAAACTAAATGCCCTGATCTGGCAGGAATTCAGAAATCCAAACAAGAGTGCTGATCCCACAAGACTTCAGCACATATCACACACTGCGAGGAGGTGAAAAGGCCATTTTGCTTCCATGTCCTGGCTTCCACCTTCAAAGTTAGGCATGTACCTTAGCTGCCAAAGGGAAATTGCAGTCAGAGCTCTCTTTCACTCATCCTAATCCCTTACTGCTGGAACAGCATCTCACTTTCTGCCCAGAGATCAGGTCCAAATACAGGTGTCACCAACCCTCCACCCATCCTCTTCTCAGGTTGTACCCTGCTCTACTCAGCTGCAGAGAGAAGGGCAAGGACCTACATGTGCACAGTCAGGACAGAACTGTCACAGCTAGCAAGGAAGAACTGGATGGACTTGAACTTACCTCCAAAGGTTGTTTTGATTTTGTTCTCCATCTGGAGGGCAATGCTGGGGTCTAATATTTATCTGAACATTCAGTGAACACTCAACGCTTTGTCAGGACTTGGTATGAATAGTGAATTCTGAAAAACTTCAAGTGTACCATGAATCTGGAAAAAAATCAGTTGCATGCTGAGAGGGGTGCCTGGGATGGAGGGTAAGGTTATAACCAGGAGTGATAGAAACTATAAATCTTGCAAAATTGTTATTTGACCAACAGATATTCTTCCCTTGATGTCCATTAAATTTTACAGTGCAGGCAGTGCTGAAAAATTCAGAAGTAAATGTGTTACATGCAGACCAACCTTGATGGTAAGCACTTGAGGGGGAAAAAATCCCTTCAAAGAAGATGATGAAAGGCTTAAATCTAAACTGAGATGTTTCTTACTTAAAATCAGGCAGATTCAGAAAGAACTGACCACTGTTCAAGGGAAGGTAAATTTCTCTAGGGGAAAAATGCCAAAGCTTCTTTGTCTGAGCCTGGCTAACACTGGGAACCCAAAACCATCTGGAAGATTTCACTGGCCACACTGTGCTTTACTCTCCACTCTGATGGAGAAGAGGTAGAGAGGTATTTTAAAAGTTTTTAAACACCTAATTGAGACAAAGAAGGCTTTTGATTTCACATAAAGGCCCTATGCTTAAGATACAATCTCTTCACTCAGACAATCCAAATGTTCATTGTCCACAGTAGTTGCTGTGATGAGACAACTCTCATACAGCCTGATTGACCACGTGCTATTGACCTGAATAGAGTAGGAGATTGATATGATATGTGATGATATGGTGATATGATCTGTTAGCATCTACCCTCTATCATCTATCCATGGCTGTGAGTGAAATTCTAGTGCTGCATCAGGGATTTCTTCTGAGAGCTGTAGTGCTGTTAGACAGGTTACGAACCACAGGGAAAATTGTGAAGGTCTGTTCCTGTTCCAAAGCCAGCCATAGGCAATTGTTGTGCTTACTGTTGAGGACCTCATGTCAGACAAGTTTTGTTCCAGGCTCCTCATCCACAGAGCCTTGAAAGGCTGAGGGAGTAGCTCTGCTTTCAGACAATGTCTCAAGAAGCTGATGGTACCGCTTCATTTCCCCGCATCCTTCCACCCTACATTGGCTGCATTAGAGACACAGGTGGGAACTAACAAATAAGACTCAGTGTTGATGAGCCTGAGCCAATTTTGGCTGAAGAGAAGCAAGTAGCTAGAACACAATTCAATTTAGTAATCTTTGACTACTTCTACCTTCTATGACAACAGCTTGCAACCTATGGGGGTTTATATCCCCACCTGCTGCTCAAAGTCTATGCAGCACCAGCTACCTTTCCCTTTCTTTTACTGTGCTTAGCTGTGTCTAAACGCAGACCCTTGACCAATTTATAGCCTACAAACATAGCTGAGGGAAAGCAGGGGGGAAAGTCATACTGGATAGGTAAAGATGAAGGCCAGTCCAACAAAGGGAAATCATTAATCAGCTAAAGAATGTAAGTTAACATGTAGCTTGCCAAAAGCATTTGAGATTTCCATTTGTCTCTAAACAGTAAAAGGCTTCACATGGTTCCCTATGCCATCACAACTATGTAAGTAGATTGCTACAAAAGTTTTCAAGTTGTTATAAATTCATCTACTCAATTTTGTCAACAAGCATACAGCAGATATAGGAAACCCACTGTACTTGGAACCGTACAGATACACAGGGACAGAGCTGCCACTTAGATTTACCCAGAAACTGAATAAGGGGTGTTAGTTCTTAGAAATGCCATAAGACTCATATTTCTCCCTTTGTCACGTTACTGAAGCTGTTGATGGCAGAAGTAATTCAAAATGACATCTTGCTCCATATGAAGGAGAAAGGTTATGTAGTCAGAGGGATATCCTTAATTAGCTGCTTGCCCTTGGACCAAAATATCAGTCCATTCATTGGGAAGAGACTGTGATCTTACAGTGACTTTGTAACCACAAACATCAGAGAAAGGTGCAGAAGAACTAGGAGTCATGTCTCCTTCTCTGTGACGTTCTGTTACAATTTTCCAAGTAGGACGCAGATTTCTAGGTTTCTCCTGGATTACATGTCCCTGAAAAAAAATCTCAGAAGCAAGAACAAGCAGAAAATTGGCTGCAGTCTGAGAAGTAAAAGGGAGGAACTTTTATAGCCCTCTTCAGTTAAGGTGCAGACAGCAGTTAACCCTAAGTTTCCCTCCCCTTGCACATAAGGGGTCATGGGTAATCACTTATGACTAATTGCACACTTGTGTCAGGGAGATGCCTTTTCACATCTGGTTCAGATAATCCCACAGTCCTGAAATGTTCTACCAAATGTTGCAAAAAAATACAACCTGTGCAGTGTAACAGCTGGCAGATGACCCAAGCCTGCAGACTGACACCTAATAACATATTTGTACCCTGCAAGAAGATCTTATTACAGCATAGTCATTTTACATGATGAAGGATTATCATCTTCAGGATGAGAATTCCATCTTTAAAGTAGAGCCATAAACATTTGAGGAAATGCTGACAACAAACTGACCAATGTACTATAAAGCCAAATGCCAGACTTGGGGAGAGAGGTCAGGACAAGGAAAAAGATCCTCATGACAAAGTTTGAGTAGCGGCTTCCCAGACAGGGGTCTGACCTTTCTGACACATCCACAGCTTCAACTTGCACCATGATTCTTTTTCATATAGCACCCTCTACTCACCTCAAATGCCTTGTTTCTAATCTCTCTGCAAAAAGACTAAGGACAGTTAGATATGAGATTCCAGATATATGAAAATGGTGAATTTATTTTTTTACTCCCAAGGAACTTGTGTTGCAGATTTTCAAATGGCTTCACCAAGACATCCTATACTTCATTCACAAGTGCTGACAACACTTTATCAATCCACTCTCTCAGTGTTTTTAATTATTCATTAATAGTGAACTAATTAGTTGTCACTAAAGTTTATGAACTTAGTGTTTCAGAAGTTTCATCCATGTATGACTTCTGTAGGTATAATACAAGCAGTATAAGACATGTTTTGTGCCCAATCACAGACTGCTGAGTTTCAGATCATAGCACAACGTTGCACTCATGGCATTAAGGAATAGTGTCTCTCTGCACCACAAGCACTCTTCCAGGACACTAAATTACTAATGCAGATGCACCCTTTCAGAAAAGGTAGAAAGATTTCCCTAATCTCCAAAGACACAAGCAATTAGCATTTTCAGTTTTAGAACTCCTGTCTTCCAAGGTAAAACTCTGTTTCTAAAGATAGTATATTCAAACATATATAAAGATTTTGTAGTGTATCAGAAAGAAAAGTGACAAAACTGATGGAAGGTATGACAACTGTGGGTGCTTTAGCTCCACAGTCTCAAATGTTGAGTTTAATGATGTGGGATTTGTATATTCAGTGAACTATAATCACGGTGGATGTCTAGACCTACAGAAGTAGCTCCAGAAGTTTTAGTATATGTGGTTCTGTATTTCATAGACATAGTAAGCCACGGAGCTCAAAGCTGCTGCCCTTTGTTTGTGTGTTCTAAGACTAAATTCAAGCTGGCTTACAAAATTAATTGTTGGCAATACACTAGACCTCAGTGTTTTAAATACTTTAAAAAGAGAATATAACACCAGATGTATAAGATTCTGTACTGGTCAAGAATCATGAATTTTGTGAATGTGAGAGGAAACAATGTAAAAATACTCTTGCACATTAGTAATAAGTTAATAATAATAAGGAGTTTTAATAATGTTAAAATAAAGGGAAAGACAAAAACTATATCCAATTCCAGGGAAAAGGTATAACAGAGAGGAAATAGAAAAATTGAGAAGATGTAATATTGCAGCCTTCAGTTCCCTCTACTCTCCCTTTCACAAAACAGTCCTGCTGTCTATACAGATTTTGCCTGTGTTACAGATTAGGAAGGCACGTATATAAAAATATACTAAATCTGAAAGACAACCTTGTCTGACTTTAAGTACCCAAATTGTCAAGCTGTTCTTCAGAGCACTGCATCCTCTATGCTATGAGGTCAGCCTTGACATGTTAGCTAAATAACCCATTTACCTCCCTGGTGTTCCTGTAGAAGCACCCCATGTTCAATTTATCTGCCTGACAGAGCCATATGAGAGTATCACAGGAGAGCTCTGACTGCAGTGCACCTGGCAGGTCCTCCCTCCAGAGAGGGACAACAGGTTTGTACTGATACCTATTATAGTCCCAGGATGCCTCCTCTGGCATGTACTGAGGCTGACTCAAGGCCACCCCAATTCATGGGCTTACATTCAAACAGCTTGGAAAACAAGTCATATTTAGGTTTGAATCCAAAAAAAAAAGTCAATACAGTCAGCATGATGGAAGTGAGCATTGGAATAAGTTGTTCTACTCAAAGATGGTTTTATTACTTAACGAAAAATTAAAAAAAAAAAACCCAAAACAAAGACAAAAAAAAAGCCCACCACAACACACACACCAAACAGAGGCAAGATTCAGTCTTTTCTATTAAAAAGTATGGAATAGAGGCACAAATTTTTGGTACTATTTTCTGTGTTCATGAGAGACCAATTACATCTAAATGCAAAACGTTTCTATTTGCTGTGCCAGACACTGTTTCATGGAAGTAGAAGGCCAGTCCTTCTAACTAGAGGAGAGGGATCAATATCTGGTGAATGATGCTTCCTTTACAAGACCAATAATATTACTCTTGGAAAAAAAAAAGAAAGTGCTTTTTTTCTATTAGTATAATCAAGAATAAATTCCACCATTTAAAAGACTTAATGCTAGAAGAGCCAAAATCATTGCAAAAACATTGCACAACATGGACAAAAGGAGATCTCCAACACACAACTGGAAACCTACATTAAAGAAACCAGCTGGGAGTTCCATACATCCTCCAGCACATGGGCTGTATGTTCCACAAATCGTGAACTGCAGATGTAGGATAAGTCCTAAAAAGTTTATGTTAGGTGAGAGTCCACTTTATGGGTAGCATTGGCAAGACTCCACAAACCAGGTCAGTTTTGCATAGTGAAATACACTCCTAGAAACAAAACCCAGCCCTAAAGCACAAACCATTTTGTCAGAGCTACACACTATAGATTAAGATGGAGAGCAACACCTTGTACATTTAACTAAGTTTAAAATATAACAAAAAATAACTTTTAGAAAGCAATAAGGAAAAATTAGAGGAAAAAAATTTGGGAGTTATATAATGTAACAAAAATTCCTGCAATTGGGGCCCTGTTCATAACCCCATCCCTACAGCAGTTCTGCTAAGGCAGAACATGCTAGCAGCTCCAAAGAACACACGTGTTTATTCACACCATATTGGGCACTCTACCTGTTATTAACACTAGAATATGTTATGCCTCTGGAAAACAGAACCTAAAAGGCCATGAAGGGGGCAGCTCTTCAGGTTTTTTGTAGCAGAAGGCTGCATGCAAACACACTAGACACATTACCAGCACCAAGCTATTTCCAAGAGCCCCTTTAGAGCTTTCACATTGGAATGTGTCAGTGGCATAGGTACTTTTGCTCACAAAGTCTAAAAGCACAGTGGCAGGATAGTGTTGGGTAGCGACGGGACTACTCTGGCACAGTTTAAGCTCGATTTATTGCTGTAGTCTCATGAAGGTATAGGAATGTCTTCACAGAGTAATTCAGAATGTCAGTCATAGTACAGAGTGGTCACAAGACTACAGGTTACAAGGTCTTTTAAAGGTTAATTGGTCAATAAACTAATGACACACACACATGTTTTACTTTCCATACCAATAGTTAATCAAATCTGTATTACATGTCTGCCACATTGCAGACTTTTTCATCTAATCATGTAATGACATACAATTCTATATTACTACATTTTAAACTCAGAGTCTACAGGCACAAGGTTTTGAGAATTTTGTGTGCCTGGGATTCCAACAATACAACATATGACAAGATTTACTAAGACTTAAAACACTATTTCTTTGACTGATGTAAAATATGATTTTCCTTTTTTCTGATCCTGGAAAGGCAATGCAAGGGAAAAAAAAAAAAAACAAAACCAAAACCATAAAATCACAGAAAGGTTTATGTTGGAAGGGACCTTAAAAACCATCCAGTTCCAACACTCTTATATGCAGGGACACCTTCCACTAGATCAAGTTGATCAAAGCTCCATCCAGCTTGGCCTTGAACACTTCCAGGGATGCAGCATCCACAACTTCTCTGCATAACTTTTTCTTTTCCTCACCATCACAATAAAGAATTTCTTCCTAATATCCAATTTAAGCTTTCCCCCTGTCAGTTAAAGCCATTACATCTTGTCCTATCACCAAGTGCCCTTGTAAACAACCCCTCTCCAGCCTTCTTACAAGCTCTTGTTAGGTATTAGAAGGGGCTCTAAGGTCTT
>WEKY01055250.1:0-11727 GCA_013390045.1 Picathartes gymnocephalus | reverse complement strand
TATTAGTTTGTTACAGTAAATAAAAAAGTATATATATATTAGGATAAAAGTCAGGAGAAATCCTCTGTCAGCATGTTCATAATCTTATTATTAAACATTTGTGATATGTGATGGGGAATTATCCATTAATGCAAAATATCCATGAAGTGTTTGAAATACCTGCCCTCTCCTTGATCAGATATATCCTTTCAAAGCAGGTTTTTGTTCTGAATGTAATTCATCATAGTTATCACATGTCACAAAGTGTTACACCATGTCATTTTACATTGCAATGTGACATGACATGGTGCAATTAAGGAAACACAATGCAATAGCTCCTATTAAGGAAAGAAAGAAAAAAAGGAAAAAGAAAAAAAAAAAATAGAAAAGGAAGAAGGGAACTTATTTTCCATATCAGTTAATGAGTTTTAGTTCCAAAAGTCTGTGTGGAGAAGAAAATCATGCTGATTAAAACTGAACAAGGTCCTGAGCCAATTCCCACTGAAGACAATAGGTACCTGCACATCAGGGAAGCATGCATGATTATGTTTTTATTAAAGCACAACTGTAAGATCAAAATTTTAAATCTGGTTTCATAGGGCTAAGGAAAGGAATTACCAGCAGGATCTCTTGATTCTCATGACAAACACCGGCATATCATTGGTATTTATTATTAATATATTTCTACAAGGACGCAGCACTATACAGTGCATTGGTTTGGTCCAGAGGAAAAGGATAAAAATAAACAAGCTTCATTGGTCCCTACAGTAAAAGAGCTTATAGGCTAAAGATACAACTATGAATTGCCATTCCGTTGTCTTTGACGTTTATTAATCTTTGAAGGGGTGGATTTTCACCCAGTGTCTAATACATTTCCAGCTTAACAGATATTTTAACAGTTCAATATACATCTGGGAGAGAGAAGAGCTTTTTAAGCTAAAGGCCAACACTGGCACAAGAACAAGTGGGTATAAACAGCTCATAAATAAATTTAGCCTTGAAATTAGAAAGGGCTTTTTACCATCAGAGGAACAGAGTTCTGGAACAGTCCTTCAGTGGGAGTAGAGAGATCAAACAGCATAACTAGTTTAAAAATGGAGCTTGATAAATTTATAAATGAGATTATGCACCATGGTTGCCTACAGGAGGAGACAGCTTGATTTTAATGGTCCAGAAAGAACCTTCCAGTCTCACAAACACATGCAGGGGAAGGAGTGGGTAAATTTAAAATGGAGAATTCTCAAATGTTCCGCTCATAGAGTCATGAAGAGATGCAAACGTTCTGGATTTCAAATTTAGAGGTATTGCTCCAGCCACCTTCAAAGAAATGTCAGTTTGAGAAACACCTTTACCCTTTCTAACAGGGATATATACATTGGCAGCTTCCAACAATGGAAGTGCTCTAATACATGTACAGTTGAAAATAACAAATTTTAGCAAATGCTAAGTTAAGGTTTGGTTGGGTTTATTTATTTTTTAATTACCATATTTTAAATTTGACATAAATGGGATTATTTCTATCTATTTTAGGGATATCAAGGTTTCAGATGTAGCAATTTAGATAGAATGTCATGAAGTCTTTAAAGTTTTTTACGGGAAAGAAAAATAATTAATGGTGTTTAAGTTAAGATTACATCTATGAATTTTTCGCTTCTCTCATCCTTTTAGTTCACAACTCTGGTCTCAGAAATGACTTTTTTCAGAGTAAAAACTTGAACAGAAATAATTTTTGTAGGAAATGCCATCCTACTGGGATGATATTGATTTGGGATCTGGAGTATCTGGATTTTGCTCCTGACTCTGTTGCATGGTTTTTCTATTTTGAATCAAAACTTCATCACAGTTTTCTATCTTTTCATATCCAAAAGTTGTTTGGAAAAAAAGATTTATTTTCACTAGCTACTTCATGCATAACTTATATTGTACCTGTTACAGACACAAGTAGGAAAAAGAAAATTCTGTGTATCTGACACAAGGTTAGAAGTCATGAAATCAAACATTATTTGAAAGATATAACTTTTCAGCAGAGTCATAATTGCCTACTTGTGAAGCTACTCCACTAAAATTGCAAACCAGAAGGTATTATTTTGCCCCTGTTTTTGTTTTTTTTTCTATCTGTTGGAAGACTTCAATAGATCCTTGGAAGTGGTTTGAAGTAGTGCACTTCTAATATGTATTTCCAATGGACACTGACCAATTTTTTGATTTCTTATGATAGCAAGTAACTCCTAAATTACATTAATTCTATCCTTTGAGATCACTAGAAAAGCAAGCAATGGATTTCAAATGACCAGCACAAGGAAATGCAAAGGCTGGAGTAAACTCAGGACAAACAAAGTTGAACTGTTGCGAATATTGAGCTACAGTGAGGGATTTTTTTCACTAGTATCTTGTCTCATCTTCCATTTTATTTATCACTTTTTTTTAGTATGCTATCTCCTAAGACCTTAAAAAAAAGTGCATTTAATCTAAAGTATTATTCCATACAAACAAAATCAGAACATTTTTGTGGTATTCATGGCATCCCCTTATCATAGTGTTTGATCAGAGGTTTTTAAATCTTTATTTTTTTCCCTACAACATCCTGCACCATGACCTTAGTCAAAAACCCACAATGGCAATAATTTCACATGACTAAAGAAGATCTACTCCCCATGCAAGCAGGTGTAACAGAGCAAGACTCTTAACATATGAAAATATCCCAAAAATTGTTTAATAGCACAATTTTCTCATTGCTCCTATATATGAGAAGGAAGGATGGTGTGGTGGCTCATCTTCAGGCTGGTAAAACTGTTATATCATACTTTTTATTCTCATTAGTTATGTCTAAGTTCAGATGAAAGATAAATGGTGCAGAATGAGACTTCACCATCTCTAGTTAAGCAAATATGTGCATATTCGTCTAAGATTCCTGACTTTGTCAGCCCTACTCACTGACAATATGACACTGATCAAAACTGTTAGGTTTCATAGTTTTTACACTTATCTGTCACAGCTGTATGGCATGTAGCTTTCATTCTTCTTGTTATTTTTAATATCAGCTTCCAAATCTGAAATACAGGGGTGGGAGGGAGCATTCCTTCACCTGGCAGGAATGTTCCCAGCTTAAATACATTAACATTTATGATACATTCACGGATTGTGAGTACACAGACTGCACTTTAGTTGGGGTTTCACATCAGTGAGATCCCACCTGATCACTCTCAGCCACACCAGTGTCACCTCCCTGTGACAACCCTCCTCAGGCCACTTGTACCTTGTTGCATTATGTTATGTGTTAAATGTGCTGTTTTATGGTTTGATCCAAAGTTCCCCCCGATGTTATGCTTCTAATGGATTGTGTACAGTTTGATTGTCAGTTATGTCCCTCCCCTTGTTGCTCGATGAGAATTCTCTCTCTCTTGTCATTTAGTTGAAACCCCTCCTATGTATCTAGAGAGTTCTGTAGTCCTAAGTTAACTATTTGTAGATGAAGCTCGAACCCACTCCTGTTCAGTGGTAATTGGACCCTCATACCTTCTATTATTTTGTAAACCCCGCCTTGTTCAAACCTTGTTGGGGTTTTCCCCAGACTCCACCCACTCCCTGAGCCCTTTATCTACCCGTGTTCCCCATATTTCCCTTGTCTTTGGACCCAACTGCCCATCAGTAATAAACTTACTGGTACTGAAGTTGGCCAGAGTCCCCCTCTTTTCTTGTTCGCCTGCGCGCATAGCTGACAACTGCCTTGTGGTGGCCTTCGGCTGTCCGCCCTCTGCCTACTGAGGACAAAAGCCTCCTTCCACGGCGTGGTACCTGTGTCCGCCGGGCTCACCAGGTAACTGCGTCAGTACCTGGCATCCTTATTAGAGCCACGATAATAAGAGCAAAACCACAGCAAATTACTGCTGCTTTGGCTTCACATTCTTGCTGGATGTAGAAGTCACAGCAGAAGTCCTGTTCTCTGAGAACCTTGTGTGAGAACTGCATGATTTTTGCTCGTTTTAATTTTAATGTGGCATCATTTTGTTTGCCATCTTCTCAGATAGAAAACTGTCCCACATTCAATTCCAAATTGCAACTGAGGAGAGAATGGACTTCTGACTAAAGAGCAGCAAAAGAAAGATGTATCTTTTTTTGGTGCTAAATCCCAGCTAAAGGCTTGGAACATATATTTATTAGTCAGGAAACAGAAATCCTTGCCATATTCAATCTGTCTTTTTTTGTTGCCACTATGTCCCCCCTGGCAGAATATGTAGAAACACAGAAGCCACACTTTGTATTATGGTTTCTTTTATAGCTTCTAAATGGTTAATAAATGATTAATAGAGGTTTTGATAAATGGCTAGAGTAGGTTTTGGAGGCTAAAAGGTCAATAGTTGGCTCATAACAATCTATAACACATTTCACTCATGTCCCTCCAGCCATCCATAACAAGATTTCTTACATCTGTAGCTTCTAGCAATCATGTTTTAGTTCTTTGTAAACTGTTTATAGGTGGGATCCTAGTATAAAATATGCCAGGGAATTGGATACCACTTGCTGAAGTGCCTCAGGCCAAGTCCAAAGGAGTCTCTTTGCATGATGCCTAAATATTGATCATTACATTTTGCAGGACTTAGGAGCACCTTGAGTAACGTGTAAGTAACATTTATTGATTTTGGAACTCCAAGTTCCTTTCTTTTTAAATTTTCCTGACCTAATTAGGAAGTAAGTTAGAGACTTAATTCTTATTTGTACCACAGGTAAACTAAAGGTGAAAAAAATATACATGGGAGCCCCAGCTCATGAGGAATATTTCTTTTTCCTAGGAATGAGATACAGCAATGATATTGCCCTGGCATTGTCACATTAAAAAAAAAATAAAAAGGAAGACAGAGGAGGAGTTTTTTTTTCCCTTCACACACAGTATTAGTATTTGGTACACTGGAATTTTCTTACTCATCCACTCTATACAGCTTGTAGCCCAGAAACTATCAAACATTGTGCAGGAGGAGCAATATCTTCTCAAAAACATTAATGAATGAAGGCCTTATTTATCCACTCATAGAAACTACTTTCCATTTCCCTGTCAGTGCTTCCAGCAATTTTTTCAGCAGCTCTGTAGAACAGTTTTGCCATTGTCTTTCAGATTTCTTAGGACTATGTAGCCTCTCCCAGTTCTCTGTTGACTTTTCTCACTTGTAGTACATTCAAACTTACAAGAATGTATAAAAGTATAAAACTATTGAATCCTGTACTTTTGTAGGGACGTCCTGAAGTCCAAACTCCTGCTCCTCTGGACCAGTCAGAGCAGGTTTTTCAGGCATGATCCAGCTGATTCCTGGGTGTCCCTCAAAGCTGTAGCTGTTACCCCTTCCCTGAGCCCTCCTGATGCAGAGTTTGACCATCTGCAGGTGAAGGAGAAGAAAATAATAAAAAACCCCACACTCGTATCTAATTGGAGCTTCCTGTGTTGTGACACATTGCTTTTTTCCCTTGTGCTGTGCACCTTCTAGGATGGGCTTGTTCTGATTTTTGTCTTTCCCTCCTGTAGGGTGTCCCCAGAGCTATTCTCTACTGAACGCTGAATAAAACAGGTTCTGTCATCCTCGTGTTGCCCACGGTGTGCTCCAGACTCCTGCCCACCCTGAGGGCCTCCCTTGGACTTGCTCGAGCCTCTCCACATCTAGTTTGTCTGGAGTTCACAAGGCTGGACGTAGTCAATCTTTTGAAGGGGTTTCAGGTGGGTAAAATAAAGGGAAAAACCATTTCCCAGGAGATGCTGGCTGTGTTGTTGCTCATGTAACTCAGGATAGGTCTGACCCTTTTTCTGCAAGGAGAATTGCTGACTTCTGCTAAGTTGTTTCCTACCAAGAACCTGCATTTTTTGCTGTCATGTTTTCCACCTGGCTCACCCATAACAGTGGCTGATACAGTATATATTTTTATTTTCCTAATGTTTACAATTTGAGAAATTAAAGCAGGTATATAAATTGTCCTATTGCAATAGCTTATATTTTCAGATTTTTTTCCATCTTCAATATAAAAATCCCTAACTTTTTATTTTTTTATTTTTTTTTAATAATGACAAATTCATTCAACAGGAAGGAAAAAAGAAAAGAGAAAGGAAACCATGGAATTTTACCCAGGAGATAAAATATACTCTAAAAAAGCCAAGGAAAATCCTTTTCTAGAGGCAAGAGAATTTCACACAGCTCATGGACATACTTTTCTTTCCTGCACAAAGAATACAGATTAGTTTATTTACTTTTTCTTAAGTGTGAAAGATTGCTTGCTACAGTTTTCTTTTCTACCTTCTAAGGGAGAAAAAATACCAACCGAGGGAAAAAAAAAAAAGAAATCTGAAGAAATAAATAATATTAATATAGCCTCGTGATACCCTGAGATAGCTTCAAGGTCAGAAAAATATCAACGTGAGAGCACCAGTGCCAGAACTACTGTAGGGTTAGGGTTAGCTGCTCAATATCTAAAGCCAACTGAAAGGTACCTGAGCTGTAAAGATAACTGAAGGTCATTACCACAGGTATACAAAAAGAACTTATCAAAAGTGGAAGAATTGCACTATATATATATATATATGTATACATATATGTATACGTGTATATATATATGTATATATGTGATAGTATGAGATAATCATTCTTGTTAGCTGCACTTCTGAAACTATTTTTTGGCCTTTTTAGATTCAAAATGAAGATTATAATTTTAAGTAAAGGGACAAAGACAAAAAAAAAAAAAAACAAAAAAAAGAAACCACTTCCATGCTTTACGGGTGCCTCTTGGAGCATGTTGGCCAACTGCCTGTCATTCATTGCCACAGTATTAATAAATTATCAATCAGTAAGTGCACATGATTTTACTATAGTGCAAAAAATATGAGAATATGAGCTGGTGTTTTTCAGCCACTCAAATTCTTCAAGCTTAAGCTTTTTTTCTTCAGCACATATTATAATTGCATCAGTAGTTAATTTTAGTAATCACACTTCTTTGGTTTTTTTAGACAAAGAGGAGTTTTTGTGGTCGGGTTAATGTGTAATATTTCTCTAAACTGCCTCAGGGTTAATGGAAAGTTGTTGTTCTATGTGTTTTTTAAAAAATATATGGATGTTCTGGAGATATTGTATTTTTGAGATGTACTTTAAAGTAATTTTAGTACCTGGTCCTTTAAGAAATATTAAAGAGTTGAATAATGGCAGAGAGATTATGGTTATTAAATACGCAAAGTATCTGCAAGCACTTTAGAGTACGGGATTAGAATGTAAAATGATCTTGACAAATTGGATAAATGGTCTGGAAAAATATGATGCAGTTTAAAAAGGACATATGCATTTAAAAATAACTAACTGCACAAATATAAGTTGAGGAACCAGTGATCAGGTAAAATTTCTGAATAAAATAGATTTGATGCCTTCTTGTAAGTCACATTCTTAACATGACTCAACAGTTCCAGATTTAGATAAAAAACGCGCAAAAAAGCCCCACCAGAATATTAGCATGTATATGCAAAAGTACAGCACGTAAGATACACAGATAATCATTCTGTTTTTCTTGCTATTGGCAGCTTTTCAAGTAAAGTATTTCAACTGGGTTGAGGTCTCAAATTTGAAAAAATTAATGAATCAAGTCGCAGAGGAAGTCGCCTGTCAGATGTCTAGAAAAATAAATTAAGGAAAAAAAAAAAATTGCTATTTTTTGCAGCAAGAAAATGAGAAGGCACACTTCAGATATGTATAGCAAATGTCAATGCAAAGGTAAACATAAAACTTGATTTGCCTGTTTGGCATAAGAAATATATTTCACTGTGACAGATTTCACTCAGACTCTCTAGGAAGGTCCATGCAAGTCAGTAAGTGCAAGGCTAAACAGACATCTGTCAGGACCAACAGTTGCTGATCCCATTTTGAGGCAGAGGGGAAGACTAGGTACCCTGTGATGATCCCTTAAGTCCTATCATCAATGATACTATAAATCAGACCATTATCTAAAGAGAATGTAAAAGGTGAGGAAATGGTATCAAATTTAATTTCTCAGACTGGGAAGGATATGCTTTTTAATTACTCTTTGAATTTTTTACAACCTAGGAGTAACACAAAGAAAACAAAGGCTTATCTTTTGAAAGTTCCCTAGTACAAAAGTGCTCTTTTGCCTTTGTCTGGAGAAAATTAATTCCTGATTTTCTTCTCATGCTCCATTTCTGCAGTGTTTTTCAGGTGCAAAGAAGGGCATTCTCACTTCTTTTCCTTTCCTGAAACAGCAGCACTGCAGAAAATACATCGACCTTCTTTTTTTTTTTGCAGATCAAGCTAATGGAGATATGCAAGAATTTTAGTGTTAATGGTGATTTTTTTCTGTTGTTTTTTTTACTAAAACTTGGGCTTGTGTGTGTCTATGTGTGTGTGTGTCTGTGTGAAACAAGTAAACATCTTTATAATGCACATTTAGGCAACAAGCAGAAAAACTTGTTGTTCTCCTTTTCAAACTGCAGTTGTGTTGAATCCTTCCCACGTTTTTTTCACAGACATGTTTTTGGTTGGCCTACGTCTCTTTGGGAGGTGTTGAAAAACACCTGGAGGACAACTCAGGCATGGATCATGGCCAGCACAGCTTCATGGGATGAAAGTCTTGCTTGTCACATCTGATTTCTATGACAGGGTAACCCACGCAGTTGATCTAGGAAAGCCAGTACATGTAATATTTTTGGATTTCAGTAGAGCTTTTGATACTGTCTCTCAGTGTCCTTCTGGACTAAACATCCAGCACACAGCTGGATAATCGTGTTACACAATGGGCGAGCAACTGGCCCGTGGGTTGGGCACAAAGGGTTGCAGTAAATGGGGTGACATCAGACTGGGGTCCTGTCACTGGTGGGGTTCCTCAGGGCTCCACCCTCAGCCCATTTCACTTCAACATCTTCATTAAGAGCTTGGAGGCCTGAAGGAATACTAAGTAAATTTGCCAACAGCACTAAATTGGGAGGAGATGTCAACCATTGAGGGCAGAAAGGCCCTGCAGAGGGACCTCAACTGATGGGGAATCAGCAACCATATGGAGTTTAAGACTCTGGTATGTGCCAGATTCTGCACCTGGGATGGGGAAACTCTGGTTATATGTGTAGACACCAGGGACTGGGGAGCAGGGCTGTAGAAGGGAACCTGGGGGTCCTGGCTGATGAGAAGTTGGACACAAGTCAGCAGTGCCCTGGCAGCGCTGGGCAAGGGAGGGGATTGTCCTGCTCTGCTCTGCACTGGGACAGCCTCACCCCGAGTGCTGGGGCAGTTTTGGGTGTCACCAGAAGAAAAAAAAGTAAAAAGGTTAAGCCATTAGAAATTGTCTAAAGGAGAGCTACAAGGATGGGGAAGGGCCTGGAGGGGAAGTGATTGAGGTCACTTGGTCTGTTCAGCCAGGAGAAGAGAAGACTGAGAAGTGACCTCATTGGGGTCTTCAAAAGGAAGAAAAGTGCAGAGGCAGACACTGATTTTTTCTCTGTGATGACCACTGACAGGACATAAGGAAATGGAATGCAGACAAGTCAGGGGAGGTATAATTTGGATTTCAGGAAAAGATTCTTCCCCCAAAGGGAGGTTGGGCACTAGAAGAGGCTCTCCTGAGCAGTGGTCACAGCACAAAGCCTGACAGAGTTCAAGAAAGGTTTGGAAAATGCTCTCAGCCACATGGTGGGATAGAGAATAGAATAGGATAGGATAGGACAGGATAGAATAGAATAGAATAGAATAGAATAGAATAGAATAGAATAG
Source organism: Picathartes gymnocephalus (assembly GCA_013390045.1). NCBI lineage: Eukaryota > Metazoa > Chordata > Aves > Passeriformes > Picathartidae > Picathartes > Picathartes gymnocephalus. The sequence goes on along the minus strand of WEKY01055250.1, from coordinate 2,011 downwards.
AATAGAATAGAATAGAATAGAATGTACAGAGTTGGAAGGGACCCACCAGGATCAACGAGTGCAGTTCCTGGCCCTGTGCAGGATACCCCAACATTCACACCATGTGCCTGAGAGTGTTGTCTAAGCACTTCTTGAACTCAGACTCTTGGAATGTCCTGTGCAGGACCAGGATTTGGGCTCAATGATCCTTATGGTCCCTTCCAACTCAGCTTATTCTATAATTACATGATTCTAAGACTCAAGCTGATTGAGACTTACTGACTTTCTTTGTGTGATTAAAGAGATTAGCAATTATCAAGTTTTCCTCACTCCATCAGTAGTCCAGTTTCTCTAGCAGTTCATTTGTTAGATGAAATCAGGGCCATATGGTTTGGAGTGTGAGCCAACATCTCCATTGACATAATTCACTATTTTGACCTTTAGAATCCTTGTTATTTTGGAAAAAAAAACAAAGTATGGCATTCAGTTTTGGTTGACCTGTAACGAAAATTCTTATTCCAGATTTGGTAAGGGGTTTTTTTGAATGTGTGTCTCATGCCTGGCATATCTGAAAGAGCTTTACTAAACCATTGAAGGGACTTTTGGCATTTTAGTGTAAAACTTGAATAGCCACCAACACATAGAACTAAGACTATATTTGTGATTGCATTTTTCATTTAAAAAAATCTAATTTTTCAGCCACCCTTACTTTAGCTTCTTTGATTTGCAAAAAAAGTGGTTATTTTTCTGACTAGCCATGCAAACAACTGTAACAGATTGATCACTCTTATCTCAGGCAGGGTCAGTAACCAGATTTCAATCATATTCTTTTTTCATAATACCTGGCCAAAATCACAGAAATGCTGCCCAACCAGAGATGAGCCTTCAGAGGAAGCAACAGAGAAAATCCAGATGGAAACCACAGTGGCCAGGTATTACCATAGCTGACATGATATTTATTTTTAATACACTAGCTGAATTTAAAAATGAGCTAAAAGAGTAGAGAAGCCAATTGAAACCACCAAAATAACACATGAAACTAGTGACAGAGGTGGAGAATCTAATCTCAAAATTCCTGTCTGACATTGTACCTTTCATAATTAAGCTCCTTCTAAGAATTGTTGTACAAAAGAATTACTTAAATGATATTCCAGAAAGGCAAAGTATAAAAAAGTGTACTAGGAATGGTGTACTCTCTTTTTTTTTTTTAAGTTAATACATCAAGATATAAATAAGAAATATCCCATCAAAATGGAGACTAAACAGCAGTCTTATTGGCAGTTTTACCAGAGATTAACACAGAAATTAGAACTTCCCTAAAAATGGAGTATCCATTAAAAACTGATATTTTTTTTAAGTCTCTGTTTGGAACCACAAAGAAAATTCAAACTAATGAGCAATTACAGAAGGAAAAACTTCTGAAATCAGTCTGTTTGAAAGATTACAATACAAAATATATTATTTTCAATACAAACGCAAGAGCTCACCGATAATTTTTACTTAATAAAATTTTCAGCTAAAACAATATATTCAATCATTTTTCACTATCTTCCTTTCCTGGATGACCACCAAACTGAGAGGTTAAAAGAAGAAGGAAATTACACTGATGACATGTCTCTTAAAAATGAATAAAAAAGAGAAAGAACAGGTTTTTGTGTTTGTTTGTTTGATTGGTTAGTTGGTTGGTAGGTTGGTCGTTGTTGTTGTTTTGTTTAAGGAGATAGAGGAAAATCACAGACATATAGAATGATTTGTGTTGGAAGGGATTCTATGGATCATCTCTTCCCAACCCTCCTGCCATGGGCAGGGACACCTTCCACTGCACCAGCTTGCTCCAAGTCTCATCCAGTCTGGCCTTGAACACTTGAAAATAAAGCAGCTTTACTACCAATGTTATCTTTGTTGTAGAAATGGACGCAAGAGCCCTGTTTAAAGATATTTCATCAAACACTTTATTTTTTTCTACAAAAGAAATTGCATTTAAAATGTTTAACATTCTTCCTTGGGTGGTTTCTTTTTCCTTTTTTTTTTT
>WEKY01055248.1:0-44838 GCA_013390045.1 Picathartes gymnocephalus | reverse complement strand
AAGAAAAAAAAGCTTGAGCTCTGTATCCCTCATTTGTGAACAAAAAATCACTCGATTTTATTTTGGAATACACAAAATCAAAATTTTCTGGAAAATGTTATTATTTAGTACTATGTAAATTGTTAACATGTATGTATTGCGATGAAGTATTAATGTTTATATTTAACTATATATATATTTATACATATATATAAGGTCATAGAAATGGTTTTCTAATAAAAGTGTGAAAATTTCTGCAGAACTGCTGCAATGAGTACTAACTTAGTAGTCATCCAGTTGTCAAGCAGAGTTTAAATCTTGCATGCATGCGGTTATTATGCTCCAATGAATCTTTCTGACTTTATCAGATTAGACAAACTTCCACAGTTCAGAAAAGGATGGCTTCTTGACTGTCAGTAGGATTCATGAGAAGTTCTTTGCTTAATTTCTGGTTTTTTCTTCACATTATGTTTCAAACCGACAAAGATGGTTTCATGAACTCTAGATCTTTACACATATTTATTATGTGGAAATGAATTCAAATAACAGTTTTGTGTTCAGTTGTTCGTGCTGACAGCCATTGTGGTTTAACAGGTCTCTCTTCATTCCAATTTCTTATCTCAGGAACAAATAACCTCCCAAGGACACTTGTAGGAGATTCAAGATGACAGGCAATGTAGTAAGGACATCTTTAACTGGCTGAAAAGCATGCATATTGCTCATTCCAGTGAGTTTCTAGACAGAACTTGCATCTCCCAACTGAAAGGCTAAATTTGGTATATAGTGCATCTCTATTAAGTTTTTATATTATATTCCACAAAGTTGTTGTAAAAAGAGAAGTTTTTAAGCCCTATTAAGATCACTCTTGTAAGAAATATGGATTTTTTGCTGTTAATGACAATATCTGCAATGTAAATACTAAGGAAGGCTATTTCAAAAGGAAGTCCATTTTATTAAATAGAAAAGCTTTCATTTTCATATAATAACCCATTAAAAGAGTATTTTTCACTGCAAAATACATATTTTACTAGAATTGGTCATAAAATATTGATTGTTCAACTTATGTTTTTTGTTCTGGAACTAAAACTGCATCTTGAAAAAATTCAAACATGGGTATGTATAGTTGTAGCATAAGGGGTCATGGGTTCGGCAGGAGACAAGGAGAAAGCAGCTGACCTCGTGTAGGGGGTGAACAGGAACTCTCTCTTTATTTTTCCCACCATTCCTTTTTATCTCAGAACATTTCAAAAGACTCTCAGCTGGTTATCTGATTGGCTTAGGTTATAGTGTGGGCAGAGCCAACATCAGTGATATGGCCTGAACTCATTGGTGAAGAGTATGACAGACAGGCTTCAGCCTGGTACCAAGGCAGAAGCATACTGCAACATATAGTAATAAAGAATTATTATCTCTGCTACACTCAACATTGTGTAAATTGTAATATTTCATTCTTTACACTAGGAACTCAGTGCAACATGCAAGAAGTATTTCCACTGAAACATATACTGAGAGAATTAAAAATCTATATGGACCTTCTGCTTTGAAAAATCTGTTCATAGGAACAAATACCATCTCTGTATTTCTAGAAAGAAAAATAAAGCTTGCTGAGAAAGCTTATTGTTTAGTGCTTCTTCATTCTGACTCAAGGGTTGCTTTATATATGTGTAGGATTTTTTAATTATTCTTTTGCAAAGGAAGGATTTTACAAAAGTATTTAACATGATAATTAATATTGTTTTCATAAATACAATGTGCAGGAAAGAATATAAAGTGGAAAAGGACATGTCTCTAAATTCCTAGAATGAGCTAAATACAGAATATTTACATTTTGCATTATACAGCTGCTATGTAGGTTCAACATACTATTACCAACCAATTATATTTAGAACTGCTCAGTGAGGCAGAAGAAATATAGAGTTTAATATATGTGACAAATTGCTATCAGAGTATTAAATAATGTTTCATATTTTTCCATAACACATTTATAACAAAATTCAAAATTATATTATATTTACATAAAAATTTTGCCATCTATTTTTAGTCTACATTTAAATAAATATATGAACGGTAACATGCAAGGTAAGATTACCTCATCTTAAATTTTACTTGGTGATCTACTGCTTTCCTATGGTAGATCAAAAAGGTAGATACCTCATCTTAAGTTTTAGTTGGTGATTTACTGTTTTCCTATGGTAGATCAAAAAGGTAGATTAAAATTAATTTGGGCCAGACAGCAGGATAACACACACAATGACTAACTGTACATTAAGAAAAAAAATGTAAAAATTACCATTTAATTAGCTTTTTTTTTTTCAAAGATGGTATGTCTAAAATGTCTGCTATATATTAGATATGCAGATAATGAGTACGGCAGTAGAACACTAGCAGTTGAGAGATAATTATTAGGAATTCTTACAAATTTATAAATCAAACAAAACCCACATGGGATTTTGATTTCTACCAGATGACTACACCTCTCATTTGTCACTTCTTGGAGGCTTTGGATGCAGAGATGACCTGGAACACTGAAAAAAATCTTTCTTCTGTAAGTTATACTTCTGTGCAGTTAGATTTATATCTTTAGTGAGTAGCAGGTTAGGAAAATGGACTTTGAAATGTGACCTCCGTAGCTGATTCCTCACATGTTCCTCCCTTGAAATTCTATCTTATAGGAAAAGGAGTCAGATGTCAGTAATTTAACCGACATCCTTCTGAATAACACACAGTTTTTCACTGACTTGGACTTACAGATAGATACTTTTTTGGCATATGCATCCTTAGTGCACATGAAGGTGCTTATCACACATACAGAAATTCTTTTAGTATTAATTTTTCATCATAATAAAAAGAAAAATTCTAGATTTATTTTTTCCTGTGGATTGTTTTAAAACTTGTTACCTTATTTAAATAAAGATGTTTGGCCAAGATAATATCTACTGGTTTTTCATCAAATTTCTAATTAAATGGTATTAGTTTTCCTTTGTTCTCAGGATCAGAGCTATCACTAGAAAACATATTTTTTTAAAGTTTAAGTTTGGGCTTTGTTTTAGAATGGAATTAATTTTAATTACAATGGTAGATTTAAAAGTCTAGGTACTGGTTTAAGGTAAAGAATTCCTAAAATATATTTTTTTAGTTGCTGGTTTTAAAGTATATAATTTTATTATTACTTTCGTTCTTCCTTTGTGTGTAACATACTTATATGAAAGTATGAATAATCAAAGATCAACCCAAGTGTCAAACTTCTGAACTACATCACCTATGCTCCGAAAAATATTCCTTCTGTAATTGAAACCATGAACAGAGCAAAGATTAAGAACAACGTGGCCGCAAGCCATGTATACTGCATAAAGCACTAGTGTGATATTAAATTAAATTACTTAGGTTTCTGTAAATATTTTTGGCCTTTTTAGGGTCAATAAATAATGAACACAGATAAGCCAGACCAAAGCAGAAGGTAAAGATTACTCTTTAACAAAAATAAGATTAGTCTCTTAACAAAATTCAGGGGGGAAAATAGTTAATTCTTGTGTTTTTGGGAAATTTCAGTAATATTCAATACTTAAAAACAGTAAGATACTTCTTAGAAACAATGTTGCATTGATCTTAAATATTGAAGGATAAATTAAACTTCTTAATTTAAATATCTGTTTCTTAAAGTTAGTATCACAGTTTGAAAGGCTCTTCAGATAATCCTTGGAGAAAGAAAAATGTATTTCCATCAAGAAAATATTAATTTTTCCCTTTTGATTGTTTAGGGAATTTAGAACACCTTTTCTCCTGTTTGGCACATGACAGCTGCCAAATATTTGATAATGAAATCTGAACATCAATGACTTTTTACATAAATCAGAAATTATAATTTCTCTTTCCAGGAAATAAATGGTCTTCTATTTCTTTGTAATAAAGCATGGTGATTATTTCCTCAGCAAAGTTAAAAGGCTATATGATTAGTAGAATAAATGTGCATTTTTATTTTAAAATGACTAATGAATATCTTATTTACCCACACATTTTTAAATATCTCTGAAACAGTTTTGTAGAAAGACAAGATTTCTTTTGGAAAGAAAAAATGGGGTGGCTATCAAATCTTCATCTTATCTGATGAGTACTTGCCAGTGTTATGAATTATGGAGAAGATGGTGTAGTAGGAAAAAACAGATAGATTTGACAGAGAGTAGCAAAGCACAGAAATCAAAGTCTTCTAAAAACTGTTGCAAGAAATCTCCATGCTGAGAAAATCATTTACATATTGAAAAAACATAAAGTCAATTAATAGAATAAATGTTTTCTTCATTATGTTCCCAAACACAGTAAGAAAATGCTAGATTAAGCCTTGGGGAACGAAATTTATTATAAGCATGAAAAATATTACAGTTCTAATGCAGTTTTTAAATGACAGCATAATACGTTATGGATCATTTGATTTTTTGTATGAAAATGCTGTTCAGCACCCAAAAAGGCACATGCTGCTAACGGCATGTATTGCAGTCCTTTCCTTCTGACAGCTGGCAACTAGCAAATGCCAGTCAAAACACAGAATGTCAAGCAGAAATTTTTCTCAATAAATGTATTTGTTTAGATAATAGTTCCTGAATAAACTTTGCAAAAATGTTTCCATTAATTTTGGATGCATCATGCAAAAGATCGACTACACTACATTAACCCTTCAATAGTACACAGAAATACATAATTAAAAAGCTGAGAAATATGTACCTTCCTTTACAGGAATTGCTGTTGTTTCCATTATTATTTTTAAATGAATGCTACTTGAACTTTCCTAATCAAAATATTTAAGATGACAAGAGAACATTGCCTTTTTACATAATAATAAAAAGAAAGTCTCATTTAAGAAAAGATTATGACTTGCTGAGGTTAATGCTACCAAAATCTTTGCTTTCTTTGAATGTAGTGAATTTAGTTTAACAACAGTTTGTACAGAAGTCACAATTTGTCTCAATGAGAAGTGAGAAACTACTCATTCTGATTTGTTTCCTACAAGGTAACTTGCCACGGCAAAATCCATTGTTTAAGATATGACATTTTTTCCCCGCTAGAATTTTGAATTTTTTTCTACTCATGAGTGTTCTCTTTTTTTTATTCTGCTGCATTACATAGTTCCCTTGTCATTTGGGGTGGGCATGTTTTTACATAAAGATTATTAATTTTTAAATTTTTTTAGGAGTAGAAACAGAAAATGTTCATTAAAAAAGAAAAAGAATGGTCACCCTCTTAGGAAAATTACACATCAAATCATTTGACAGAAATTTCATGTGATTTTCAAAAAAGACAGAGAGGAAGGCTGACTACTAAAGAGCAAAGGATGTAGAACGCCATCAACTTAATTTAGATATTGTTTATGAACATATATATTCACTTTCAGCTTCCTGGCTTATGCTAGGTGAAATTTCTGAATTGACCCCTGTTCAGAACTGAGCATTTGTTTCAGTGATATTTTTTATCTAGAGGCAATTAAAACTAATTAGTGTGATTTCATAGTCTATGAGAAATTCTTGTGTCACTCAAAGATATCTAAAGTGACTGTGAAAAAACTACAATAATAGACTTAAATAAATGGCTAGGCTTCAAACCTTATCAGCAGAAATATTTTCCAAGATGAATACAAGAATCAATAATTACATTAATAATTGGATAGGATAAGAAGTCAAATTTACACATTCAAAGGAGTAGAAAATTATATGGGGATATGCAGTCATCATCATATAGAGAAGCGAGCCTGGAGTACAATGAGTCAGACTCACATGTAATTGTGGTGGATTAATCCCCGTAGGTAGCTAAGCCCCATGCAGCCTCTCACTCGCTCACTCCTCCACAGCAGAATGAATAAAAGGCAGTTAAATTATTTTTACAGGAAACTTTCAAAATTTTATTTTAAAAATTAAAATTTAAATGTGAGATTTCTGTATTATATTTAAAAGTATAAAGTGTTTCAGAAGTGTGTTTGCTATATGACATGCCAGTAATAACTACAACTAGCTTATTTATGAACAGACTTCAATGCAGCACTAACTTTTAAAATCGGGCTGTTGACTTGTGAAAGCAGGAAATTTTTGTCTAGAAAAGAGCAACAAAGCTGCTGAAGGGTCTGGAGCACATCTCTTATGAGAACCAGGTCAGGGAGTGGAGTTCTAGACTGGAGAAATTAATTTGATGCTAACACATTATTATTTAGAGAGCCAAGATGCCCAGGCATGTAGGAAAGGAACCAATGTATGAGCAAGTTTTGTAACAATCCAAAACAAAGTCTGAACAGAATAAAACTTCTGACTGTAAATGAGAAAGGGTCTCTGACAATATAGTGAAATGAAAACACTAACAACTGTTTCATAAAAAACTCACATTAAAAAATAATTGGGATATATTAAGACACAGAAACAAGGTAGCTTTGAAATAGAGAAGATGCTTCTGTCAGGTAACGCAAGTTAAAATAAAGGACTCATAAGCCATTCTCCTAGCCAGTATCACTTTGTGTCACAGGTAGTTCATTCTGACTTCTTCACCATCAAGAAACTTTGAGTCACTGATGGGTTGGAAGTAACTTCACACAACTGTCATGAAATTTCAGGAGAAATCTTTAAAACAGTCTAAGGATCTGCATAATGAAAGACTATGTGCTCCATTCAAGTCACCTACATGGCTCTCTGTAACCATTTCTGTGCATTAGCAGTGTGAAGTAACTTAATCATGAGCTAAAGTAACCAGCATACAGAAAGAAAATATACCCTGATTATGCTGAAGCCTGCCCTTACTGTTTGCTACATTCACAGTTGCCAAGTTCAGTCTTTCGACAGAAATGCATCAGTGGGGCATTTTGGTTTCTGGGCATGTTACAGTTTCACTGAATGCTGTGTCTTCTTACTGGCTGCCCTTGCTTCTCACAGTATAAACATTTCCCTAACTGAACATGCTCAGTTACTTTCAGGGAAAATCTTCTCCTTCTGCATTATGATTCTTATAACAGTGCGTTGCTGCTATGACAAAACAAACTCAGCTTTCTGTTCATACAGTGAAGTACTCACAAACAAAACAGATAACATCTCTCATAGAATGCTGGAGCAGGCTTAACGCATGTCAGCATCCCTGATGCAGTATAAATCACAACAGCCATAACCAATTTTCCTCTGAAAATGTAGCTGAAGAAATGGGAAACATTCCTTTTGTATTGAATTTGACCATCAGACTATGTTCTTCAGTAGTGAGTAGGGAAGTTACAATCTAGGTCCCTGCAAACTAAGGATAACAAGGAGATTTGACTTGTATCAGCTGTTAAGGTATCAGAACTCTATTATAACAAAGTTAGCATCGTAGAAGAGATTATGTTTGCTTAGAACTGATCAGTCAATTTTGGAACATTAAGGAATCAAACCCCTAAAATGAGCACATGGCACGAAACAGAAAACTCTCTAAGAGATCTCAGAAATGAACCTGTGATGAAGCACTTCAAATTTCCCAAGCAGAGGTCAACAGGTCCAGAAAGAATCTAACAAAAAAGAAAAAATAATCTGACACAGAGGACAGGACTGAGAAGAGAGAGCTGAGGGATAAAGGCAAGGGAACTAAAAATCCTTCAGATCAAATACAAAAACCTTTGCACATTATGTTAGTAAGTAGATTATCTGTAACACAGAGAAAAATCTGTAAGAATGTAATTAATTAAATAATATTTGTTAGAAGAAGCTCCAGGAAGCAACAGAATGTGATGGTGTTCTTTCTAGTCTTGTTATAAATCAAAGTCTCTGATTGCTGAGTTAAATTTGTTTGATTCTTAGATGGCTTCCACATCCTTTAGTCTCATATGGTTTCAGCACACAGTCTCACAGTACAGGGAGCTAGTCTGCAGCCACCTTGTTACTCTGCCTTGAGCAGATTACTGCTCACAAAATGCTGTTTAAAATGGAATATTATTATGGTATTTCAGTCTTGTTTACAAGAAGGTAGAGATCAAACACTTTCGCCCTAAAACAAGCATAATAAATAGTATCCTCAAAGTGTCTTTACGGGCAGATGTGTTGGGTTTTTTTTTCTATATCCTGTTTCACCATGTAAGAATCATTTGGGCATTTATCTGTCACTTATACTAACTATGTACCTAGGCCATCACAGTTGGGCATTCACTATTAGCACCTAGACAGACAGGCAGTCAAAAGATTTTAAGAACTGCCCAACTTGCCACTTCATCTCACACAGAGAACAGCACAGCAGAATGTAGATAAAGTTTATAAAGGTGAATTTGTTGGAGAAGACATGAATATAGTAACTTCATAAAAACAAATTGAGCAAAAGAAATAAACTTGAACTCCTGTGCACAAAAACTGTACTGTCACAAATACTGAAAACCCACAGAGTAATGAAGGTAAATAGGCAAATCTTGCGGACTGCAGTGATGTGCTTTTCTCTTTGCTAAAGAAATCTAGTTGCTTGAGAAAAGAATCTGAGCATATTACCATATAAAATTTCACATTGAGGAAAGGGTGAATTTAAGAAAATGGAATCAAAGAGTCCAATCCTGAGACTGTAGAGGCAACACAAAGGCAACTTTATCCTGATGGCTTCAAGTAGCAGATTCTTCCTCAAAAATGACCAAAAATTTGGACATTCAAAAAAACTCAGTATGTGCTTATAAAAGCATTTTTTTGAAAAGGAGATCTCATCTTATGAAACAGATCATAAATATCTATCATCGAAGCGATAGGCAAATAACATAGCTCCCTTCCTGAAAATGTATCTTTATGGCCTGTTTTGAAATGAAAATGTGGAAAAATGGTTATTTTTACAGCTCCTGTATTCAGCATAAGCTATTGATATAAAAACATGAACTTAGGAAAATCTCTGGCCAGTTCCTTACTCTAGAATAGTTAGTGAAGCACTTGTTTTGCCTAATTTAAAATAAGTGGTGTCATTTGCATTAATTCAGACTACAGAAGACATAATCAAACTTACTTAGCGTATATAAAGTATGCCATATTCCTTCAAAATAATTAAATTTAGGAATGGTTTGGGCTGGAAGGGATCTTAAAGACCACTTAGTTCAAACACACTTGCCATGAGTAGGCACACCTTCCACTAGACCTGGTTGCTCAGAGCCCCATCCAATCCAGCCATGGGCAACTCCAGGAACTGTGCATCCAACAGCTTCTCTGCACAACTTATTGCAGTGCCTCTTCACTCTCACAGTAACAAATTCCTTCCCAGTATCTAATCTAAACCTACTCTCAGTTTGAATCATTCCCACTTTTCTCGTCACTACATGCACTTGTAAAAATTCCCTCTCCATCTTGTCGGCTCATTTCAGGTACTGGAAAGCCACAAATAGGTAATTTCAAAGCTGCCTTTTTTCCAGGCTCAGCAAACCCTGTTCTCTAAACCTTTCCTCTTAGGAGAGGTGTTCTGTCCCTCTAATCATCTTGGTTGCCCTTCTCTGGACTCACTCCAACACGTCATTTTTGGGATGAGAACTCCAGAACGGGACACAGCACTCCAGGTGGGGTGTCATCAGAGTGGAGCAGAGGGGCAGAATCCCCTCCCTCAACCTGCTGGCCAGTCTGCTTTTGATGCAGCCCTGGATAGGGTCGGCTTTTCGGACTGAAAATGCACATTACTGGCTCATATTCAGCCTCTCATGTACCCGCACCTCCAAGTCCCCAGCAGGGCTGCTCTTGATCTGGTCATCCTCAGCCTGTACTGATACTGCGGCTTGCTCTGAGCCAGGTGCAGCACCTTGCAGTAAAGGTCAGTGGGCAATTACATTTCTCACTAGTCATCATCCTTTAATTGTACATCCTGTCAGGTACAGGCAGAGCTGGCTGCTTCTCAGTGAGCCAGCAGCCAAGAGTCCCAGCAAGCCAGGCTGGGGAAGAGGCCTTGCTTGCAAAGAGAAAGGATGCTCAGTCCAAAAGTCAGGGTCAAGATCAAGTCCAGGAAAAAGTAACAAAGGTCAGCTGTAGGCCAGTGGCCATCCAACAAGTCGTTAATAATGAGCAGGTTCGAGATCAATTAGAAAGTTACATCAACTGCTCAGGGAAAGTCATATATGGGGCTGCATACAGACACAACTGCAGTGACAGTGACACTGCCAAAGCTGGCTGAAACATGTCAGTGGGTCATATGAAAGGCTTGGACTTCCAAAATTATCTTTCTTTAAAACATTATTGAATATTATAACTGGTAATGTACAAAGAAATTGTAAAAGCTGAACACACTGATGCTAGAAAGCAAATGTCTCATCAACACAGAAAAGTATTATTAGGGTACTATTTTAAGAACTGAATAACCACAAAGATAAATTAGTAGAAGTGGCAGTAAGTTTGACATTGATCAGATAAAGAAGCTGATGAAAATACAACAACAAAGTAACAAAATGAAGTCTAAAATCATGTTGGAAACAAATTGGCGAACAGAAGAGGAGATGAGAAAATAATTATTTCTTTTGAAGAATGATGTAGGTACAAAAGCAAATGAATTAAATGATCTGCAATGAAATTTACCCTAAAAAATAAGTTGTCTCTAAATGTCAGAGGAAGAAGGTGCAATAACAGTAGCAGGTGAAGCAAGACTAATTATTTTTAAAAGAGACTTTGAATGGAAACATTTCCTAATCTGCAAGAACAAGGGGGTCACAAAGTCATTTCCATTCCTACATCGTTATTATTTAGGTATAAATAACTAATACATAGGGCACAGATACATATATATTAGATATTTGTCTGCAGCTCTTACTAAATATCTCCTAGATGGCAATTTTTCATATAACTGCTGATCCTATTTTAATGATTTCATATCTTGATATTCATCTTACAATCAAAGTCTGATTTTTTTTTCATAGTTTGCAAACATACTCTTTGTTTTTTTTTTTTTTTTTTTCTATGGAAGTTAGTCATTTTCTATTGACTTAAGTGAGGTTTGGATCTTATGGTAATTTTGATTTGTGTAAGTTATAGTTAGAAGACATGAAATAAGTTGTTATGAATACAAATCTCAAGTTTTACATGCAGAGATAGAATTCTAAATGTGCCATTCATAGTATGAAATAGTGTTTTTGATGAATTATACAAGGAAAAAATTCTTGCCTTTCATCTCATCAGTCTGAAAAAGAGGAAAAGCACTTTACGTGATTCTATATTGTCATTCTTTACATATTTCCAGAGTCCTATAATGTTTCTTCTTCTATTGTTTTTTTAATGCTAAACCCAAATTTGGTTTTACCTTTCTCACAGAAATTAAACCACAGTATTAAATCAATTCTGGCCCCTATCCATGGCAGATTATTAGACACTTCAGTTTTTCATTCATAAGCCTGAGTGACTCCAAAACACATTTTTCCGTTTTAATTGAAAGTAATTGCATAAAAGGTGTACCAATTTGTGGAAACGAAAAGCGGTTTGAAGCAGAAGAAAAACTCATTCAGTATGTTTGAATCCTATTCAGTTGTGTATGGTCATAAAGCATGTCTCCTTTTTATCCTTCAGTAATTTGTTATTCTGTAAGACATGGAAGAAAAGGAAAAAGGTTTAAGGATCTTTGTCAATTCTCTTGTGAATCAATATTGTTCTGTTTCTTGTATTATTTATCTACCCTTTAATTGGTTTCAACTCCCTAGACAGCAAGGTCCTGTGATAAACATCCCCTTCCTGTTATTAATAGTTCTGAAGATTTGTAGGTAAAATATCTGTCAGAATGCAGTCAGTGTTTGAGCTCCTGCATTAGTCAAAATTTGCATTTTTCTATTGTGAGAATGTATTGCTACATGCCTTTAAAAACACTGAAAAAGGTAACTACTTATATTAATGAAGTGATGCAGTGTAATGCTTCTTCAAGCTGCTTAACAGCTGGAAGCCTCATTTTTGAACCACTGTTACTAAAGAGAGAGATGTCTTATTTACTGTTATTATTTTTTCATCCAAAAAAAAGGGTTTAGATCTTTCTGCAGTTACTTGACATGCCCCAAAGTTTTTAAATAAAAATATAAAAATATTTAATTGTGTTGGCTGACTTTTAGGAAATGTAACATGCAAAATATGGGGAAAAAAGAAAATAAAAAGACATATTATTTTTACATCATACTCAAGCATAGATTACTCTGTAAGTAGCATTATCCTGTTGAATTACATCATGTCATGTTGCTTCTACTTGATTTGACCCATCTTTAGCTTCTCTAATGTTGGCATTTTTTGTTAGTATGCATAGCAGTTCTTAAAATTCTGTGCCAAATTCTAGTTGAATATGCAAATGAACGGTATGTCTGCCATAACATTTTCCTCTAGGGTACCTTTGAATGAAACAAGCCAAATATATCTTGTTCATTTTGCTAAGGAAAAAATGAAACCAAAAGAAAGAGTTTATATGTGCATTTCCACTGCTTAAAGAGAGAAAATAGAAGACATGCAGTCCAATACTTGCTTTTGGGTATACACCCTGGGGAAATATCTTTTAAATTCCGTAAAAGGCCTGCTTTGGTTACTTTGCAATGCAGGGTTTGTTTTGATCTAAGGCATGTAATACTTACCATGATTCATGCCGTTCTTACTGTAATGATGTTAAATTTAGTTAGAATTTTTAATCAGACTTTGGTATTTTATATCTCCTAATACTTTTTCTCTAGGGTTATGGTGTTATGAAAGAGTAATATTTGCCAATTCTTGGCATAACAAGTCATTAGAAATACTGAGTTAGTTTATTTAGTGTATTATATTCCAAAATATAAAACTAAAACAAGAAATGCACTCATTTAATACTATTGTTGAACATTCTGCCAATACATAGGCTCTAATACCCAATAGTATTTCTAGTTTTGTATTTTCCATATTTATTCTCTGAAGTATACCACACTCAGTTATTGAACTGGACAGTTAGTTGCTCCCTCTGTTTGTCAAAAACTGCCTACAGGCTGACGTAAAAAAGGTACTGCCGTGAGAGAGAGGCTGGTGAGATGTTAGAAGAGTAAGAGATCCAGCAGACTGGGGAAAAGGAGGCAAAAGACCTAACTTTAAAAAATAGATTCTTTTTGAAAGATAAGAAAATAAAGAATCTGTTTAACAAGAGAATAAAACCATATCCTCTAAGGACAAAGTGCTATAATGTGACAGATACAGTACAATAAAGTCCAAACAAGATATTTGTCACAGGCTTTTTCTGCATCCAGTCCTAACTCAATCTTTCAGCGGGCAAGAAAACCATATGACAAACAGCACCAGAGATACCTGCAAATTGTCCAAGCTCTTGATGGAGAAAGAGAAAGCTCCAGTACATTTTACTTAGGAAAAAAATCCAACAAAAAATACCTAATATTTTCAGTGCTTATTGTATGTCATTTTTTATCTTCATTAAGAGCAGCCAGGTGAAGAAAGTTATGTGGGGACATATATCCTCTGAGGAGCCCTGGCTGGCAAGGAATATGTGATGGGAGGTTGTACACCAATTAACCTCTATTGTTCATTGTACACAGGAAGAAAATCATGTTCATAAAGAAGAACTTAAAAAGGTAAAACAGCTGGAAAAAGAATATTGGAATGACAAGCTTCTAACTTGTCAATGTATCACAGGGCATTCAGAGCGCTTAGGCCTAAAAAGGCTTTTGAAGGCAGATATTGGTACCCTTTGCCCACAGCCCAGCTTGGCCTGAACTCCCAGCAGAACAGAGCAACTGCTGTGTTATCACAATACAAAATGCAAGCTGCTGTACCTGTCTCTCATCAGGGATTGCTAGATTCAGGTATGATAACACACTGAGGGGAGCTATGCAGTTCTCCATCTAGCAAGAGCAAGGCAGAATAAGCTTTATTTACCTTTCAGAAAACCGTGTGAACATACACAAAACAGATTTAAAAATAAAAAATAAACTGATAAATCCCAGCAATTTCTGAAGGGATCTGAGCATTGTTTGAAACTTCCATGTTAAATGATCCACACATATTTTTTACCATGGTAATCTACCGTTAAGTTTTGGCAATTACAGGTCCCTGCTTTCATACAAAGTTCAAGCCTGATAGCAAATATCTCAGATCATTTGCTTTAAAATGAGCTGGATATATTAATAAGGATTTGCTAGGTGGTTTTAGAACTTTCTCATAGGGTTTTAAAACCATATTTGACTCTATTTCTCATCATTATTATAAATACTAGTATTAGTACCACATTCTTTATTTTCGTAGTGTTTTAGAATATAGTTAAATGGTCTGTATATTTTTTGTGGACAACTATCAGGTATTTTTAAGGTTAAGAATGCTGGATTGTAGGTTTCAGTGTTAGTTATTTAGATTGCTCTTACATATTCCTTGATATTGTTGGCAGATTATAACAGGAAAGTGACTTTTTATTTATTACTACTACTGCTATTATTATTATNATTATTATTATTATTAAATAGGAACCTAAAGTTTACATATTTGTCCTATTTAATTAAATAATAAAAATAAAATATGAGAGTAGAGGATTGGTACTTTACTGGAAGCTAAATTAATATACTCAATAAAAGACAACATAGAGGAAAATGTTGAAAGGCTTGTTTTGTTAGTTCAAACAAATTTATATCTTGTCATCATTTAAACAAAAATTATCAGATGGAAACCAACATAAAGCATAAGTTCAGGAAAGACTCATAAAAAGTTCTCTACTGAAAGGAAAGTGTTCAATCAAGGAATTCACTATAATCATCCTGACTTCTGGTTTCATGCACGAGCTGAACTACCATTGTAATGACTATTTCCATTAAACGGAAGATAGTAAGGAAGGATAGCATTTGTTTTATGCAAACTTTCCTATGAACATCCATTTACATGACATGCACAGGTGAGCTGGACCACTCTGATCCTACCTTCATTCAAGAAGTTTATGATGTCATTCTTATGCGAAGTCTATAAAAATAAAATTCCATGGACCAGTGAAGAGAGATGCTATGAGATGGCGGTGTTTGGCACATGTCCCCTAAATGGCTTTATGTCCTCCATCTCCAGTGGCCTGAGGAAGGTTCCTTGCATGCACAGATCACCGCCTGCACAGAAAACTGTATTAATATGCAGAAACTGTGCCAAGGGCATGGCCCTTCTCTTTTATTAATTTAAACATTTTAATATTCTCTATATGCAAAACATAATTAGAATTAATGGACTTTAGCACTGATGCAGTGCCTGAAGCTAGCTAGAGCATCTATCTTATGCATATGATAAACATGGATTCGAATCCCTTACCACCAGCAAGGCTGGGAGCTCAGCTCAGTCTGCTGATGTAGTTTGTGTCCAGATAAAGATCATATCAACTGACAGACAGAGGGAATTATCATCCTTTTGATGAGATAAGCAATTGGTCCTCCAGGGAGGAAGTAAAGCATGGCTGAGTTGCACTGACTGTTAAACAAGATCTCATTATTAATCTATAAAGACAGAGTAGCTGGGCTACAGTAGCATATATCAGAGAAAGAATAAATGTCAGATTTTAGTCTGTTGTGCCCAAACTGTTTATAGTTTCCTAGCAAAAAAAAGCACAAATTCCACATGTGACAGAATAGCAAATAGAATTTACATTCTGTCTGGTATTTCACATTCACTTAAGAAACAAAAACTTATCAAGGAATATATCAGAATATTTGATTTGAAAGTGAGCATGAAAAAATGTGGCAAACAGAGACAGAAATTAAGGATGTGCTGGATACAAATTTTGACAAATAACAATGACTATTACTAAAAAGCCAGAACAACTCATGAACTGTTTTCATAGTTTTCTCTGAATTGAAAATAACAATAAAATATAAGAATTTGTCTTTGCCAGTAGTACACTCTGAGAAGGAATGAAAGAGTCTTCAGTCTCTTATGGTTATTTGTTCTCCCAAATGTGTTCTACTATGGGATTGGTGGGGAAAAAAAGTCCACCAAAGCAAAGGTCTGAATTCAGGAGCTACTCACAAATACCTTAATCTACTGTAAGTCTTCCTTTACTGTTGTTGTGGTTTAACCCCAGCAGGAAGCTTATCTAAACAGAGCGGCTTACTCCTTCACCCTCAGTGGTATGGAAAAGAATATTTAAATGGAAAATGTGTGAAAACTCATGGGTTGAGATAAAGACAATTAAGTATGTAAAGCAAAACAAAATAAGAATTCATTCACTGCTTCCCGTCACTAGCAAACTCTTTAGCCATTTACAGAAAAGCAAACCTCCATCGTGCATAACAATAACTTGGGAAGACAGATGCTCTAATTCCAAAAGTCTTTGTTCAACCATCCTCCTTCCTCTTCCTCTTTCTTTCCCCCAGACTTTATTGCTGATCCAGACTTCATAGAATGTCGAATCTCTTTAGTCAGTTAGGGTCAGCTCTGCTGACTGTGTCCCTTCCCAGTATCTTGAACACTCCCAGTCTACCCACTGGCTGGATTGTGTGAGAAAGAGATCGGTTTGACATTGTGCACTCACTGTTCAGGAAAAGCTAAAATATTGGTGTGTTATCAACACAGTTTTGGTCACAAATCCAAATGGTAACACATAGCAGGTGCTATGAATGAAATTAACTCTATCCCAGCCAAACCCAATAATCATAATTTTTGTTATGGCCTGCCATAATAGACCTGGCCTCTGTTTCTTGTGTTGTTATCATACAGGTTTAAGTGAATTGCTGGTGTTTACTACAATTTCCCCTGTCTGACATGGTATTTGGAGGACAACTGTACAAAATACTTTGTGCATATGAATGCTTTTGTCTCTTTATTGTAGTAGTATGCTAGACAATGCATGAATTACATCCTTTCTCTGTACGTGTCTCCAAAAGCATTCTATTTCTTCCCACAATTAAGGTTTCGGCAGTCCAGTGACTGATCCTTCTGTATGTCCTTGTCCTCAAATCTTTGATGAGTGCACTCATGAATTTCTTTTAAGTCAATATTAAACACCTAGATTGATATTTTCATAACTAAATGCAAGCTATAAAGATGCTCAATATAACAGCAATTTTAAGTAAAAACAGTACTTTTTCTCTAAATTTTTGGGGTAGGGAAATATGAATTCTCACAAATTGTAGAAAATGTGTTTTGTTCAAACTTTTTAATTAACTGTCAATGGGAACAGACAGATATGTAGAGCAGCATGAGGAAATAATAGCGCTGATTATTAACGTATGTGTACCTGATAAGCCTAATAGACTACAAACAAAATAAGGTGAGTGAAAACGATTTATCAATAAGGTAGAATTTCTATTCTGGTCAGGGTTCATGCTAGGAACTTCATGTTTGTCTCTGTGAGGTCTTAAAGAATGCAGTCATATGTCTCAAAGCACTGTCAAAGCCACAGAATGAAGTCCCACAAGATAAGCCACCAGACAAATCTCCACTGAGATAAACACAGATGGCAAAAATAGCGAGATGCTAGTTCCAGGTGTGGTGAGGCACATCTGGGTTATCCTATCCAGAAAAATATTTGCAGTGGCAAACTGTTGGAAAGGAAGCAACTGCTTTTAAACATGCCAACCCTGACTGTGGGAATGGCATTTACGTGCTGTGGGTAGTCTTTGGGTACCTCCAGAAAAATGTCTCTAGGACCCCCACCACTGAGAAGATAGGGGGAAGAAGACCACCAGGATTCTGTGGAATCCATGTGGTGGTGGTATTTTTCTACTTAATCTTTCCCTTGCTGTCTGTTTCTTCCCCCATTCCTCTCCTATTTCTTCCTATCTCTCTCGCTCACATTTATTGTTAAATAAAATCTGTACTACTGACTTCAGTGTATGGTGTCTTATAATCGAATCTTAACAGTCTTCAACTCACATTGTTAAAAAAGTATAATAACGGTTCCCGTAAAAAACAAGAACTCCAAACTTGAATAAGAAGCCAAGATTCCTCCTGCAAAAGCTGTTTACTCTTTCTTCTCATTAAAGAAACCTGTAGATCTCCTGTACTTGTGCTGCCATTTTCAATTCTAAAATTACACCTCTCTCACATATCCTTCCCTACTTGATACACGATAATAACCATGTGAATTAAAAATATGACAGTATAACCATTATATCTGTGTTGTGAATGAGTGCATTGGATATTAAAAGAAATACTTGCAAAGATTAAAAGCAGGGTTTGATAAGAATTTGTGAAAATGTGACTTTCCAGAGTTTGATGGCAAGGTTCTCTCTATTAGTTAATATACAGGTTGAAACATACAAAGGAAGATAAAACTGGAAGCAATTTGGAACCATATACACAGAATCCAGGAATGCCAAAGAGGGCAAGAGTGCAAAGCGTAAGGTGCAAGATAAGGGTGTGAAACAGTTTAGCATCACTTAATCATTGAATACTTTAACATTTTCAGAGTGATTCAATAGGGTTTACTAAAATTATAACCATGATTTAACTATAGATTTGACATAGTAAAATTCATATCATAATCAATTTACACATACATGAGTAAGACAATGTATACACCTACATCTTGTGTGTAAGGGTACCTATCAAAAATTCCCTTTTGGTTCAGTGGAATAGAACAAATTCTTCTGTGTTTCCCAAGAGGCAAGGGCTGCATCTCAAGGAATGTGGAGATGTAGGGGAGGGTGCATCAGCCTAGACTTCCCAGGATGGGGGCACGGTGGACAGAGAGGGTTGCAGCCCTTCAACATGTAAGGCTAAGAATACTGCGGCGCGGCTCGGGCTGCTTGGCAGCGCAACCTGCTGTAAGCATCTCCCAGGGGCCGGGGAGGCGCTCCAGTCAGGGCGGAGGAGCCCACCACTCTCTCACCCACAGCCGATGGAAATACGGCTACGGAGGCTGGGAAGGGTTCCCCTCCTGTGAATTCCCAGCTGAGTTTGTTATACACACACTGGTAGGGACAGAGACGGAGAACCCAGAACAAAGGCAGGGTATTAGGTTTTGTGCCGGGGAGGCAAGGGGCAGGGAGAGCATCAGGGCCAATGATCTGAGAGCCTGGGGGTTACAGAACTTGGAACTTGGCCATATAAGGCAAACAGGGGAGAATGCAACTGGGGTAGATCTGAGTCCTTGATCTTCCATGGGAGAAGCCAGAACCTAGGGGGTGCCCTTCCAGGGCATCCACAAAGAGAAAGAAAGAAAGGACAAGAACTGATAAAAAAGTAATAAGAAATGTTGTCTTAGAGACATTGGAAGAGTGGCAAGACCTTGCACAAATATCAGATTGAAAATTATCTAGCAATATTTGATACAGTACATGCCAGTATTAATTACTCAGTCATGCAGTCAGTTTTGGGGGGCTGCCCAACAGTTTTTTCCTTCCTTTTCTACCAAACTAATTTTTACTGGTAGTCCACCACTTTGCCCAAATAGAAGAGATAAGAGTTTGTGTTCTTGCCAGTTGGAAAGCTTTGATCTGCTTTCCTATTTTTCAGTGTTTTTAGGTAGCATTTTCAATGACAATTCACTTTTCAACATTGCTCAGACTTGTGCGCATCCCCACAGGATGAAATCTTTCCCAAAACATCTGTTCCCAGAAAGAACAGTCTACAGTTAACTTGGATACTTGCCAGCTTTCCAGAAAGTTATCTGTTGTGCTGTCTAAAATATTATATTTGCCACTTGAGTAAGTGAAAAAAACCCATTACTTAGTATAATAATTTTGTGGATAATTAGTAACTCTCCCATTTCCTATAACTCAGTCTTCTCCATGCATCGTTAATGCTGCCAGCTATAACATCTACTGCAATAGATTATAATCTTGAGGACAGATTTTGGATCTGATTTAAATTTTCTGTACCCTGATGGTTAAGTGAACCCTTTTACAAGGCTGATTATTTTTCAGGTAGAAGTATGAATGTACTTATAATATCAAGAGGCATATTCCTGGATCTTTCCCTGTTTCAAGTTCAATTCTCTTCAATAGCCACACTCACCTTTTTATCTTGAAAGGTGTTTTCCTAGAGCATCAATTCAGATCCATTTTAGCTCTGATGACAGTTCTTGCTCACTACCATGACCACTCAACCTTAAGTTGCATCAGCTTTGAAACCAGTCTGATTTGGGTTTATTCCATGGCTGCAACACTATCTGTATATCATCAACTGCTTTCTTTTCCTGTGCTACATATGTCACTGAAGGAAAGGCCAATAGCTTCCTTTCCAAAATTAAAACTGTAACCTATTCTTCCAGCAGGAGCATTTGAATTTAGTCAAATGGCATCATCACCCTTCTTGAATGAATTCCCATTTAGAACATCAGAAATGCCACAGAAATACAAATTCTATGACATTGCCAGGTCTGACAGATAATTTCAAATGTTGAGGTTTTGACTAGGAAGAAGTACTTAGATACAGACAAAGAACAGCTTGCTCTCTATTGTTATGTCTGGAAAAGACTCTGTAAAACAATTTTTTAATATATATGGGGTTGTTGGTTTTGTTCTCGTTGAAATTCAGAGATCTCAAGCCTTTTTTTTTTTTTTACTTTGCATTACAGACCACTAAATTTCAAAAGCCTACCTAAATAATTTTCTTTACAATTATTAATCCAGGGAATAGATCTTATCTTCTCAATAATAATTGTCGCATAGATTTGGATGTCAAATTATAAGAATTTCATTCTTGGTCTCACGTACAGCTAACTCTCTCTGCACATTCTGATATATTCCAATGCAGTAACTGTTTCGGATATCTCCGCTACCATTCATCTTATTTCTTCAAGCAGTATCTGCCATGGAGGTCTTCACAGTTTAATTCTTATCTCATTTGATCCTGTAAGCCTACATGATTCCCAGTGCATGTCTGTCAATCACTGAGTCTGAATCTAGCATCCCATCTTTTCCATTGAATGAAAGGCTATTGCACTAACTGAAGATTTGCACAGTACTCAGTATTACTTTTTGGTTTTAATGAGATTTTAATGATAAATTGAAGACGAAGGGACCAGATTGATAGCTGCGAAAATATCCACTCTGATGGTACCATTCCAGCTATGAAATTGAAGATTCTGAAATTCATGAAAAAGTATTATTTCTCCAGCTTTTCTCATGAGCTCTCTAATTGGATAATAATTCTGCTGCTTTATTAACAGTAACTTGCAATCTAATATTTTGTTTAAGCATTTCGGACAGAAAAAAGGGTGTGATACTTTTCATTAGGGGGTAACACTTCCCTCACCTGCAACAAATAAACTTCTGAATAAATCTGTGCTGCAAATGAAATTGTATCCTAGTGCCACACTTCCTGAAAAGACAAACTTAATAAAGTAGTTAATATTAACAAGGATATTCAAAATGCTGAAATGCACAATGGATATGAGCCCTAATATTTTCTGTTGTAGGCAGACAAAACTCTGCCCTTAAGCTTGAAAGCAATATTTACTTAAGCTGTTCAAACTTAATTTTTGTCAGCAATGTCTATATGCCCTTGGAATATTAGAGAACAAATGATAGGCTTTTAAAGAAGTGATATTAAACAATTAAAATTCAAGATGTTGTAGTAGATATTTTAAACAGTAGATGGCCATACTTGGAGAGCCTTTAATGATGAGTTTCAATTTTTTTCTAGTGCTCTGAATCCTTCAAATTATTTATTTTAAATAGGGATAACTGGTCTTTAGAAAACTCATATACTTCTGCTTGTTTTGAAGGTCAAAACCCAGAATCATAGATAATAATAATAAAAAAGGAGATTTTTTTTTCCTTAGCATTGAAAAGCACTATTGTTTTCAACAATGGCCTCTTCAGCCTTAGTCCATAATGACTGTGAATCATTGTAATCAATACAGACTAAAAAAATATTAATGCTTTTTAGCAACAAAATATAATGGGCTATATAGTTTTAGAGGCATGAAAAATATTCTGTTGAAACTAACTTTCATATATTCAAAAAAAGTCAATCTTTTATTTCTTACCTTTCTAGAACGGTTTCTTAATTCTTTATGTGGATGTTTTTACTTAAATAGTATACAAACACACAGTCCCTTCCTAAAGCACAGAATATAGTGTTTTCCATTTTGCCCCATTTCTTGTTTCCTCTATGTATTGAATTCTTCACAAAAACTACAGCATAAGATATTCATTGTTTCACAGACCACTTATCATTTTTTTACAGGTTTTACATCCCCATTTTCCACTTTTCCTCAATGGTATACAAGCAGGACTAGAGACTCTTCTAAGTGTAAATATAATATATCCTCTTAATTAGTCTGAAATTAATTGCACATCCTGGTCTTTCAGAGGTATCTGAGGAAAAAAATTTCTCTCAGTTCAACTATTTAAACAATAAGAATTTTGGAGCTTTTTTTTTTATATACAATAAATACATAAGCCTCTATACAAACAAGATCATATGTGCATATTACATAAATATATATGGATTTGTTTAGGTAAGGCTACTTTTTAAGAAACAATATTAAGTGTTATTCAGAGAAGATTTTTTCATATGTTCTAAAATCTGGTTTTATACATGATGAAAACTTGTATCCATGCCTTCAGGTTCAAAAAAGTGAAAAGAAAGAATAATTTAAAAAATAACTACAGAACTCTTTCAAGCACAGAATATGAATAATGTAATCAATATTGTTTAAAAAATCTAATGGAGAACTTCTTTTTGATTTAATGTATTTCTTGTGTAAAAATTTTAAGAAACATCCAACATTCATTTTGTAATTATGGAAAAAGACACTGACTACAAAAAAGTCTTTCCAAGACTTCCTAGAAACACAGGCTGTTAGGTGTTGAGGGTTTGTTAATAGCATTAGGGAATTAAAAACATAAAAATGAAAAACAAAAATAAACCCAATAGATAATCTATGATCAAAGTTTTTTTTCAAAATCAGAGGATAAATAATATTGCATATTTTACAGCTACAATTTCACATAAATCATTTGTTTGGTGTATAATATTATTAAATTATGATCATACTAACATAATATAGAATTGTCTTTAATAATGTTTCTGCATATTATAATAAGGACTTAGAGAATGAGGTAGAAAAATAATTGTCGGAAACATTTTTTATGCCATTATAACCCAACCCTCTCCTTCCCCCCACCCCCATTCATTTTGTTGTATAAATTCTCATTTTTGAAACAACTGCTCTTCCATAGTTTGTATGTGTTTATTTTGGTTTTGTATTTTTGGGTTTTTTATACTGTTCTCTTTTACTTTCTTTTAATATATACTCTGTGTAAGATCCAAGTAATTATAAAATGACAATCAGTCTCAGTAAACATTGAAATACTTCCTTTAAACATCTATTTGAAATATTTTAAATAAACTTTTGTTCTTCTAATTATAGTTTGCAACAGCTCCATGTAAATTATTAATTTTTTAGAAAGGATTATGATGTAGTTGTAAAAATTGGAATATTTCTTTAAGTGACAGTTGATACAATTCCAATGGATGTCTATCTTATTTTTGAATGTCAACACCAACATACAAAATTATAGTATTTTAAGGAAGTTTAACTTCTAGCACAATAAAATATTGATATTGCAGATATATTGGACATTATTTTTAATCATTCTTCATTTTTTATACAGTTTTGCTACATGCAAAATTTTCAGAGGTAATCAAATTATATCACAATCTAAGATTCTTGATTTTATTTTGAGATTTCCTATAAGCTTTTTGGAATGGCCTACATGTGAATTGGTATAGGCCTATTCATTCTTAGATTTCATTTTGGTAAGGGTCAAAGCTTATCTAATTTGCTTCTTTGAACCACATAAATGATTTCCCAAATTACCAGGAATACATATGAATAAATGTGAATATTACAGATCTAAGTAAATTTAAAATTATATAATTAAACTATAGTTTATTGCAGATGGGCAATAATACATCAAAACAATTATTTCATTTCTTCACTTGTTAGTGAAGAATTCACAAATGGCAATGGAAACAAGTATGCTACAAACAAGCCCATTTGTCCATTCTCCCCCATCATTTAAATCACTGTTGATTAAAGAAGTTATTTTAGAAATCATCTTAGTAAAATTTTAGAAATCATAGGTAATATTAGTAAAATTTAAACATGGAAGTGAAAACCATTACAAAAAATGGAAAAGCTAATTCTAAATAAACAGAGTCCTACTCTAATTATAAGGCGCAGGTGAGGATATATTGCAGCTATCTTTAGATGAGTAGGACAATGTATATGCACACAGGCACAAAAAGATCTGTACGGGTATCTAACCTTAAAGTGCATGATAGTAGCTATAGGATATAGATGGAAACTTAAAATCTTCTGTTATATATTGCAGGAATCACCTCTAATTCTTCAGTGCTGTAGTATGGTAAAAATTGTTTTGTGTGTGATTTGGATGGAAAAACCCACAGATAATGAAGTGAAAGATGCCTGAAAATAGTGTTGTAATAATCTGAATGGATTTGGGATGTTATAGCAGAATGCATTGGATTTTTCTTTCTGATTCTTTGGAAGGCAGGTTATCTGGTGACTTTTTGACTTTGAAGGAGAATGCTACAGGCCTCACATACACTGTCGACTGATTACAATCTTAGTAGACCTGACCTTTTTAGGTTATTATGTTGCAGTATTTAAAATAGCTCTTTCATAATTGCATTCTTTTTCTCATAAGAAAACATTTCATCCAACCAGAGATTGGTTAGTGGATTTTCCCTCCTCCTCCTCCTCCTCCTCCTTGACCAAGCCACTTTAGTAGCTGAAGAAAATGTGTTTAAGTTCTTTTCAATTACGAGATATATACCTGCCTAGTTAAAAATTCCCAAGTGCTTACAGTAGACCTTCCCAGGCAATATAATTTGATTTTGCCTTTTCAACTGATTCTAACCCATATATTTCAAAATTTCTCAAAAACCAAATCAAAATTGTTAATAAATTACTATTAAAATTTTACATCTATCACAGGAGAGATGAGAAAATACGCTCATAGGATGATATATTTTTACATAACAAACTTTCATGCACCTTTCTTCATCCATTCCTTCTCCTACACATATAGAAGCAATGAAAAATAATAGTATTTTTACATCTGCAAATCATTACTTTTATTTGAAAATATTTTTATGGTATTATACTAGATTTCTTCAGTAAAAGAGGGATGACAAGAATAATTAATTTAGTTTTATCGCTGTTTTTTATCTATGAAACAATTACTTGAAGCATCTGATATACCATGTTACCACATAATAGCTGTTTTTACATTCCACATTTAAGTCTTGGGTTTTTACAAAAATAAGTTAATATAATATGAAAGTAGGAAAAGAAAAAAAATTAGGATGCTAATGGCATAGGATCTTGATGGCATAATCTAAAATGGAGGAAAAGACAGCCAAACTCCTGTGACATTGCTGATATTATTTTAGAAGGGTTTATATCCACTCCATCTGATACAGAAGGATCCTTTGAAGTGTGAAGTTGTTCTTTCTAATATATTGCTTCGGTGTATTAGTTTTGAGTGTGGCAGGGCCTTCTGTAGTAATTTTAGAGATACCAGGAGGGGGAATAAGCAGGGAACTCTATATTTGCCTAAATAGGTCAAATGAGAAAAGGAACATATGAAGGAATATGATATAATTTCTAAAATGAGCTCTGTAGTTGTTTGAAATATCAGGTTTTCTCTGTACATTTAAGGACATAGTGACAAATACTGCCCTGACTCCTCTCTCTTTCAAAGCTAAGACATGAATAAAATTACAGAGCACAAAAAATTAGATGGAGTTTGTCTCTTTATTCTGCCATGTTTTTTTTCTCCTTACCCAGAACCTCGGTGGCTAGATTTGAGCATAATAACACTTCAATAACACTGAAAGTGCATACTTTAAACTAAGGTGCAATTTATGGTACATTTTAGAGAACAGCTAGTGAGACCTGGGCACAATTCCAGTGCTGACACTGCAGTGCAATTGAAAGACACTGAACTATCACACATGTTTCTTTTCTAGTAGCGATTATGAAGATCTTCTAAATTCCAGGGAACTTCTTGAAGTGAGGTATCTTAACAAAATTCAATTTTTTAATAAAAGGGATTGCATTCTTTCAAGGTATGTCTGAGCTCTTGTTGAGTATTTAATGACTGTAACATTCAGCAATGTATTTGGATTCAAAACTGTACCTAATTCATTGCTTTGTGAAACTTGAAAATTTCTTTATCCTTATGGTAAAACAAAACCTATTATAGATAACTTTCTGTAACATATCTTAGTTTTTCACAGTTAGGCATTTTTTAAGGCAGTATGAATCTGTGTTTGTTACATTATGCATGCAAAACTACATATCAGTTAAGGAAAAAAAAAAAAGAGGATGAAAATAAATAGTTTATTTGATGGTTGTCAATGATAGCCATGTAGAGAACAAATCCAAGATTAAAAGTTACAAAAGCAAGTATCGAAACTGACAGGAATCATCATAGGTTTCCTTTTCTCTTTACCCTGGATGTTTTACTGCATGTGATAAACTTAAAACTTTCTTAATAACTGCAGAAAAACTTGTATAGACATAAAGAGCAATTTACATACAATTCACTGAATTTATGCTATTAGTATTCATTACCATTTAGACAATGCCATCATTCATTGATAATTTCAACTGTCTCAAATACGTTTAATAGAAGAATGGAAGTGTTCAAAAAATCAAAATCTTCCGTAATATGGAAATAATATTCCTACATATAGAAGTCTTATTGTCCCACCTGGCTCCATGCTGTGATAAACTGTTAAAGGAAAATTATTACCTGTTTTTGTTACAGAGCCCCAGCACCAGTGCCTTGGCTAAAAACGGCACCCACGGAGATGGAGTTGGCCCTGGCATCAACATCCCCACAAGGTGCCAGGGAGGCCCTCTGGTGGCCACCAGTAGGATAGGGCTGCCCTTTGCCGTGGTGGCACTAAGCACTCACCCAGCTCTGGCAGCCAGACTGTCGTGGATGTATGCTTAGGAACCTTTCAGTAAGGTTGGAGGGTTCATCCTGCACATTTTCTTTTCTTTTCTATTCTATTCTATTCTATTCTATTCTATTCTATTCTATTCTATTCTATTCTATTCTATTCTATTCTATTCTACTGTAAAACTTCACTGGTCATTTCCTTGCATCCTATCACTTGTTACTAGGGGAAACAGATGGACACCAACCTCACTACAACCTCCTTTCAGGTAGTCATAGAGAGTGATAAGGTCTTCCCTCAACCTCTTTTATGCTCCTCCAGAGCCTTCACCAGCTACCTTACTCTTCTTTGGATACATCCACATACTATTAAATGCATATTTTTGAACATGCACTACCTCATTTGTTTCCTCCCTTGAATCATTCATATACTTTAGAATTCTATGATCAAATTCAATTATGTAATGAGAATACATTAAGGCATTATATCAGTTAAAATTTAAAATTATCTCACAGTTTTATGTTCCTCAAGGTAGAAGGTTTTTCCATTTGTTGTAAAATCATAGAATGGTTTGTGTTGAAAAAGACATTTTAAATATCATCTCGTCCAAGGCTATTGCCATGAAAGGTACTAGATCAAGGTGCTCAAAGCCCCGTCCAATATACCTTGAACACTTCCAGGAGTGGGTCATCCATGACTTCTCTTGGCAACCTGTTCCAATGTCTCACCACAATCATTGTAAAAAACTTCTTCCTTACATTTAATCTAAATTTGCTCTCTTCAAGTTTGACACCATTACCCTTTGTTCTGTCACTACAGGCTTTTATTGGACCTCCTCATTACAATGGCATTGCCAGCTCACAGTCACCTTGTCATCCACCAAGACACTCAAGTTCTTCTCTGCAGAGCTGCTCTTTAATAGGTCATCCCCTCACCTGTGCTGGCACTTGGGGTTATTCATCCCCAGGTTCAGGACCCCACGCTTGCTTTTGTTGAACTTCATTAGGTTTCTCTCCAGCCAGGTCTCCAGCCTTTCAAGGTCCTGCTGAACAGCAGCACAGCCTTCAGCTGCATCAGCCACTCCTCCCAGTTTTCAATTGTCAGCAAACTTGCTTAGGCTGCACTCTGTCTGTTAGTCCAGATCGCGGATGAACAAGTTGAATAAGACTGGACACAGTACTTATCCCTGGGGAACACCACAGACTACAGGCCTCCAATTCTACTCCACTGGTTGAACCACCTCACTGTCTATCCATCTAACCCACAGTTCCTGGGCTTGCCTATGAGGATGTTATGGGAGAGAGCGATGAAAGCCTTGCTGAAATCAAGGTAGACGACACCCACTGCTCTCCCCTCATCAGCCTATACTGCCTTGCCATCATAGAATGATATTGTATTGGTCAGGCAAGATTTCCTCTTGGTAAATCCACTCTGACTACTCCCAATGACCTTCTTCTCTTTTACATGCTTGGTACTGACCTCCAGAGTGATCTGTTCCATCACCTTTCAAGGGATGGAGGTGAGACTGACTGGCAAGTAGTTTCCAAGGCCCTCCTCTTTTCCCTTTTTGAACAGGGGAGTAAAATTGTCTTTCCTCCAGTCATCAAGCATTTTTCATCTTGTTCTCCATTATTTTTCAAAGTTAATGGAGAGTGGCTTAGCAACATCTGCCAGTTCCCTCAGACCCATGAGTGCATTCCATCAGGGCTCAATGTTGAAACTCCCTAGCCTATCTCTAACCTAATTTTCTACCACCAAGAAGTCTTCCTTTCTTTGACCTTCCTCTCTTAGCCTCAACCTCTGTGATTTCTGAAGGCTGGCCTCAGCAGCAAAGACTGAAGCAAATAAGGCATTCAGTAATTACACTTTCTCTTTTTTTTCCATCACCAGGGTGTGACATCCTTGACTTTCTGGGGTGAAAATACAGATTACTGTATCATATCCAACTTTTAATCCACAGGTATCCCCAAGTCCTTCTTGGCAGGGCAGCTTTCAATCCACTCATCCCCCAATCTGTATTGAAATCAGAGATTGCCTCAATCTAAGTGCAAGACCTTGCCATTGATGTTGTTGAAATTCTTGAGGTTAAATAAATTTACAAAGGAACAGCAACATTAGGGAGGTTTTTTGTTTGTTATTTTTCTAGTTATGTTTCACATTTGTTTCTACAAATCCTATGTAGATCATAGGCATTGCTGACATTTGCATACTTTAAGACTTTATGACACCATAGGATCGCTTTAATCCGCCTGGTTATGATGCATAATTTCCTACTACAAAGCTCCAGAGAGATGTTTGAATTGCATGTTAATCCAAGGCCAATAAATAGTTCATCTACCAGCTCCATCATTGCTGCTATGGTCAGTCAGTAGAGTCATTAGAAAGAACGAATCAAACTGCTGGAAATATTCCAACAAAATAATCTTGGATGGTTTCCAGAAAGACTTTTCCAAAAGACATTAGTTACTCCATCTCTGCTTGGACTGGCAGTTATCCAGATAATGTCCTGTACTCTGTATGGTCTTACCTAGTGACTCACTGTGTATTATCTATGCTTCACTGCATCATGTATCATCCTTGGTATCTGATAGCAATCAACTGGAAATCTCATAATGGTTTCGTTACAGACTCTTGTGCCACTTTTATGTCTTCAGCTGCTTGTGGGGGTTAGCTTAAGACCGTATTTTTGTCACAAGCAGATTCAGAGAGGGATTCCAATATTTTCTGCAGGTCATGATTTGGGTAACAAAAGTGTTGTCTTAAGATTTAAAATTATAGCACATGAATCACTCACCACCTGAATAACAAGAAATAGTAACAGAAAAAGTTTTAAAGAGAAGGGGTAGAGATAACTTTGAAGAAGACTAAAGTAGTCCAGTATATTCATGAAATGAGATACAGTTTGATTGGCTGTTTGCAGGAAAGTACTTAAATCCTGAACCCAATCATATTTTAAGAATTTTGTGAGCTTTATTGCACATACTTTACTTGGATGATAAAAAAGAACAATTGGCAGGTAGATGTTCAATTATTTTTTCCTTTATTTAGGGCAATTTTTTGTCATAGAGAATGAATATTTTTACCTAAATGATGACTCAGGAATAAAAGATATATATTTAAACTGATGAACTTTATGCCAATCAGCATAATAGCCCTTTTACTGGAACTGCATCAGAAGTAAATTGCTCTCATGATTCTCTCTGAACTAAATCCAAGAACAAATTCATTTTCTGTTGTGTTCCAAAAAATCTGTCCCTCTGCAGAGTAGAGTACAGTGTGTAAAATTGCATAGTGGAGTTTTGCACATTTATTTTTCTTCATACAGTGATTTAGAAAATTTATTTCTTTTCTTCATCCCCTCTCCTTGTATATGTTGCCTTTAATTTCTCAAGTTGTACTTTCTCTGTTTTTTCCAAATTACAGATCAAAGGATTCTGCGATCACTGGAAAGAGTAACATATTTCATAGGCTTCCCTAATTTTCTTGTTCTTATAAGTTATATATACTTTTCTTAAGTACCATTTTCACCACTGTAGTGAAATTACCTGCAATTATTTTAAAGAACAAGACTTAGTGTGTAGGTAATACTTAACTTTTTTATTTAATTAAAAGCATAAAAAATATAAAATATATTATAAATTTGTACAATGCATTTTGATGAAAGCAAAGGTAATATTATTATGATCAGCTGCAGTGTATGAATTCAAATTTAGGTAAAACAAACTCACCAGCAAGCTTACAAAATCGAAAAAGAATCAACTAAAGTTTGAGAAGACAAGGGATCAAGTGCAATCCTTTGAAGTATATTACATCTTCTTGACTTCCATTTCAAGACACTGGTAATTTTTTACATCTGCACTTGTTTAATGAGGCTACACAAATATGCAAAAGATCTACAAACATAGTTTTAAACAATCTTACTGTGACAGAATCAAAAGACTACTCTGATACCTCATTTTAGAGCTCTATACTTTGTTAATCAATCTGACCCTATAAACAAAAACGTGGTTGTTTAGACCTTAGCATAGGTATTTTGGTGGATTAAAATATCTAAAAGCATAGGTGAGAGGTATTAGCAAAGCCATATCATGTCTAAGGTAATTATTACTGTGATACTTATATGTCTCTGCTTGGTGATCACACTGATGAAATTCATTTAACAATTCTGTGTTTGGTTGTTTTTCATTATAAACTGCAAGAATGAGCATTTCACTTGGTTCAGGAAACCAGACTCCTAAAATTTTTAAGTATTTTTTGCATCAATTAAAAGGAGACATTTCAGTCTTGAATAAAATGCAGTCTGTGTTAACAGCTGAGGTAAACAGCAAGCTGAATTTAGATCTTATTTTCATTTAACCAGGGATTGTTTTCAGAAATAAAAAATAAATTAGTACTTGGATCAAATCATTTTGGTGTTGCTTTTGCATAGACACTCTTTTGCAAAATTTATGGTCAAAAAAGAGTACTGAGGGGAAAGTCCTTTCTCTTGCCTTTTTACTTTTTCATCATATTAACAAATCTTGTCTATGTTCATGGAATAAAAAAATTAGATAATTCCACAAGTTTGCTTTACAAGTCTGTTGTAGCTTGCTTTGCTTATATACAAATGCAGAATTTCTACGATCCCATGCACAATCTTCATACCAAGTTATGTCTGCTGCAAACACGAAATGAAGGTTGTTCTAGTTACATGGTTTTAGTGAGGACTTTTTCTTTAATTAGCTGTGAAAGTAGAGTTTTCCCCTGAAGATTCTGATATTTTCCTAGACAGGACAAATTTCTGCTTGTCCTGGATATTGAGCACTGTTCTTACTTCCCTGGCTCTAGCAAATGTTGACACATTTGCCCATTGAACTGTCCATTTTATGGTATTTAGAGAAACTTGCACAAAGCTAATTTCAGCCCTTGTATAAAATTATGGAAGACCTTAACAGTATCTGGAGGACTAGAAAATGACTGAAAATACATCATGGTAAATTGTATTTGACCAACCTGTTACTTTCCTATGAAGTAGCAATTTGTAACATAAAAATGTGGAACACTAGAGTTGTGGATGTCATCTACAACATCTTGATTTTATCATGGTGTTAAACTGAGAAGATATAGACTGACAATAGGTGAAAAACTGGCTCAACTGCCAGACGTAAAAAGGGATATTGTGAGTAAGAAGGAGAAGGGAAAGGAATTCTCAAATGTGTCATAAGCTGAAAAAGATGTTCACATTCAGGAGGCTCAAGGGAAAAAGAAGACCCACTGCGACTGTCAAATTCATAGGACTGTGTAAGAATTCTACATATAAAAGAAGGAAAAAATTTGGTGAGAATAGTTAATAGAATTTAGCATCACTATTCATCTGAGGGTTCTGTCTGACACAGGAAAAATACATACTAGTTTTGTGCTGCTACTACAATTTCACTATAAGCAAGCAAGAACAGCGCAAAATATCTGTTCAGCTACTTAAAACACTTTTTCAATGCTTTAGGTAACAAGCGAATTTTATTTTTACTGCTATAACTGCATAGTTTCAAAATTGAGATTATTAGACCAGCTACACTTTCTGATGAAAGTGTGTAGAAGACTACCTTTGGCCAGATACATTAAAAAGTTGTGTATTTTTTAAACTTATAAGTTAAATTTGTAGTTGAAACTAGAACATAATGGGTTTTGGTTTTATCGCCCCTGGAAACTGCACCAATGTGGTTATAGAATCATAGAGTAATTTATGTTGGGAAAGGTCTGTAATATCATTGAGCTGTAAACTAGCTGTAAACTAGCACTGCCAAGTTCACTACCAGAACACTTCTTTGGCACCTGGGGACATGTGTCTGTCTTTTAAATACCTCTAGGGATGGTGACTCAACCACTTCCCTCGGCAGTCTGTTTTGATGCTTGGCAACCCCTGTGGTGAAGAAATTTTTCCTAATATCTAATCTAAACTTCCTCTTGTGCAACTTGAGGTCATTTCCTCTTGTCCCTGAGCCGTCCAACCCCATGCAGCTGTAGAGAGCAGTAAGGTGGCCCCTGAACCTCCTCCTCTCCAATCTAGACAACCCCAGCCCCCTCAGCTTCTCCTCACAGGACTTGTGCTCCAGTTTCTCATCAGAGACATTGCTGTTGTTGTTTTACCAGTCTTTTGCATTTTGGTACATCCTAAACTATTTACAACACTGTTTCAGGATATATACTTAACTTTCTGAGATCTGAGAATTTTATTTATGAAAGCACTGTTCCAGTGGTCTCAGTGTGTTAAGGAAAGAATTCAATTGGATTGCTGCTACCAACATGCATTTTTGCCTTTTAAATACTTCATTGTTTCTAAAGTCTGTAAACAGCATAAAAACTAGGCCTTCTGTCAGTCACTGAAACCACTGTGTCTCACTGCTTTGAAATTCATTTTACATATATCTAGACCTGATGTGCAGATTAATTGACAGTACCTGGTCTAATATGCATTTTCTACGTTGATTATGAAAGGGAAATTGAGAGATGTTCAAGGTACTACTAGTCTAAGCAATAAGTGATACAGTAGCTGGAAAATTCCCTTGCAAATCTTTAATATATTTAGAATGTGCCTTATTGTTTTAAAGATTCCCAGTCATCTAGTAGCAAGGAAAGTAATAGTTTTATGGGCATAAAGTCTTTCACTTTCCGACATCTCCAAATGTTTCATATATTAAAAGCATTATGCACATTATGACACAAATGCTGAAGCATTTAGATGACAAGACTGCAGATACTGTCACACTGTATATGTGAAAGAGGCATTTGGTGAAGGGCAAACATCCATGACAGAGACAAGACTATGGAAGAAATACTATTAATTCAGCTAGAGATATTGTTAATTCAACCAACATGAGGTCTGGGATTTTAAAGTTAAATCTAATACTGCATCTGAAATATCCCCAGCAACTGGTTAATCTCTCCTTTTTTTTAATATTTAATTTTTGTTCTTCCTATTTTATTTCTTTCACTTTTACAGTGAAATCTCTTCCCTTTGTTTTATTCATCCAAGATGCATTTAAATAACCCTTTTGCTGATGTCTGGGCAATTTAATTCTACTCGACTATCATAGGTATATGATTTTCACAATTAAATGCTTCATGTATACCTTGAAAACTGCAGATAGTAACCTTTGAGGCTTTCTATTCAGGATATTACAAACTTACCCATAGTTACTTATTTTCAGTGACAGTGAGTGATGTCATTCAATCCATTAGATATCTGGCCTTTCTGTGGAGCAGGCAAAATTTATTCAGAACTCTAAGATTTAAATGAAGAAAAGAATGAAGAAGCAGTGGCAAGAATAACAACTATATATATATTCTTGTAAATAATTTATCTATTTTTCAAGTTGCTAAAAATAATTTCAAAGATGGTAAGCTATATTTTAATGCACTTGAGAACATTCCTCTACATGTTGCAGTTAACATTGTAGTTTCTTCTTTTTCAGGTCAATTTTCCTGAGAATGTTGAAATATTGCTTTTAAAGTTTTGAAAAAATCTTTTAAATAAAGTCTGATAACATAATGGTGTCCCCATAACTCTTTTTAATATGATTGAAATATCACAATTTACAAGGAATGACTGAATATTAAAACCTGCATTATAATTCAAGGCCATATTTGCACTTTTATAAGGCTGAAATTCTAGAAAACGGCACACCTACAATACTGAAAACATTTTTATGTAATACATAAAGTATGCCATAAAAGGTTTTATTTACTATTTTACAAAAACAATGAGTGTTGGCATGCTAATATTGCCGTGCTGAATAGACTACAGTCATGTAGTATGAGAGGGGAATTAGTAATATAGTCAAAGTACCTCCCAGTTGAAGATGCTTCCTGTGGCAAATTCATAGTTATGAACAAATAATAACATTTCTAGAAGGCCAATGTGAAACACTTTGAGTTTTCCTTCAAGAGAATGTTCTGGTTTTTTTATAGTCCATCCTATGCTACATAATATAGCAGCATATAACTAAACACACAAACAAACAAACAAAAAAAACCCCAAAAAACTAACAAACAAACAAAAAAGACCCACATTATTTTACCTCTGAGGTATCTTTTTTTATTGAAATCTCTGAAAGTTTATTTTTCTGAGGTGGGGCACCAGCCTTCCTTGCATGGGAAATACTCTTTTACCAAAAGAAAAATGTAGAAATGAGATTTTAAACAAGAAAGCTAAAAATTTTCAGCTTTACTTAACTTTTAAACAGTTCTGATGATATTCACAGGTTAATCTAGTCCTTTGTGTCTTTTTGCAGCCTGTCTCTCCCAGGTCAGAAATTAGAAGGAATATTATTAGAAGCAGTATTTTTAGAAGGAAAATTCATTTGAAATACATGTGCATCATCTGTAAATCTGCTTGAATAATTGTGCTTTTTTTCTGGAATCAGAAGGGAAGTTATTTTGAAGTCCTTGCTGAATCAAAATCAGAAACCAACATAACACCCTTGTCCACTTACTGATTCAACTAAAAACTGACATCTCCTGGCAAGATCTGAATCAGCATGAGGTCTCTGTGTTTACTACAGCCTGCAGGGCAGCCTCATGTTCCACCTGTCTTTTCATCCTAACATCACTCTCTCTGTTTTACTGTCAGATTTGCCATCATGTGCACTGTGATCCTTCTCTTTCTTTACCTTAGCCTGGTATTGTATTGGTTTTTCTTCTAAGAAGATATTTAAGTTAAATATTCCAAGTGAGTTGTTATTCTTCCTCAGAGGACGGCTAGGTCTGTTTCTGTTGTTATTCTTCCTCAATGGGCAGCTAGTTCTGTTTCTAGCAGAAGATCCTGCAAATGCCTGATCAATCCAAGGTCAGTCCTAGATCTCACAGGAGAGAACATCACTCTGTGTGTATGAATGCATTGCCAAATTCATGCTCTGTGCAGAATGCAGAGTGTGAAAAGAGATTTATCCCCCCACCCCCCGTGCCCCCTAGTTTTGTTGATCACTACTATCATATTGATAGACATGTAGCACTACAGTTCAGCATTGTTTATATTCCAAAATACTGTGTACTGGATTTAGGAAACTGGAAAGATGTTGAAATATTCTTTTGAGAAATATTGAGTTGTTGTACTCAAGCACTGATGACCCCCACATAGGCTTATCAAAGCAATGAAAAGAAACTATATTGATGTAATTAGAACTCAGCCAGGCCAGCTTCAATTAGAATTACCTTAAAGCAGCACTGAAATGAAAACAAATCTCTAAAATTCACAAAAAGGCGGGAGGAAGTCTCTTGGAGAATATAATTTTTAATAGAAGTTTCTTGTTTGTATTAGTAACCCAGCAGGGTACCAGCTATAGAATGTTTAGGGCATACTAGAAAATTTAAACTGACAATTGTTCACTTAATAAGGATGTAAGCGTCTGAACCTAATTTCAAGTCCAAAGAAAGATATCAATATTGTTTTGCAGAATTCTCAACTTCTAAATTCATTGGGCAGTTCTCTTAGATTTCTAGTTTCCGAGGTTACTATGTACCATGTGTTTCCTGAGTAGCTTGTTCTTCAGGCTAGATTTATATTACAACTCAGGTTTAGACAGACAGCTGCCTAAATTCTATCTCAAAAAGTAAAAACAAACAGAAAACCAAAAAAACCAAACAACAATCCCACTGGAAAACCAACCAACAAATTAGAAAATTTCATAACCATAGTTTTAGTTTTTTAATTAGGTATTTATTATAGTTTTGATGAAGGTGTAAGCATAAAGTCAAGCAAACAGGAAGGTGCAAATAAAACGGCAATGACACATACATCCACTCCAAGGAATTTTTTTACTTGTCCGTCAACATTAAACCTACCTTCTAAACAAGGGTATGCATCTTTATTTGTATGTGGTGTAACAAGTGCAGATAAATTGAAGATGTCTGTCTGCACAGTTAAGCCTATGACTTCTGATACTTTGCTGACGTATGCCTGGTGCTGTGCCATTAGCCTGGTTGGTATAGGCTGGGAAAGTTACTCTGAATGTATGTTTTTTATATTATCTATTCTCTTTCTGCTTCTTCCTTTTCCTCCTTTAGGTTACCTGGTTCTATTCCAACACTGAAATTTCATTTGCTACCTTTTAAATGCACATTGTATTTAATTAACTTATTGCAGGTACCAATAAAAAATTAAACACAATTTTTACAGTGAATTTGAACGTAATTTTCTGGGTGACTCACTATACATATAAGAAAAAAAGGAGCACAAGAAACTTTGTTTAGCTCAACAGCAATATTTATTAGAAAATTTCTTTTAATTTTATTATTTTTTCTTTTGATTATCCTGATCATCTTTATATCTTCTTGTTTAATTTTCTTTTAAGATTTTATCATTCACTTTCATAGCTGCTAATTTCATTGTACAAACCAAGGACAGTTTATTTTTAATGCAGCCGTCCAACAGAGTGACATCAAGGATAATATGAGGTAATATAAGGTTGGGATACCACCAGGATTAAAGTCGATTATTATGTCATTTTTGCATAAATAACTGGATCTTTACCAAAAGAAAAAGAAGACTGAAAGTCACCACTATTTAAAGAAAATTCAAATAGCTGCAAAAATACTTTTCACTGAAATTGTTAAAACACAGTGAGAAATTAATAATTTTTTACAGAACCTGAGTTTTGGTTGAAAGACAAATAATAGCAGCACATGAAAACCTGTTATGAAATTTGTACCCTGATTTAACCAATGGCAAAGCTAGGATCACTGAACTAAGTCAGGAAGGTTGAGTCCTCAGAAGACAATCCCTGTTGTGGGAGATCACGCTGAAGGGAAAAGAAAAAAAAAAAAGCAGAAAACATGAACATTACTTTTATGCCCATATACTTTTTGCTTTCTCCAATGTCCTGCTCACACAACTGTGTAAAAATTGCAAAGATTTGTACAAACTCTAAGCAAACACACTGATAGGGTCTACAGGAAATTACTTTTGACAAAGCTTTATTCTCATCAGGAAAATGAGTGTGTTTTACAAGAGTTCAATGAAAGTTATTGCAGTATCTCTTTTGTATTTTCTAGATTAAGAAATGTGACAACAACAAAAACAGGACAAAAAAACTCCGAGCCTGATTGTCAGAACCTGAAGCATTCAGCACTCATCAGGTACAAACACTACACAACTAATTGTTGTGAGCAGTGTTGAAAATCTGCCCTGAAGAATTTGCAATCCCAGACTACTAAAAACCTGTTGAAACTAAGGTGGAGTGCCACCCACTCATTCAAAA
This sequence comes from Picathartes gymnocephalus, assembly GCA_013390045.1. Taxonomy (NCBI): domain Eukaryota; kingdom Metazoa; phylum Chordata; class Aves; order Passeriformes; family Picathartidae; genus Picathartes; species Picathartes gymnocephalus. Next base: position 6,842 of record WEKY01055248.1, on the reverse strand, counting down.
AGTCAAATTGCATGTGGTATTAAACCTGATGAAGAGGAAATTCAAGAACAGTTCCAGAAATTAAAACCTACCATAAATCCCACCAAAGAGCAATCAATAAAAACTTATCAAGGTCTTCTTAATTCAGAGCAAGAAAAAAAAATAATAATTACAAGTCAAGTTTAGGAATAGAATTCAAGTGGTATATAATCTAAATAGTTCTTTCACAGTGTAGTTTTTTATTACTATGATCATATTTAAATAATTTCTTTCTTTTGTAACATGTCTTGATTTTCTTCCTTCTCTCTAACTCAGTATGATGTAAATTAAGAACTGCTCTTTTTCTTTCTATTACTCCTTTAGGAATTCTGCTTATAGACACAAAAGTGTCTAAATGGATGTCTGACTTAGGACTACACAAGGACTTTTAACATCCAATATCTTACTCTACCCTTTTGGTAATTATGATATACATTCCCTATTCTCCTTACTCTTATTGAAGCCCAGGGACTTGGACTGGAGTCCAGTGACATGAAAAGTCTTATTAATTCCAATGTTTTGTAATTAAAGTCTGATTACTGTTCCTTTGTGGATTCAACACTTTTCTTGTCCTTATTTAATCATTTCCCTCTACACATTTATGGACACACTGCTATATGTGATTATGTCAGTGAAATTGTTGTTCACTGTGGAATATTTTCCTCAAGAAGTGATGAATTTCCCTCAAGAAGGAATTAATATTTTTTTCTGAAAATATAAGCTGAAGCTTTTTTAATATTCCAAGTAAAAATTTCTATTTCAGAAGTGAAGTTTGATGTTAAACCAAAAATACACTTTTCAGCTGAAGCAGGGGTGCTTAAAAGGTGTGGTTTTACTGGTAAAATTAAATTTTTGTGCTCATGGGATACTGGCTTATCCAGTTTCTCTATTTAGAAAATGCATCATTAAATTGATGATATGCTAAGTAATATCAATCAAAGGTCAGATGTGTGCTGATTTAAATTATCATGAGAAAGGCAATCAAAATAATGTAGTTTCTAATTCGTTTTCTAGGAAAATAAAGAAGAGGTTTATGAACTAAGTGAATGGTAAATGCAAGATTTAATTTAATATATTCTGTGAAAGAAGTAGCAAATTTCATTTTCTCTTCCCATCTTCTTAGTACTTAACCAGTCCGTATACCATAGTATTGGGTTCTGAAAATGCATTACCAACTTAGTGGGTGGTTGATCCTTGTTAGCTTATATCACTCAATTAGTGTGACTAACTTATATAAGATAAGATTTCCAGAGCGCTACTGATATTTTCACTTATTTTCTGATGGGACTTAGAGCAATTCCTGCACATTTACATCGCCCCTTTCCAATATCTGGAGTCTCCGACTAATTTCATCCCTTTTAAATTCTGTACATTTTTTCCAATAGGATATAAACTGTCTTGTGTTCCAATGTTCTGAACACCAAAATACTAGCAGTGATTAGTTTTATTTTTGACAATGGTTTGTAGTAAACTTTTGGATGGATCCTTACCTAAGAATCTTATTAAAATATCCCAGATAAACAAAAGGAACATTTCCTAATGACACAGTCAACTTGTTCTAGTGAAAAAAAAACAAAACAAAACAAAAAATCATTCTACTGAATATTAAAAGTCAAAGAAGTAAATAAAGATGACTTTGTAACTTTAGGTTCCTATTTCTCCCACAAAGTTACAGAAATTGCTCACTTCTGACAGTTTTTAAGTTTTCTTAAGAGTATATCCAGATGGATTCTGAAAATATCTGCGGACGGACAAGAAAAGGGCCAGAAGCCAAAATTATTAACATGATCATTGTACAAGTACCACATCTCTCTTGTAAACTTTTAAAATATAATAAAAAGTTATCACCAGCAGAGAGACTTTGTTATCAGGCTCTTGACAGCTTTTTAGAATAGGGGCACTTAGATATTGCATCAGAGACACTGCTTGTTTACCACGTGGTCAGAGACATGTGATCTCATCTTCAAAGCATGCAGTGTGTTGCTAGTCCGTGAAAGTTTTCTTTACTAAAGAAAAGTTTTCTTTAGTTTCCCATAAACTGGGACTTCTTTACTGATTTTTAAGTGTTAGCATTATTAGTGTTCAGAGAACACTGAAGATTTATGTCATAGTTGAAAGTATTTAGGATGAAAACTTAGCAATACATCTGAAATGGTTAGTATAAGCTCCTCCAAAAGAACAATGATTATAGCATTATGAAGTCAAAAAAAAGAGGGAAAGCTTTTTCAATAAACATGACAGTAATTGCTCTCTGCAACTGCATGAAAGGAGGTTGCAGTGGGTTGAGTGTCAGATTCATTAACAAGGCACAGGACAAGAGGTGATGGCCTCAAATTGTGCAAGAAGAGGTTTAGATTGAATATTAAGAAAAAAATCTTCATCAAGAGAGTTATGAAGCATTGGAACAGGTTGACCAGGAAGGTGGTTAAGTCACCAGTCCTTGGAGGTATTTAAAAAACTTGTCCATGTGGCACTTAGGGACATGGTTTATGATGGACTTGCCAGGTTAAGGTTGGACCCAGTGACATTAATGACTTTTCTAACTAAACGACCCTATGTTTCTACAGTATAAGGTGCTTCTTTTCAATATATTCACAGAATCCTAGTGTCATACTGTGGTGATCTCTCTCAGGCTTTGAGTCATTATATATAACCAATATTTTCAATAATTCACCAATATTATGTATAATATAATATTTTCAATACATAGGGGATGGTTGGTTTTGGCCTCTTCCCTCACTCCCACCTAAAAAGAGCTCCTAAGCAAAGCTGTGAAACATAATATGGTAATGAAGTGACAATTTATTTTATCAGGTGGTATCTGATCTGCATGAGAGCAATTTAAATTTTATTTTCTCTAAAATTTCTAATGCTCACATGTTCTCAGCAGAGCCTAAACCAGTATAATTTCACTGGAATTACTTATCATTTATGGTAAGATAACAGGACTCCAAACAGTTTAGATAGACTGAATAAATACTGAATTATGAACAATTTTTCCAACCAAAAGACCAGATCTACCAGTCTAGAATGAGTTTTGCTTATTGTCATTGTGCTGCAAAGTAACTATTTAAGTTGGTTTATAAAAAATTTGCATCATAAAACGTTTGTATTCATTAATCCAGTCTATAATGAAAACAACCTGCCTTATTTCTATCATAATATATTACTAAAATTATGCTTGTTTTCTTTCTGCTTTTTAATTTTATTTAGAAGGCAAACAAACCTGATCTCATTCAATAGGTTATTTTATCTTCCCTAAAACTGAAGAATTTTGCAGGTTACAGATAAAAATGAAATTATGAATATTTTTTGTTATCTCCTACTGAGCACCATTTCCTGTGTTACTGCACCTCTCAATACCTGAGTGATACTCTACTGCTATGCATGAAATCTGCTCTCACAATTATTTTGGAATGAGTTTCAGCAACTGGTTTCTAATTTTGTTAAAATAATCAATGTAATTGTTAACCTTTTGGCATCTTCTAAAATGATCTGTGTGATTTTGTCCAAAAATCTACTCTATTTAAGCTTGTTACATTGCTCAGCATATTCATTCTAAGTATTCTATCTTGGTATTATTTAATGTGTTACAAAAGTTTTGTCAGTAAAATCTAAGAATATAATATATTAAGACTTTAATTCCATACAGAATATTAAGGATTATAACAAACTTTTTCATACTCTGTGCTTGCTATAAATATTCCATGAATACCCAATATAGGAGTACTACCCATTCAAACTTCTGGGAAAAGTTGTAAGAGTTCACTGTGTGGATGAATTAAAGAAAAAAAAAATCCAACCCAATGTAATTCCTAAGGAGCTTTGCCTCAAGCAACAAGCTCTCCCAAATCATGGTTAGTACTTTAATCCTCAGGAAAGACACAAGCCAGACTTTCTTAAATATTTCTAACACTAGAAACTGTTTCACAATATATCCATGCAGAAATAAGAAAATAAGGTATTGTTATAAATAAAAATTTCTGTATTTTATAAAAAAACCCCAGAAAATAAAGAAAATTAATAATGGTATGTTTAACCTTTATTTTATGTCTAGAGTACTTTGAAGACAATTAATTAGTAAGAGTAATGTTCTGGTGTCACTGGTGATAGTAGTGAAGGGGTTTATTCAAAAGCAAATATCAACACACTTGAAAAATTCAGTTTGGTACCGATATAAGTGATTCTCTGGACTTGTTTCCAGAATTAACATTATCAATTTTTTCAGTGGGAGTTCAGTCATGCAATTTGAAAAAATTAACTGATTTAAAATATTCACCAAGTCTCATTTGAGACGCAGAATTTATTCCAATCTTGTTTCAGTGCAATTATTGCATATGCTTCAAATCAGCATCATATCTTTGCTTCTACCCCATGCTGATTATCTATTTCTGCATTTGTTTTCTCATTGGACTGTAAAATTTGTTTGATTGTTGCCCTATTAATCCAAGCATTTTTAAAGCCTGAAACTTTTGAATGTCTGCCAAATTGAAGCTCTGTTCTCTTGATGCCTTTTGCCAGCAGAACAAAGAAAAGATCTAATCTTTCTCAAAGTTGGATTGAGAATGTAGGGTCTCAAAAATTAAAGATGAAAAACCAGAAGGGGGTTTTCTCTGAATGGTGTTGATGAGACCCATGGTACAGGACTCAGAAGATGAATCACTATTCTCTCATTTAATAAAACAAGTCAATTCATAATATATATTGTAAGTTATACAATATAAACTCATGTCATCCTCCCATTCGGATTTGATACGATATTGTTCTCATCTAAATTCACCAATCAGCAACACGTACACATATATGTTTTACCTATGCATACATATCTTTCCTCAATGACTAGAACAAAGAGAAAATCAATATTAAACTGACTGCTGAACTGAATGCACCATTCTAAAAAGTGTAAATATCTGTAATATAGGCAGAAAAACAAAGTCAACTGAAAAAAGTTTTTGTAGCCTTGTACTTGCTGAATAACTAATATTTAAGAGCATATTGGTGTTGAGTCTCTTGAGAGAATTTGAAATGTTTTTATTTCTTCTTTCAGAAACAATGTGGAATTTTTCTTCTGCTTGTTGATTTAGCCATTTCTTCTAAACCTCTACATGAAATTTTCACAGTCAAAGTTTTACAATGTGGAAACTAAAAAGAGCCTATTATACCTTTCAATTATTCTAGAATATATGCAAAGTAATAATAATATAACTTAGAGCAGGATTTAGTAATGAAATCCCATGGCTGTGAGTAATATATTCTTATTTTTTTATGCAGTTGAATAGATTTTACCCTACATTTTCTGAAAACACTACTTTTAAAACCAGATGTGAGATGACCATTAGAAGTTCATATCGACAAAACCACTATGAATTAATATTAATATTACAAAGTATTACTTAATGAAAAGTGGTCCCATAAATAAAAATGCATGCTGTAAAGCATTAGAATAAGATAAATGAAATCAGCATGTCTTTTTGGTTTTGTTTCCTTGAATCATTAGCCAAGCACTGCTATCAACTTCCCTGACTGAAAGTGTTGATGACAAAAAGGTTGGATTTTCTGCTTCTGAGCTACACAGGTAAATTTAACTGCCAAAAAAATTCCTTCATAGAAACATAGAATATTATTTACTTTTCCCATGACTGGATCAGAGCTGTGATTACACACTGGAAGACTCAAAGGCATGTATTCAAAAATCAAACCTCAGGGCAACCAGCAACCTTTCATTGCCAGACAACTAAAAGCCAGGTTATCAGAAAAGAAAAGAAAAATCATAAGAATGGAAACAAAATAAACAAAATTTAAAAAATATGTTTTCCTTATATTCATAAATAAACAAGAAGATATTTATTTGTGACAGTTCTAGGAAGAAACTTCTTGTATCCATATCTTTGTTAATGCAATAATAAATGCTGCAGGATCTCAACAATAGTACAATTTTTAAAATTTGCTATTGGAAACTTTTTACATTCATTTTATTTCTTTCAAGAATAAGAACAGATCTACTACCAGAAGGCTCTATTTTTAGGTGTTCTTAGAAGTATACAGCAATAAATGCTTAGAGTGCATAGGTTTAGCTTTGTGGGGACAAAATAATCAGTGATCATAAAAGACATATAGTGATCTGTTTTAGGAAGGCTGTTCCTGCTGAGACACTAATGACTGCTTTTTACTCATGTTTTAGTATTTCACAATAAATTACATCAGATTATCTACACAACGAAACGATATAATTTATTACATAAAATTAAGGAACACCACTTCTCAAAAACGTAACTGTAAAATGATGAAGACAAAATTATTCTGCATATTAATTGAGTGAATACTGAAATACTTCTAACTTTAACCCAATCCTTTTGTCAGGGACTGAAATAATCCTTACATTGAGACCTTCGAAAGATGATCCCACAGGACTTAAGAGATACAGTAGCCCTACAGGGGCCAGAAGGAGAATGCCAGGGTATCCTCCAGTGCAGGACAGAGGTTTCACTGGGCTATCTGCTGGTGGGTGTGATACGGGGACTATATAGGGTTAATTGCTGACTGAACGTATGAGTTGCTTGCTTACCGAGACAGAGTGGAAGGAACAAGGCCACTGATAAGAAGAAACAACCATGACTTAGTCCCTGCTTTTTTCCCAATGACTGGTTTAACTAGCCTTGAGGTTTGGACTAATACCGACAAGCCAGGGAGCATGTGCAGCTAAGAGAGGTGAAAGCGCATCTCTGACAGGGACTCAGCTACTTCATCCTGCGACCCCTGGTGGCACTGCGCATGTGTGAAGCTCATATAATGCTAAGGACTATGCAGGTGATTTCAGGGAAAGG
>WEKY01055247.1:657544-681121 GCA_013390045.1 Picathartes gymnocephalus | reverse complement strand
AAGTTAAAACTTAAGGCATCACAGGTTGCCACTGACTGAGTTAAGGTCTGGAAACAGATGAGGTGAGGCGTTGTGAGCTGCAGGTTCCCACAGAGTCACTCCCATGAGTGTCCCATGTCTGTCGCTCCAGGCTTCTGGGGAGAAACTTCGAACAACTGAGACCCAAGTGCTGGTGGCTACACCACAGAAACACCTGCTTGCTGCCAGACTGAAGCTCATCTCTGAGCTGTGGGATGCAGGGATCAAGGTAAGGGAAGGACTTGGGCTTGGCATTGTCACAGGTGAGGGAAGGAGAGCCTGAAGGGAACTGTAGCACAGCAAGACCAACTCCATTAGTTGTGTGTCTCTCCAAGACCTGGACCTGTTTAAGATCACAGAGTCATTCAGGTTGAAAAAAGACTTCCAATATCATGAAGTTTAACCTTTAGATCTAGGCAGGCAGAGAACAGCCCAGAGCAGTAAAGGCAACTGATTGCTGCAGGGGTTGGTATTGGTACCGTACTGCAGGATTCATCAGAGCGAAGTTGGGTTAGTGATTCACCCTTCCCTTCATCTCTCCCTCCTAGGCAGAGATGCTGTACAAGAAGGATCCTAAATTGCTGAAGCAGCTGCAGTATTGTGAGGACACAGGAATCCCCCTTGCTGCCATTGTGGGAGAGCAGGAGCTGGCAGACGGAGTCGTCAAGCTGCGAGATGTTGCAACAAGAGAGGAGGTGAGAATGCCTTTTTACATCAGGTTTTAAAGTACTTCCAAACTCTAGAGATCACTGAAGAGCTCTGGGTTTTCCCTCAGCATTCCTTTGGGAGGCCATAGCCCAGGTCTACTGGGTGACTCCAGAAAACCCAGTCACAAACTTCATTAATATCCTCACTTAGTCCTTCAAACTGCTCTTCTCTAATGCTGCTCTATTTGCTTTGTAGGTTGATATCCCCAGAGAAAAGCTTATTGATGAGATCCGGAGAAGGCTGGAGCCCTGAGGACTTCACTGGCCGGAGCTGCTTGGCTGAACTGCTGCATAACTGGAACCCTCCTCCAGCGCCCTCAGCCATTCACTGCCAGCTGCGGTCTGGGTAACAACTAGCCTAAGGCTCATTGCCTCGGCTAAGGCAGTGAGAACACAGGAGTAGGAGGGTTTTGAAAGCTATGGACGCTGCAGTCACCAGGTTAACGTTCTGGTTAGCGTCTCTGAAGGACAGGTCAAGTTTGCGGGTTCCTAACACTGCGGTCCCTGTACCTGTACAGCCATCTCCGTCACTAGCTGGTGGCAGCGCAGGCACAGATGGATGCGGTGCAGCTCAAGCAGGATCAGGTGGAACTCCAGATTTGGGAGGGGGAATCCGTGGTGTGTTGGGCACCTGCCAGCTCAGGACATGGGGCCAGGGAGGGCGGTGGAAGGGCACTCCCGCCCCTATTTGGGCTGCGAGGGCCGGTCCCAACCCTGCAGCTGGGCGCTACCGGCGGGCGCGGAGCTGCGGGACGGCCCTGGAGAGGCAGCACGTGTCCCATCAGCGAGGGACACAACGAGCGGCTGGAGCAGCGGCGCTGGCTGGAGCGCGCGTGGAGAAACTGTATTTTTATCTATTAAACAAAAACCCCAATAATAAACCCAAACCGCACCCTCCGGTTTTTACTTCCCGGCGGTGGCGGCGCTGCGCGTGCGCGGCGGCGGCGCGGGAGTTGCGCGTGCGCGGCGCGGGCGCGGACTCGCCATGGCGGAGGAGGCGGCGGTGCGGGCCCAGGCGGAGCCCGTGCGGAGGCTCAAGCAGGACAAGGCCGATCCTGATGAGGTGCGGGGTCTCGGGTATTCCTGGGAATGGGTGCTGGGGGAGCAGCAGCGTGACTTGGGAACAGCGTACTGGGAGGGGCGCGGAATGAGAAGTGGGGCGCCGGAGGTGTTGGGATGGGGAAGAGGGGCCTGGGGGAGCTGGGGACACCGGTGCTGGGCTGGGAGAGGGCTGCTGGGCGATGGGTGGAGAACTGGGAGTACTGGTGTAGAGGTTACTGGGCTAGGGCTGGCGGCATTGGGAAGAGGAGTGTCGGGAAGGATGAAGGTGCAGGGCTGGTAAGTGAAGGGACTGAGGGTGCAGGGGAGACTCGTGGTGGGAACTGGTGATACTGGTGTTAGATTAAAGGGAAGGATGCTTGGGACTGTTAGGATGGGGAGGAGGATGCTGGAAACCGCTGGTGCATGTAGCAGGAGCTGGTGGTGCTGGGGATAGGAATGGGGAGATAGCTTAGGATGGTAATGAAGGTCGTGGGAGTCAGGGAATGGTGGGGGTGTTTGCGTTGCTGGGATAGGGGTGCTTGTATGAGAAGTGGGAAGTACTAGAGAGGAGCAGGGAATATCCCTCTGGTTGCTGAGAAACTGAGAACAGTGGGTGTATTGAGGTCGTGGAGGCCGGGTGCACTGGGAATGCTGAGGATGAAGGTCCTGGGGAAGGCAGTGGGCTGGGCCTGGTGGGTGGTCTTATCCCCAGCTCAATCCTTGTTCCATCCCCAGATTGCAAAGGAAGTGGCAAAGCTGCTGGAGATGAAGGCACAGCTGGGGGAAAATGAAGGGAAACAGAAGTTTGTGCTCAAAACCCCGAAGGTAACTCCCCACAGCACATTCCTGTGCCTCTCTGTATGCGTGTACTCCCCCCTACACGCACCCAGTGCCCCCCCACATCCGTGGGCAAAAGGCCAGCATGGCCACACCTGTCTTTGTTCGCATTTCTGTTTCCACTTTCACTTTTGGCAGCAAGGGGGAGAGGGATGAAAACATCCCCTGACAGCATTCAACCCAGATACCCACTGCCTTAGAGGCTTCTGGGTGCTTCTTTGACATTCCAACTGCTGCTGGCGTGGTCAGGAAATTCCCTTCTAATCAAGCTGTATTGTAGCTGCCAAGTGTGAGAACGTTCATATCTGCCCTTAGTCTGAGGCGCTGAGTGATCCCATTTACTGAGCAGGTCTGGCCAGCTGGTGGAATTTCTGTGTCCTCTTTTGGAAGGACTTTCCCTTCACAAGTTGTTTTTCAGTCTCCAGCCCCCTAAGAATAGTGTCCATAATGCAATTTCTGCTGAAATACTTTGTAACCTGAATATTTCATCACTGGCAGCTGACCAGAGACCAGCTGCTTCCACGCTGTGGCGTGCAGACAGTTGTGAATATGCTCACAAACAAACCAGGCTATGGTGATGCTACTGACATCAGAAATCGTAGAAACATGGAATGGTTTGGGTTGGGAGGACCTTAAAGCTCATCTTGTTCCACCCCCTACCATGGGCAGGGACACCTTCCACTACCCCAGGTTGCTCCAAGCCCCAGCCAACCTGGCCTTGGACGCTGCCAGGGATGGCGCAGCCACAGCTTCTCTGGGCAACCTCACAGGGAAGAATTTATTCCTAATGTTAAAATGTCTCAAAATTGTCATCTTTGTCCATTTCCTTTATGATATGTTTTGTTAAACGTAGTTGTGGTGTGATGCCTGGAAAGTGGAAGGGTATTTCACTGTTTAAAAGGGTGGAGAAGGGAATTTTGCAGAGTGCCAGAGAAACACAATTGAGTTTCCAACCCATCTCAGACTTGTCAAAGGCAGCTGAAGGCCACCTGAGTGACCTGTGTGTGGGGGTGCTTCGTCCTGCCTAACTGCCAGGCCTTAGAAAGTGGAAGTTGGAGGTCTGGCTTATTAGCAGTGATTTATACGTTACTGAGCGCATAAAGGTGGTCATTGAGTGATCCTTGACACCAAAGAAATGGAAAGGGAGCATGGCCCTGTGAATTGTAGACAGACATTTCACAGGTATTGCATTTTGAAAGATGTTTTTTCTCTGTGTTTGGAAATTGCAGAGCTGCTGGTTGTTCCACAGTTTCAGAGCATGTCTGTCCTCTGTTTCCACCTTTGGGATAGCTCATTGGGCAGGGGTCTGGCTAATAGGCCTGAATCAGAGCTGAGGACAAGTCCTGGCTGCACTGTCAGGCCCGAAAGCACTGGATTCTGACTGCTGGATGTTTTAGCTCCTTTGTTTCCTGTACTGTGAAACTCCTGACTTAGGTTTTGCTCTGCAGATCATGGCAGACTGTCTGAGCTGTGTCCTGATGTTTTCCAATGTTTTCAGTGCTGTTTACCAATATCTGGTGTCTGGTCCTGGTCTCTCTGGCTTTGTTAGCAGTATGGCAGCTTCTTCGTACTGCTTCTGGCATCTTTCTCACATCATGCCTCTAACCAAAGTGTTCTTTGCTCCTTCCCTCACCCCAGGGCACGCGGGATTTTGGCCCCAAGGAAATGGCCATCCGTGAGAGGGCCTTCAAAGCCATCATCTCGTGCTTCAAGCGCCACGGAGCCGAAGTCATCGACACGCCGGTGTTCGAGCTGAAGGTGGGTGAGGACACAGCAGGTTGGCTGAGCTGGTGAGGATCCTACAGCTGAAGGTGTTGAGGGTTGAGTTTCCTTCTTTCATTCCTAGGCGTTCTCCCTTTCTCTCCTTGTTTTCTGTGTGCTCTAGGGCTGATCCCTGTCACTGAAGATGCTGTTTGTTCATGTGTTCTTTTGTTGTAGGAGACACTGACAGGGAAATACGGTGAAGATTCGAAGCTCATCTATGATCTAAAAGATCAGGGAGGAGAGCTGCTGTCCCTGCGCTATGACCTGACAGTATCCTGCCACAGCTGATGCTGAGGGGCCTTAGCAGTCTTCCTTTTGGGGCAGTGCTGTCCTGAAGGGGAGGGAGGACCCCAAACTGAGAGGGAGAGCATGAGCAGGCAGTGTGGTTCAGTGGGTGCAGAACCCTTGCTCCATTATTTACTGTACATTGCTTCTCTTTGGTGAAGGAATGCTTAGAATCATGGAATATCCTGAGTTGGAAGTTGACCCCAAAGATCATCAAGTCCAGCTCCTGACCCTACACAGGACACTCCAGCCATGTGCCTGAGAGCGTTTTCCAAATGCTCCTTGAGCTCTGTCAGGCTTGGTGTCATGACCCCTTCCTTGGGGAGCCTGTTCCAGTGCCCAACAACCCTCTGGGGGAAGAACCTTTTCCTAATATCCAGCATGACTCTCCCCTGAGACAGCTTCATGCCCCATGTGTGTAGAAGTAAGGAAGATCTGTACTGAGTATGGTTTCTCCCAAGCAGGGTTCCCAGACCAGGCTGCTGCAGTACACAGCCCACATGGGACTGAGATCCAGCTGCTGGAAGAAGCCTGAAGGGACACTTAAAGGCAGCGTGTGTGGAGACCTTGGGGAGCTGGAATAAGTCCATCTGTCTCTTAGCAGTGCTTTGCCCCAGGGGTGCTGGGTGGGAGACAGTGAGGATCCAGTGCTGCCTGTGACTGATAACTGGGGGGGATGATCCCTTGTTCCCATCCTTAACTCTCTGTCTCAGGTGCCCTTTGCTCGCTATCTGGCCATGAACAAGGTCACCAACATCAAGCGCTACCACATTGCCAAGGTGTACAGGAGGGACAACCCAGCCATGACCAGGGGCCGCTACCGCGAGTTCTACCAGTGTGTGAGTTGGGCTGTGGACAAGGACACTGCTGGCACAGGCTGGGGGCTGGGCAGCACCTATGGACACACAGCACTGTCAAAATAACAGCTGTGTTACCCTTCCCTGTGGCTGTGGAAAGCTCTGAAGGCTCCACTAATCTCTTTAGTGTCTTATTATGAATGTGAAAAACAACTGGAGAGCGGGAGAGTGGGCATGGCAGCTGTGACATGGTGCTGGCACGTTTGTTATAAAGCCCCCAGGTATCACCTTCTTTGCACTGTATGGGAGGGCAGCTCCTTGCTCCATCCCACAGTGTTTGCCAAGATGGGTGGCAGGTAAGAATTTCCTTCTGATCCCAAATCTGGCAACAGTTCAGCTCTGGGTGTGTTAGCAGGACATACAAACTAGGCAAGGCAGTAGCATATGCTACTTCCATTCCGTGTTTAGTTAATCTTAACTTCAAAGGAAGGGAACACACAGAGGCCAAATTACAGAACAAGTAACAAAGTAATTTCCTTTATGGTTCTCTCGTGGTAGCCCCAAGGAACAGCTTTGCTCTGCTGTACTGACACAGTCCCCAGGGACTCATATTGCAAACAATTTTTATTGTTTGAGAATGTTCTTAATTCATTATACAACCCCTGGGAATACCTTCCAGCTTTGGCTTGGTGATTCCTATTTCCAGGTGACTTGGGGTCGTTGCCTCCTGTCTCGTTTCCTACTCTAAGGTCTCACTCTTAGGATAGCTAGAAACGGTCTTCTAATATCCAGGCTAAAGTTATTTGTAGCTGATTGTTTCCTTCCTCTCGTTTAAAGAGTTCAGCTCTTTAAACAGTAGCTGTCATCTCTTGATATGTATTCTTCCCCTTTCCCAGGTAAACATTTGGGAAATGTTTAGAGAAATCTTCCCCTCCTTAGACCACGTAAATCAAGCTCTGTTACCTTTGTTACCTTCTCTTCTTGGAGATGTTTTCGTTCTTGTCTCAGCCTAGCACCTTTTCCTGCAGCTTTTCTTCAGTATGATTCACCAGCCCCTGTTTTTTTCCCGTGAGATTTCATCTGTTCCCTTTACAGCGGTATCAGCACTTTCCTGACTTCCTGTACACTTCCTGTAGTTCCTCACCTAACTTTCCCAGGGATTGCATCAGCCCTTTTTGCACTCAGCTGATCAGGAATTAACTGTGTGATCCCACCTCTTCCTTACTCCAATGCCCCAGTTTATTTTGAGAGCTTGGTGAAGCCCCGTTGAAATACATCCGCATAATGATCCGCATAATTATTCTCGTACCCAAGATCTCACTGAAGACTTTGCATTTGGGGATTCCTAAACAGGAGTTGAAGAAGGGCTCTCTTGTTGCTTCTGTGTTTTGTTTCTCTCTGAACAGTGATGTTGTTTCCAGTCACGGGATACCAGCCTATTAAAGCATATTGATGTTGGGCTTTGGTTCTTCTATGTGCTTGTTCATCTGGTAATCTCTGGTGGGGACCACTCAGGCTTCCTGATTCTTTTTTCTGTCTTAGCAGTTGAAACTTTGGTTTTGCTTCTCTTGCCTTTCCTAATCATTAATTGGCATGTGTATTCAAAAAAAGCATCCTAAGAATCAAGGCAAAACATTTGGCATTTAGGTCATAGCAAATGAGAAGTCTTTTTTCCTCCCCTTTCGGGTTCCTTTGTTCTATTTAGTTACTGCAGCTCCTCCTTTCTGTTGTTTTTTGAGGATCTCTGTTTCAGAGCGTCACGCAGCAACTGCTGGGTCAGGGGACCAGGTCACAGTGTACAAACTCTTTGAAATGCAGTGGACATGAGAGCACTGCTGCCTTCCATGGTAGAGGTCCTAACCCACATTCTGCCTGTTCTGGACCCAGTCTGTAAGGGATAGTGCTCCCTCACATCCCAGTTCTATTGGGTTTTGTATACAAACTGCTGTTACAGCAGTTGAAGATATTTTGCTGCAGCCATGCTGTGGTGCTGGAATTGCTCACTGCTTTCTCCTCTGCCCCTAGGACTTTGACATTGCTGGGCAGTTTGACCCGATGATTCCTGATGCTGAGTGCCTGAAGATCGTGCACGAGATCCTGAGTGACCTGCAGCTTGGGGACTTTATCATCAAGGTGAGACTGGGTGGGTTCTCTGTGCTATGGTGGGAAGCAGTGGTCATTGTTCCTGTGGTTTTACACAGGAATACCTGTGCCTGCTCTAAGGCCTGACCCAGAAATTCGTCTCTCCTCCCTGCCTGGAAGCAAATGTGCTTCCCCTTGTGCTAAAGATTGGACCTCCACTTGGACTTGATCTGGGAATGACAGGAGTTTTCCTGAGGCTGCAGCTGACAGTGTTCTCTCCAGAACTCAACAGTCCCTTGCAAAATTCCAGCAGCCAGCTAGAATAATAGAATGGTCTGGGTTGAAAGGGACTTTAAATATAATCCAGTTCCATTAACCTGCCATGGGCAGGGACGCCTTCCACCTAGACCAGGTTGCTCCAAACCCTGTTCAGCCTGGCCTCGAACACTTGCAGGAATGGGGCAGTCACAGCTGCTCTGGACAACCTGTGCCAGGGCCTCACCACCCCTATAATAAAGAATTTCTTCCTACTATCTATCTAAACAGGTGATTATCAAATTCACTGCCTGCAGTAAAACAGGCTCTGGTCCAGGATTCCTGCCGTTATCCCAGCTCCTGATGTCCCCTTAGCAGGGGCATCTGCTCAGTGTGTGTGGTGTTGCCTGCAGACTCCTGTCTTCCACCAAGTCTTTTTTGGAGGTGAAGCATTTTCTTGAACAAGAGTTGTGCCCTACTCTAGGCTGAGCTTGCTATTTGCTTCCAGACACCTCCGTTCCCTTGGGATGGCAGCAAATGGTGCTCGATGTGTGGGTGAGGCAGGATGGGAAGGGTGCACAGGAGCAGGAAAGCAATGGGTAGGAGTGCTGGATGCACAGGAGAGCAGTGGGATCTCTGAGGGACATGGAGCTGGGCCATTGCTGGGCACTGCAGGCTGGATGTTGTGTACCTGTTGCAGCCCCATGGGGCATGGGCCAGGTACTTCCCCGTTAACCTGTCTGGGGTGAGATGAAGGAACTGGGTGTTTGGGCAGTGGTGAAAGTGGTGCCTTTGAGGATGAAGACACTCCTGCAGTGGGGAGCAACAAAATAACCTGCCTGTGGTTACTCTTGTCTCCCTCAAGGCACTTTGTGGTTTGTGTTCATGCTGGAGGATTCCTGTGCAGTTTCTTTGTTTTTGACTAATTGTAGACATTCTCTCTACCTGCTGTGATAGGGTGTTTCCAAACCAATACAAAGCTCTCAGCCAACGTGTCTTATCTAAAAGGCAGTAAGCTCATTGGTCAGTGAGGCTGGATGGCATCAGAGGCCAGCCTATAGCTGATGTTGAACCGGGAGATTCAAATTGTCTATAAAAGGTGCTGAGAACAATAAACGAGTGGAATGTTTCTGCATGATCACGGGGTGTGTGTGTGTGTGTGTGTACCTGTCTCCTTCCAAATCTGCAGTGAGCTATTTACGGTAGCACAACAACTACCCATGGTAATGTTGAATCCAACTGAGTCTTTGGCCTCAATTATGTACTCTTACAGAGCATAATTAAGCTACAGAATTCACTATACTATCATAAAAAAAACAAATCCTCACTGAGGATTCAGCATAATCAGATGTCCCTTTGCTCTAATGCTGGGAGTGTAAGGTAATACTCTGAATTCATCTCCTTGGCTGTGGTCTGTTCCTGAGCTGTTTTTACATGTCCACATGAGAGGACTCACAGGCCCTGATGGGGTTTTTTTCTCTGTTGAGTGGAGGTGTCTGGGGCTCTAGAAGGAAATGTGATGGCTCTGCCAAGGCTTGGTAGATGTCAGTTGTGCTATTTGCTCTGCTCTGAGAAGCTCAGCTTCCCAAGAATGGGAAAGAGAAATTGCAAATAGCAAAAAAAACCCTTGGCAGACATCTATATTCTCTTCCATGCTTAAAACTACAGGGGAACGAAGCAGGACACTGCTGAAGCATCTGCTTGAGTTCATAATGGCTGATGTGCTGCTCTGTTTCCCCAGGTCAACGACCGGCGCATCCTTGATGGGATGTTTGCAGTTTGTGGGGTCCCGGACAGCAAATTCCGAACCATCTGCTCCAGCGTTGACAAACTGGATAAGGTATGGGCTGGAGCCCCAGGCTGCAGCCGCTGCTGCTGGAGTCTCAGTGAATGATCCATGGTCCATGAGAACTGGCTGGAAAGTGCTGATAAGCATCGATGTTGTTCCCATCTTTCCCTGGAGGAGATACATGCAGGGAGAGATACATACAGCATTCACACAGCAAAAGTAGATCCTCTGGTTTTTTGTCCACTATCCCGTGAGATCCTGATAAAAGGAAAGGTGGGAGGGGAAAAATGCTCTTCACATGGGAGGTTCAACATCCCAGACCTTCACCTGCTCAAGGTGTTGCTGCTTATGAACCACGCTCATGAAAACCTGTACCAAATTAGGCAAGGGCATTGAAAAGTCTTTTTGAATGAATCAGGTTTAGTCGGTGTGAGGAATTACAGTTGCGTCCTGGAATTACAGAACAGCCCAGGTTGGAAGGGATCTTGAGAAATCATCTAGTCAAACCTTTGCTAAAAGTAATTTCAGACTTCAGGTACAAGGTGAGTGTGACATAAGCATGAAGTCTTTGTGAGAGCAGAGGAGTAGAGCAGTGCAGTTGTACGTGACAGTGTGTAATAGTCTGTAAGACAGTTTGCAGGTGACAGGGCACAGCAAAATGGAAATCCGCAAGTGAGTAGGCTGACGCGGTTGTTGTGTTGTCCAGGACCCTGGTGATAAACGCTGTCCTGCAAGGTGATGCTGTTCTCATTTGGTGATGTGATGTTCAGCATCCCTGAGGAGAACACAGAGCCTGCAGCCTGTGCATGTTGCTGGCCAGGCAGTTCCATCATGATCCAGGTACCACTGGATAGTGTGTGCTTTGTGCTGTGTGTGGGACCCTCAGGAGATGGACACAGCAATAGGAGGTGAGGTGGCTTGGATGAGGTTTCTACATTTTCCCTGGAAATAGTGAAGAGGGTTGGAAGTGAGGAGTAAGAGATCCCTGATCACTTCATCCATGCCCTGCTGACTTGGGCTGGTAGCACAGGTGCTTTTATCAGTCATGCTGTGTGTAGCCATTGCTGTTTGTGTGGCTTAGCCAGGTCTGGTGTGAAACAGAACAGCCCCTTCAGTGAGCAGCTCCCTTTAAGACACAAGGCAGGAAGTCTCAGGTTTTGGGCTCAGCAAGCTACCTGAAGAGCACTGGCTGTTTTGAAGGTCTCCAAGGAGTTCAGACCATTTTGTGGCCTCCTCCGAAGGAGGGAAAGGTGCCAGAATAGGGACAACTTTTTATTTGCAGCTCCTTGTCTTGGCTGTATGCCCTACTTAGATAGAGATGCTGGAGATCAGTCTCTAAGTGTGTATACAGAACCTTAAAATCAAGTGCAATCTAAAGCTTCAGATTTCTTGGTTTGGGATCTGAAGTAGAATTTGGAGGTCAATTTCTGTGTGTTCAGATTCATGAGAAGGACACAATGTGCTGGTTGCTTTAAAGCATGTTCCTAACCTTCATGTTGAACCTTGTTAAACACAGCAGCTTGTGTCTCATCTCATGTGGTCATGGTTCTTTGTTGAAGGGTGAGCTGCCTTTTCCTGTGGAGGTCTCATCAGATGGTCAACTGGAGGAAGTCTCACAGCTCTGTTAGCAGAGATCCATTGCGGAGGCATGACCAAAGTTTGGGGTTTGGGGCTGTGTATATGTGGAAAAGCAGTGGGAAGGGAGCATTGGCTGGCTTCTTTCTGGTGGGATCATTTCCTCATGATTTGTCTCAGTGCAGCTGCATGTGATCAAGACTCTGGTTCTCTTGGTCAGTGGGAAGATGGCATCGTATTATGCTTACATTGGGTTTCTTCCATCACCCAAGCAACACCTCACACCTTTCCATGACCAGCAACACTTTCCTGAGTGGTGCTCATGACTAAGTACCTAAGCAGGGAAAGCACAGCAGCAAGATGGCTTTCAGACTTGGTGGTTATACACAGGGCTGATACTCAATTCTGGCCAGAAATCAAACTGAAAGTATTTTTATAGGCTTGGGATACAAACAGGCTGTGCAGAGGTACAAGAAATGGAGTTATGCACACATGATTGTGTTCTGAGAGCTGCTACTTCTTTTGTGCACCTTCTAACCGTGATGTTGGGATTCTGCCATGCAGAGGAGAGTCTGTATCCCTGGTGCAGTGGCTGATGTCCTTCTCTCCCCTCACAGGTGCCATGGGAAGAAGTGAGGAGCGAGATGGTGGGAGAGAAGGGGCTCTCTCCCGAGGCTGCAGATCGCATTGGGGAGTACGTCCAGCTCCATGGTGAGCACCACGGGCTGGTGCCCTTGGCCTTGTTCTGGGCTGGGGATGGAAGGTGCAGGGCACGCACCCGGCTGGCCGGGGGCCACCGTGCCGTGCGCTGCTGGCCTGGCACAGCTGAGGCATGGCTGGTCCCCACAGGTGGGCTGGAGCTGATCGAGCGGCTTCTCCAGGACCCAAAGCTATCCCAGAACAAGCTGGCCAAGGAGGGGCTGGGGGACATGAAGCTGCTGTTTGAGTACCTGACGCTGTTTGGCATCACAGGGAAGGTGAGGAGGTGAGGGAGCAGGAGGGGGTGGTGCCCTCGTGGACCCCCGAGCACTCGGTGACGGGGCCACCCTTGTGCCCTGCAGATCTCCTTTGACCTGAGCCTGGCACGGGGCCTGGACTATTACACGGGGGTGATCTTTGAGGCTGTGCTGCTGCAGCAGGAGAACGAGCACATGGAGGAGCCGGTCAGCGTTGGGAGCGTGGCTGGAGGCGGCCGCTATGACGGGCTGGTGGGGATGTTTGATCCCAAAGGCCGCAAGGTGCCCTGTGTGGGGGTCAGCATTGGGATCGAGCGGATCTTCTCCATCCTGGAACAGAGACTGGAGGTAGGTGCCTTCGGTGCTCAGCTGAGCATGGTTAATCCCCCACTCCAGCAGATGCTGAAGTGTGTGTTTCTTGCCCCAGCCTTGGGAGAAGCCAGCAAGGCCTCTGCTGTGCTCTGCACCAGGAGTCAGAACCAGAATATAACTTCCAATTCTCTCTGGCCTGGCAGATGGTATCTGGGGCTCCCACTGAAGATAAGACCCTTCTTTCCACAGCCCTCAGACATGGCTTCTCCAGCCGCAGATGGAGGGGGCATTTTAGTCCTCAGCTGTAGCAGGTACCTAGGGCAGGTACCTTAGTGCTTCCCACGGCATTAGGCATCCACGTGAGCCCACATCCTCCTTGGTAAGGCAGCATTGTTCTGCAAGGGAGGCAGCAGGCTCACACATCTTTTTGTCCTGCCTATGTCACCATAGAGACCAGACAGGGCAAGAAGTGCAGTGCCTCTAGGGGTTTCCCAGATAGCTTTTTCCTCTTCCCCCTCCTCCAAGTTGTACTGTTCTCCATCCCAATCAATGGCCATTAGATAGTTCTTTGTAAGCTCCCAAAATGTGGCCACATGTTCCCCTCCCTCAGAAGCCTGGTGTTGGTTCTCTCTTGGCAGTCAGACACACTGGAATTTCTAAATAGAAACTGAATTCCTCCCCCACCACCTCCAGTCCTAGTGAGGTTTGTTCCTTTGCAGGTGACCTTTTAAAGGCTTCTCCCTCCAGCAAGGCAGCAGGAAAATGCCACATGGAGTATCCAGCATCTGCCACCGGGGCTGGTGGAGCATTCAGCTTGCTGCTGTTCAACCCATAGTTGGTAGCTCAGCTGTAGAGCAGGCAGCTGCCTGTGCCCACCTTCTCCTGGGTGTGCTGCTCCTGAGCTGCTTGGAGCAGATATTTAGGTGGCCTCTGGGTGTGGAGAAACAGGAGGGAGGCTGTGTTAAGCACACATCATGGAACAACTGCAGAAAATGAGCTTGTGCTCTAGGATGGGATCTGTGAGATGTCCCTCACTCTGAGTTCATGCTGTTGATCCCTCTGAGCCCAATCCTCTTCACTGCTAGATTGATGGAGCTGAGTGGCAACCTATCCTGCTCTCAGAATTTCAGGTATCTTGGTATGTCTGTGGCATCTTTTGAGTCTTGTCCCCTCTCTAGGCCTCTGAGGAAAAGATCAGGACAACAGAGACACAGGTGCTGGTGGCCTCTGCCCAAAAGAAGCTCCTTGAAGAGCGACTGAAGCTCATCTCCGAACTGTGGGATGCTGGAATCAAGGTGTGACTGGGTGATGGCACAGTCAGGAGCTGCCTGGTTCACTGTCTGTCTGGGAATGGACTCGATCTGGCTTTGCTTTGGGAAGGAGTTCCAGGGAGCAGGTGGGGAGCAGACTGCTTTCCTGAATGGAGCCTTCCTCTTCCTAGTGTCCCAAATCATGGGCTCTGCAGGAAGGGGTGGGCAGCAGGACTTGGTTAGCCCTATAACTGCAAGGCCTTGTTGAACCTGCTGCCCAGCCTTCTCCATGAGTCCGTTCTCTCCCCACCACACAACCTCACGTTCACCAGACTGGCCCAGCAGTGCCTGCTTGAAGGGGTCCAGTGAAACATCCCAGTCTGATGATGGTGTTGTGCTCTGGCTTTCTCTTAGGCAGAAATGCTCTACAAGAAGAACCCCAAGCTGCTGAATCAGCTGCAGTACTGTGAGGACACAGGCATCCCTCTTGTTGCCATTGTGGGTGAGCAGGAGCTCAAAGATGGAGTCGTCAAGCTGCGGATTGTGGCAACCAGGGAGGAGGTACGGCCTGTGGCAGCTTGCCGTGGTGGGGTTGGCTATGTGACCCTTCAGCCCAGCTCAGACGAGCCGTCCAGACCCAGTGGTCTTTGCAGCAACTTCTGTAACACCCCATATTCCAGTTCCTTGCCCCATGCAGCTTCTTGGAGTCATGAAATGCAGTCATCTCTAGCTCTGGAGAGTTTCCCATCTTGTGGCCTCCTTGAACTCCTCAGTTCAGGAGCCTGGAGCATGGAGGGGTGATTCAGTGGCCTGCATGGCTGCTCATGCTTTCAGACCATGACACGGGACCATCAGTGAAGGTCCTGGAGGTGTGCTCTTGGAATGAGTGAGACTGAACAGAACTTGGTTAGCCCTGAGCTGCAGGGCTGCTCTGTGCCTGTTACCTCAGGACAGATTTTCAAAACAGGCAGCACGGGAATCAGTGCATAGGCCACTGGCTAGTTCACTGCATAGATTACCTAGATCAGTGGCTTTGGAACCAATAGGTAAGAGTGGGAAGAGCGTCATTCTCACAGCCATTGTGCAGGAGAAGGCTTTTTGGGGTTGCTGGCGCATGCCTGCTCTTACAGGTTCAGCTCTGTGGCTTCTGCAGCCCGCTTCATCCCTGTAGAGGGAATGGTGACACCCTGGTGTGACCTCCTGAGACACAGGGCCATGACTGTGGTGACATGTCAAGCTGCTGGAATCGTATTGAAGCAACTTTTTGCTCCCCCTCTGTAGGTCAATGTTCGCAGGGAGAGCCTGGTGGAGGAGATCAGGATACGAACGAGTCAGTGTTAAACCCCTTTGGACGCATCTACTCCTTTGCTGGATCCTGGCTGACAGATTTCCTTCTGTAAATGCCTTCACCAGGCTGTGCAGCAGTGGGTGGGGTGACTTTTAAAGCTGTATTTATTCTTGTCTTACGCCCTTCCTTCCCTGGCGGGAGCCAAGAGACTGCACTGACTCCTGTGCCATGCCCTGGCCCTTGAGAATGTTGCTGGAAAGATGTTGTGGAAGTGGCTCTGGCAGATGCCGGCTGCACGTCTGCCTCAGTGACCCACAGAGCCCCATGCTGGCAGCAGATCATGGGGGTTTGGCTGCAGCTTCTTGTTCCCATCGCTTTGAATAACCATCCCAGCCCATCTCTCTGCTCTGGCTGCAGGGGGGTGACCTTATCCCCAGCAAAATGTAATGGCACTGCTCCCAGAAACATAATAAATCTGTCTGTCCCCTGCTGTGACTCCTGTCTCTGCTTTCTGCTCGGGGCAGGGATTTGCTCACCTGCCTCGTTAAGCCAGAGCTGTTTTTTAAAGGTCATTGTGGATGTTTCTGCAGCCGTGATGTTTCCTCCTCCCTCTGGATAGCCCTGCTGCTGCCACCCCCTGTGACAGGTGCGGAGCCAAGCCTCCACAGCCAAGGGGAGCTCCTTGAGTGACCTCCCAGTCATGGATGTGACAGGCCCCCCAGTCTCCTGTGGGTGGCTTGGGGTGCTCTGTAGTCACTATGCCATCCCTGCACCCCGCTCCCAGTCTCACTGCAATTCCAGCTCCATCTGCTATGCCAGCCCTATTGTCACTATCCAAGTGCCACAGACACTATCCCAGCTCCAGTGATTTTAGCTCCAGCCCTGCAGTCGCTACCCCTGTCCCACAGTGATTTCAGGTCCAGTCCCACAAGCTTTATTTCACTACCAGCTCCTTTGTTTCAGCTCCATCTCCACATCTTCCCACTGTTGTTGGCTGAAGCTGTTCCTGCTTTTGGCTCCAGCTCTGTGACTGTCGGCTCCAGCCTGGGCATCCCTATCCCAGTCCCAGAGCTGCTAGCCCAGTCCCCAATCCCACAGTCCCCATCACAGCCCTACAATGATTTCAGGTCAGTCTCCAGCGCTATAGACCCTATCCCAGCCGCACAGGGAGTTCAGCTCCATCCTATACTGTTCCTACCCCATCAGTACAGTGATTTCAGCTCCAGTGGCAGTTAGTATCCCAGGGCCACAAGTATTTAAGTGACAGCTGCCCAGTTCATATCCCAGTCCCACAGTCTTTTCAGCCCCAAACGTACAGTGCCTGGCCCAGCCCTGCAGTGATTTCAGCCATGGACCCACAAGCTTTATTTCACTGCCAGCTCCACTGTTTCAGCTCCATCTCCACCTCTTCCCATGCTGCTGGGTGTCCTATCAGGATCTTCATGTTGACTCCAACTGCACGATGTTTTCAGCTCCAGCCCCACAGTCCCTCACCAAGCCCTGGAGTGATTCCATCTCCATTGTACAGTCCCTATCCCAGCCCTGATGTGATTCCAGCTTCAGCCCCTACTGCAGCTATCCCAGCCATATGTGGATTTGAATTCTAGTCCCACATTCCTTTTCCCTGCCTCACAGCCACCTAGTGCTTTCACTCCCAGCCGTACTGTCTTTTTGCTGCCTTGGCTCCAGGGGCTCAGCTTCCCACTGCCTCCAACTAAAAGCTGCTTCTGGTCCTCACTGTACTTCAGGCTGTCAACAAGGCCACAAGATCAGTCACTGCAATCACTTAAATATATCTATGATATTTCCCCCCCTTTGGGGGAAATGAGACTGGACTCCCAGCACACACCTTCCCCCCTGCCAGATCTCACAGCCCCTTCCAGCTGGCATTAGGGCCTGGGAACAGTGACTTTGCTCCACTCTCCCAAGGCTAAAACGGGGCCTTGAGCTGGTAGAGAGTCTCGGGATCAGCCCTACACCCACCATCCCCAGTGTGCTTGCTCCTACTAGGTGGGGATGGGACCCCCCGGGCAGCTACTGCAGTCCCCAAGCTGCAGCTCCACCCCTTTGCCCACAGGATTTATTTCAGCTCCAGCCCCAGCGTGTCCATTTCAGCTCCACATTGGTTTGGGTTTGGCTCCAGTCTCAGGGCACCTCGTCCAGACGTAGGGACTCCATGTCCACTCTGGCCACACAATCGGTGATTCAGCCCCAACTCTACAACCTTTATTTAATAAACATTATGTATCTTAACAACAGAATAAGAATAGAAGTACACTAGTTTAACAGCACAATAACCCATAAAAGCAATGAAAAAATGATTGGAATACCAGAATAACAATAATAAAAGTAGGAGTAAGAGTAATAGAAAATAAAACAGCTTTATTGCCTTTATTTGTAAAATTACTTTAACCCTAGTCCCCTGTGAGGCCGCATCCCTCCGCCCTTACTCGGGGAGCCCCATCCCCTGGGCCGCGCACTCGAGCCCTGGACCAGCGTCCGGCGCCGCGGGGAGCAGCGGGCGGGACGGAGCCGCTTCCTCGCCGCACACCGACAGGGCCAGGCCGGCACCGCCACCAAGAGGCACCGCCCGCCCGAGGGCCCGGCCCAGGCAGCCGCGGAGGTCCCGCCCCCGGCTCACGGGTGCTCCGCGACTCAGCAGCGGCGGGAGCCCCATCCCGTCTCACCAGCGCTCCCTGCATCGCGCTGCTGCCGCCCCGCCTCCCGGCCTCGTCGCCGCCCTGGCGCCACCGCTTTCCTGCGCACGCTATTTATACCCTCCTGCCGACACAGCGCGGCCCGCCCAGCCGATCCCGCCCCGCTCATCTCCCCGATCCCCGCTTTCCCCTCAGGCTCTGCTCCCGCCACCGCCCCCGATCTGGGGCCGATCGCGCCCGCTCCCCGCCGCCCCCGCCTTCTCCCGGGAGAACTCCCGGCCGGGACCCGAATGCCGGCCCTTCCCGGGCCCCAGAAGCGCCTGCCGGGGGCTGCCGCAACGAGGCCGCGGCACCGCCGCCTCCCGGTGCGGCGCCTCAGGCGAACGCGCGGGGGCGGAACCGGGCTGAGGGGCTGAGCGGGCAGAGCTCGACGGCACCGCGGCCGGATTGAAAGGGCGGCTGTGATTGGACGAGGCGGAGAAAGGCGGGCCGGGATTGGCGGGGCCGGGCGCAGCCTCGGTCCGGATGGGCGGGGCTTGGAGTCTGTGGGGAGCGGCCGTGGGGAGCCGGAGGTGCTCGGGAGGGCACGGCGAGGAGCGAAGGGCGAGTCCAGGAGCCCTTCCCCTGGGTCCGGGTACCTGCAGGCGGGGCCAGGAAGGGGTCGGAAAACAAGGCATGGAACAGGCTGGCAAGGGACGGATTAGTACAGCAAGGCAAGGGAAGGCAAATCAAGGCATGAGAGGAGAAGGCAAGGACGGGGTGGGCAAGGCAAGGCAAGGGAATGGTGGACAAGGCAAGTGAGAGCTTTGTAAGGCAAGGCAAGGGAGGGGTAGGGAGGAGAAGGCAAGGGAGGCATAATCAATGGAGGGACAAGGTACACAAGGGAATGCAAGGGAATGGTTGAAAGGCCAGGCAAGGCAGTGGAAGGGAGCGGCACAGGCTTGGGGCAGAGTGGCTGGAAATCTGCGCTGTTGGAAAAGGCCCTGGGAGTGCTGATTCAGTGTCCGAACATGAGCCAGCGTGTGCCCCAGAGGGCCAGGAGGCCAAGGGCATCTGGTCTGTACCTGCAATAGTGTGGCCAGCAGGACCAGGCCAGTGACTTCCTCTCTGTCCTGGGTACTGGTGAGGCCACACCTCGAGTGCCGAGTCCAGTTCTGAGCCCCTCAAGGCAGGAAAGACATTGAGGGGCTCTTGCATGTCCAGAGAGAGGAATTGAGCTGGGAAAGGGTCTGCAGTGTCAGTCCCATGAGGAGCAGCTGAGGGAGCTGGGGGCGGGCTCAAGATTGGGGGAAAGGAGTCTCGGGGAGAACCTTCCCACTGTCTTAAACTCTCTGAGAGGAGGGTGGAGATCAGACTCTTCTCCCAGAGAGCAAGGGGCAGGATAAGAGGAAATGGCCTCAAGCTGCACCAGTGGAGGTTCAGGTTGGACATGGGGAAGAATTTTTTCACAGGAAGGGTGGATAAGCACTGGAACAGGCTGCCCAGGGCAGGGGTGAAATCACCATCTCTGGAACTGTGCACAAAACAACTGGACCTAGCACTCAGTGCTCCAGTCTGGCTGACAAGGTGGTGATTGGTCACAGGTTGGACTCAAAGATTTTGGAGGTATTTTTCAACCTTAAGGATTGTATGAAAAAAGGGCAAAGAAGAGCATTGAAAACCACCTTTGCTGATCTTTTTTATTTAGAATGTTTAAATACATTTGTAGACATTCACTTCTGTTTGCAGTTACACTTTGCTAAAGGTTGTGCCTGTCAGCCTTAGACTGTTGAAATAAAAGCTTCCAGCCCGGTTAAAACTGGGAGCATAGAGAGTAAATGTGAATTGAACCTTTTAGTAAATGGAGAATCTACTTTCATTATTAGAATGAAAACAAACCCAGATTTTTTGTTGTTTGATGGCTCGTGTAGTAACCAAAGTAAGAAGAACAAACCTAGTGCAACACAAAATGTGAAACCGTACAGTGATTTCAGACATTGCCTCAGTGGGCTGATTAACTGTTTGCAAATATTTGCAAAGTAAAAGTGTAGGTGATAATCTGTGTTTTACCTTCACAAGGCCAGTGGAGCTTCCTCTTCATAAACTGCTGAATATAAATGTATTGAATAGTCTTCAACCTAGAAAATTAAGTAATGCCCTCATTAAAATGTTAAATAGTAACACCAGGCACTAATTCTTATCTGGTTTAAATGAAGACAAACAATATTTCTGTAGTTGAAGTTTGATGCTGATGCAACATTTCCCCCCCTATGTTTATATAGCTTAAGGTTTATATGTTTCCTTGTGATGCTTTTTAGCATGTTGCTCAAGCCTTTACTCATCATAACTGTTAGGTGGTGGAACTAATTAAAAAGAGACTAGTACTGCCTCAATGGAGGTCATTTAGATTTTAGTTTAAAGCAGTCAAAACTTGCTTAGAACCTCTTGATATAATTTCACATCACTAGCAGGAATCCTGTGAATTAGCAAAGGAAAACAGCCAATTTGCGCTGATGATCAAGTGGTTAAAGAGCTGCAGAGTTCTAATTGCTCCACTAACGATGTAGCTGAAGCTGTTTGGTGGCCTGAGGAGCTGGTTCTGGGAAGCATCAGAACTGTCTCCAAGAAATTAAATGAAGCCAAGAGCAGCCTTTACTAACACACAACATTTTAGCTGCTGATTTGAGGTTCCTTTGAGAAGTACCAGTTCCTCATATTGATTATTTGTGTTCCAGAGTGTGTGTGCATCAAACTGGCAGGGAATTGATTTCCTCATTC
Organism: Picathartes gymnocephalus; assembly: GCA_013390045.1. Lineage (NCBI taxonomy): Eukaryota > Metazoa > Chordata > Aves > Passeriformes > Picathartidae > Picathartes > Picathartes gymnocephalus. Next base: position 660,751 of record WEKY01055247.1, on the reverse strand, counting down.
TCAGTCCCCAACCCCAGGCTTTCTGAGATGAATTAGTAGTGGGTAACAGCAAAATTTAAATGTGTTATCTCAGTGTGTGTGAAGCAGCTTGAGAAATTGAAACTGTGGATACTTCTGCATTCTATATTATACGAGAGGTGTGAAATGATCAGAGGATATTAACAGCATTTCTTAAAAAAACTTAGAGAAGAGGCAGTGCTCTAGAGAACTCTCTGGGATATGGGATGGAACTGCATGTACCAGTTAAATCCATAGTGCCAGCAGCTCACAGCAGCTCTGCAAATCAGTGCAGGAACCAGGCAGTAAAACAGAAAAAAAAAAATAAAAAACCAACGCTTATTGGAATTACAGTTTCAAGTTAATTACGGTTTCAAATGTGATACTCTGGGATTTTTTTTCTGCATTTCCATAGGGTTAGGGGATTGATTTGGACCTGTCTTAGTTCACATCTTGTGGCCTCTTCCTTTCCTGTCTGCTTGACTTGCACAACTGAGGTAGAAATCAGTGATGGTGGAAGCATAGGAACAGCTTAAACTATGGTTTTTTTCTGCCAGGTGGCATGTTGGGACAGGGATATTTGATAACTACAGATAACTGAATCTGAGCTGCATAGCATGATCTTGGTTTTCCAGTAGCTGGGAGGAAGGTAGTGGAAAAGTAGAATTGCTACCTAATATTTCACTTGATTTCTTTTGTGAAGGGTTTTCATAACCTGAAAATTACTGATCTGTCACATCAGAAACCTCCTTCTCCAGAGTGAAGGAGGACATGCAACAGAAAAATTACCTGATGGAAAGTGGATATTTTCTTTGAAGGAGATTGTCTTTTGTCTCAGGAGCAGTGCAGAGAGAAACCTGGTATGTTTATTCCCTGGGTATATGACATATACAAAAGATCTGGTTAGGAGTCAAGTTATCTGTTTTGTTGTCTTAGGTAAAGCTGAGCTGGACCTGCTGAGATCTGAATCTGATTTCAGCTGTTTTCATGACATGTAATGAGCCTCTTTAGGAGTCTTTTGACCTGCAGTTGACAGATCTGAGAGCCCAGACTGCTCCAAGGAAGCCATTGAGTGTTTTTTTCTCTTTTTGCAGGAAGTGTCAAAAGGGCTGAGAGATCCCCCTTATAGTGTGCAGAGATCTAGCTGATGATTGTACCAGGAAGATAAAATTCAGTCTTTACAAGGAAAAATCTTATTCCCCTTCTCCAGGATTTCATTATTCAGGCCAGAAGAAGAGAGTTTTGGTTTCTAGCCCAGCACCAAAAATGACACTTGCCACTGTACTTCTACTTCAAGCACAAATCAAACCAAACCAACCCCAGATCTCTCACTCTTCATGGCCAACACCAGAAAATTATGAAAGCTGTAGAATTACAAGATGTCTCAAACCTTTCCTTTTGGGAAGTATAATGGGTATAGGCTTTCCTTATTGTTATCTTTACACTTTCCTTATCCTTTTCTTCTTGTGAACCACCAGAAACTTCCCCACTCTCGCCCAGGCAGCTCTGAACAGGGAGGAGCACTGCAGAGAAGAAATATGATTTAATGAGGGTCTAGCACAGACTGTAGTGCTGAAATGTGCTGCTGAGGCAGGCAAGCATTATCTACAACTGCCTACACACCATCAAAACATTTTCTCACTTTTCTGTCTTCCTATGCTTGTTCCTCCCCTCATCCCTCCCTTTCCCCTTCCCATGAAGCATCCCAAATACTGTTTCATACAACCCATAGGTTCTGCTCTGCACCATCCCCAAATTCTCCTCCCTTGCTGTAAGTCTTATATCACCAGGGCCATCATCGCCCTTAAGCTTCATGACATTGCCAGGAGAGAGTTGCCTTCACCTTGGTGGGCTTGGACGGGCCAGAAGAACAGTGGGAACAGTTTGCATTGGGGTTGTTGCCTCCTATCTGATCAGCTGAGCATGGTTTCTGAAAGTGAAATGTGTGTAGAGATAAGGACAAGGAAAGGATACCAGAGCACTACTTGTCACCATAATAATCTTGTTCCTGGTAGCAGGAGCTCGCTTCTGGAAACTGGAAAAGTTGGAAGTCTGGGGAAAGCAGAAGTCAAGGTGAGAGCTGTGACCCCTCAGACACATCTGAACACAGGGAGCCACGGGCCTCCCCTGCTCTGCTGTGTTGGGTCGGGTTAGGCAAATAATGTCCCAGGGACACAGTGCTTGAATCAGGTCTTAGAAATCCGACTAGCTCTGGACAGATGCAGAAGAAAAGGTCTGTATCCAAAAAAGCAGCTGCCACAGGAGACAGAAATTACTGTGGACAACCACAGAGTTGGATTATGGAGCTGGTGCTGTTCTCAGGCCAGGTGAGCAAGATTAGGATGCGTATAGGAGAGGAGGGTGTCTCACAAAATGAGGGGCGTGTTATCCCATGGAATGCGTGGATGAGGCCAAACAAAGAGGCAATGCCTCACTGGAAAAGAGGGACCAAGCATGGAAAATTCATTTTGCACTTCCAAAAACTGTGAGCTCTGTGGATTACTGTGTAGAAAAGAGCAGGGCAGTTGAGGTGGCATGGGAGGCTCAAGGGCTGTATGCAGGACTACCAACTTCTGACTCTGAAGAAGAAGAGGTGGAGAGACCATGATGAACTGTCTGGACAAGTCATATATAGCAAACCATCTTGGAATGTTTCATCAGGCACATGTAGCTTGGAAGGACTTTGTCCTGAGCAGTACTCAAGGAGCTCCATGGGGAAGTCAGGTGTACAACAAATGTGTCCAGAGCTTCTGTCCCTGTGTCCTGAGCATTAGCCAGGATTGTCCACTCAGGGTAGAATGGAAAAAAGTCTCAAACTGGAGATGCAAAGTTCTTGGCCCCTGGTGAGAAGGGGAAGGTGACCAGCATGGACATTTGGGTGCCTTCAGCACTGACTGATGGAGGCTGGACACAGGCAGAGGGGAATGGGCAGACCTGGGCATGAATGGAGAATGAACATGGGATAAGCATAGGTGGAGAGGAATGACAGTGATCTGTGGGGACAGGGAAGGGAATGGAGGAACACTAAGGGTGGATGGAGGAGAAGGGAACGAACCTGAGGGGGCTCACGTGGCTCTGCTGTCTGTCGCATTCAGAACCCTCTTTTCCAGCCCCAAACCCCCTTCCCTCCCCAGAATCCCATTTTCTGCCCCGAGACACACCCCAGGGGACCCGGACACCCCCGCCCCTTCCCCAGCTCCGCCTGGGAGA
>WEKY01055247.1:554358-652487 GCA_013390045.1 Picathartes gymnocephalus | reverse complement strand
CCTTTTGCGGGGCCTGGTGCCGGCCGGGTCCGAGCTGACGGGCTCGGCGCCACCTCCTCTGCCCCGCAGGTACCCCTCCGGACCCGCCCAGTGTCCCCGCCGACCCCACAGCGCCGCCCCCCCGCGCGCTGGGGCCGCCCCCGCAGGGTCCTGTCGGCGCTGCCCCGCGGGCCGAGGGCCGACCGAGCGCGGCGTGCCCGGAGCAGGAGGAATGCAGCGTGTCCGCCGACAGCGTCCTCGCCCCGCTGCGGGCAGCCCTGGACGCCTGCCGGGCCACGGTGCAGGTGAGGGCGCGGCCCCTCCCGCCACCTCTGACCCTGCGGTGCAGGAGGGGTGGCAGCCGGGGCAGCCAGGCAGGGGCTGCCTGGTTCCAGGAGATCTGAGGGGGGAAGAGAGCTGCCCCGGGGGCTCCCCAGAGCTAGTGGGGGCACATCCCCCTCATTCCCAGCTCACTTCTGCTTCTAGAAACAAGTGTACAATGATATTGGGCGGCGGCTGACAGTGCTGGAGGACGCGTGGGCTCAGGGGAAGCTGTCGGCACCAGTGAGGAAGAGGATGAGCCTTTTGGTGCAAGGTATGGGGTGAAGGCGGCTGCACCTATGCCAGCAGCAGGCCCTGGGGCAGAGGCACCCGAGGGACGGTGGATCCTGCACACCTGATGGGGCCCCCTGTCCTGGCAGAGCTTCAGCAGCAGCACTGGAATGCTGCTGATGAGATCCACCGCTCGCTTATGGTGGACCACGTGAACGAGGTGAGCCAGTGGATGGTGGGTGTCAAGCGCCTCATCGCTGAGACGCGGGACCTGCCCACCGGAGAGACAGACGACAGTGCCGACACTGAGCCTGCAGCTGAACCTGCGACCGAGCCTGCGACCGAGCCTGCGACCAAGCCGGGGCAGGAGGAGCCCTGACACCAGGGACGGCGCTGTGGACTGTGAGCGGGGCAGCCCCTGCCCAGGGCTCCCGGCAGGCACAGGGCCCCTGCTGCTGGAGGGAGTCTGGGCACCCCCTCTGCCTCCCAATCCTCATCCAGGAAACGGGGATTTTAATCATTGCGACATTTTAGTGGCGATTCATTATGTTTAATAAACAGCACCTACCTGCCCCCTCCCACAGTCTGCCTGAGGGTTCTGGCACTGGATCTCCCAGGGTCATCAGGAGATGGGATTGCTGGATGAGGCCATGGCTGCTTCATCAGGCTTGGCCAAAGGGCTCTGGCCTTGGCAGGGTGCTCTTAGCCAACAGGATGTCCAGGGGAGAATCATCAGCACCTGGCTGGAGCATGCAGTACTGTGTGTCCTTGCTGCACTGGCTGGCAAAGCCTGGCCCCTCATCTGGCAGTGGGGGAGCTACAGCAGCCCCAGGGCCCAGCCCTGCTGCAGGAGGGGGTCTAGGCTGGCTGGGGAGGCTGATGTGCCAACAGCCCCTGGCATGACCGGGATTTGTACTGCAGCCACAGCCCTGGCTCCCATCTGGGCTCCTGCTGTCCTGGCACAGCTCAGGACCTGAGTCTGGAACCCAAGAGAGCTGGGTGACCTCAGGGACAGGGAGGTCCAGGGACACACGTATGCCCAGTCAGGTGTTAACTGCTGTTCCCCCCGTGGTCACAGGATGGCCTCACCAGCTGCCTCCACAGCTGAGAACAGACCCCCAGGCCTTCACCAACCCCCACCTACAGTGTCACCCTCTGCACCCTCCTGGTACTGCTCACCTCCCCTCCCTGGGAGCAAGGATCCCCCTGAGCCCTGACAAAGACACACAACAGGTTAGCACAGGGGTTTCATGGTGTTTATTTTGATCAAGCATGAGCTCCTAGGCAATTGCACCAGCCACTTGTGCTAGAGCCTGAGGTGTCACACGTCCATCCCCAGCATCAGAGAGGGCTGCAGCCAGCTGGTCACGGTGCCAGCACCTCCACGAGGCCCAGGAACAGGCCCAGCCATGGCCTGGAGACGGGGAGATGGAAACTCAGATGTCCATCTCAAACTGGTCTTGATCTGCAAGGGCACGGATGGATACAGGGCCAGGGTTAGGATGGGGCTGGATTGGCAGACATAGGCAGGCAAAGGGGCCAGGAACTGGAACTGGGGCGAGGTTGGGATCTTGCAGTGTCCCACACCCCAGGCAGGTGGTCCATGGGCAGGGACTGGCCCTGGGGCTGCTCACCTGGCATGGCCTCTTTGCTCTCATTCCGCTCCTTGAGCTCCTCCAGCTTGACGAGGCTGGACTGGGCCAGGGATGTGACACCGGGGGTCTGGGGCAGGCAGCAGGGAGGGGTCCTGGCCGCGGGTGAATTCTTGCACTCCAGCAGGAACTTGCGGTCGCAGATGATGCGGGTACCTGCCAAAAGCAGGGGGCTGTCAGGCACTGCTGGCCCTGGCCACCCCCGCCCCTGAGCACCTCAGCTCAGAGCAGGGGGTGGGACCCAGTGCTCGGCCATGGCTCATGGACATATCTGGCTCTGGAGCCACCATCGGACTTCCCACAAGGCAGCCTGTGACACCCGTCCTGCCCAGCAGCTATTCCCCATGTTATTCCTCCCCTTCAGGCTCCTGGAGCTTTGCAGGATGCAGCACAGGAGGTCCAGCCTCCAAAGGGCTACCCCATGGTGGCCAACATAGGCTACCCCTCTGCTGCCTGGAGGGCAGGGCCAGTCCTGGGGCACACAGCCAGGGCCCAGCCTGCTGGCCAGGCAGCAACAGCTTCATGCAGCGCCCTGTCCCAGGGTGCAGCAGCGAGGGCTGGGTATCCCACAGTGGGCACCCTGGGGATCCATTCCCATCATCTCAGCCAGCCACGTGCTGTTTCCAGCAAGAGGACAACAGCTGGGTTCAGCGGGACACCTCCTCCTCCAGCCTGTTGGGTGTGCAGTCTCCACCCGTGGCACACACTGCCTCCTCCCCATGCTCCAACTGCCTGCCAGCAACGCCTGAGGTCATGCCTGAGGTCGCACCAGCCCGTGTGCCACGTCGCAGCCCTGCTGTCCCCTGCCCATCCCTCCCTGCAGCCCAGGGTCAGTTCCCTGCCAGGCTCCGGCAGCGGGTGCAGCCCAGGGTTCCAGGGAGCCCAGAGCTGCTGCCCGAGGTGCCAGTGAGCCCGGAGCTCCTGTTGGGCACCACAAACATCTTACACAGCCCATGCGTGCCACGGCCCCGCAGCACCGTGTCGGGCTCTCTCACCCCAGAGAAGCCTTACTGAAGGCACACGCTGGAGCCAGTGCCCACAGGGCAGGCACCTGTGGCTCAACCCAAACATGCCCCGCTCAGAGATGAGGCACACGCTTCCCTGCGGACAGACAGCAAAAAAAGGGACCTGCTCAAGGGCTGACCCAGGGGGACAGAAGGAGGAAGGAAGACAGGTCTCGGGGAGCCCTACCACCCAAGGCTGGTGAATTTGGGTGGGCACAGACTCTGGCATTGCCCCCATGCTTTCCCTGGATCCAGCCAGCCCTCCCCGAGGGACCAGTGCTGCACCCACCAGCCCCCTGGCACTGCCACCAGCCCACTCCCCAGAAGCACAAGGCCCTGTCTCTGTCTGTGCCCCCCTGTGACCACAGGTTGAACTTCAAGCAAGATCTTCCTACAAAATTTTGGGGTTCCCTTTTCCACTTCAGTGGAGGCTGCGGGGGTCACTCAGATTGGGGCCCAGAGCAAGTGCCTGTGTCCCCAGGGAAGGAGCTGGGCAGGGGAGAACCCAGCAAGGGACCCATGCAGCAAAGAGCTGCCTACGTTATGCAGGGCTGGTGTGGGGTGGCCAAGGCTGTTCCAGGGACAGCCCCATTCCCATCCTGGGTCTCACCCCCTGGTGTCATTGAGTAGACTGCCACCTGCCCTGGAGCTGCAGCCCTCCAGGATGGGAAGACAGTGGCTCCCCAGGATGGGGTAGGAGGAGGTGACACTGCTTGCTGCAGCCAAGGAACCCACAGGAGTGGGCACTCCACCCCTCCCCTGTACCTCACCCTGAGACCACACACCTCCTGCACCACAACCCTGCTTGTTTTCATTACAATTGCTGCTGACACGTGTCCCCTGCCCATGCAGGGTGTTGGATTGGGTGATCTTTATGGCCACTTCCAACACAAACCTTTCTGTGACTCTATGTGTCTCTCCTTTGCGGCTGGCACTACCAGTGGGGCTGCAGCAGCTGAATTTGTTTTGCATTTCATCCTTAAATACCAAGAAAAATATCTGAATACACCATCCAGTAGTGCTTCCGAGGTTGATTTGCCTGCGGTACTTGGATACTGCTTGTACAGTTTGGGTTTTCAGTACTTCTTTATGCTTTTACTGGGGAAACTCTGCTGCTGCATGTAAGGATTTGTCTGGATAACGTGGAAGAAGGTGAAGTCTCCACCTGGTCTGAGATGGATCCATTGGATTAGACACTATGTGCACAGGAGTTTCCTACTTAAGGAATGTATCCAACATTCCGTGTAGTTACTGCATCGCTTTGGAGCAAAAGCAGAAATAAGCACAGTCCAAGTGCAGAAAGCGGAGAACTGGGTCAGAAATTAATGTTCATCTTAAGCAGTGTGCAAAAATCCTCTTCTTCCTCACAGAAAGGACTTGAGGAGCTCTTAGGAGATTTACAGCATTGCAAGAAGCTTAGAACTGAATCTACTACATTTTCCTGTAGTGGGAAGCACTTTCTAAGATCCGCTTCTGGGCAGGTGAAGGAACCCTGCATTCACCTGTCACTGTTGTCAGCCCTTCTTTGCAGCCCTGAGCAAAACCCAATCTCTCAGCCTGCCAAAAGTGCCAGAAGCAGAACTAATCCAGAAGGAAAAAACCGTAACACAGAAGCAGGTCCACACCAATAAAAGGCTCAAAAGTGGCAGGGGCAAGGACTCTGCAGACATCTATGGCTCCAAACCCTCCCAAACCTGACTGCACCCACATGCTCAGTACATGACCCTGGGGAGATGTGTCACAGGGCAGGGCAGCAGCTACTGAGGACAATAACATACAGCCCTTTCCAAAATTCTCACACACAACCTATAAATGCTGTTTGCCTTTTATTGAGTATTCAGGTAAATATTTCACATTAATACAGGCTACATAAAGTAGAGCCACTATACGACATGAAATTTACTCAGCTTTTCCTTTTAAGTCTGTAAACAATTATACAGGTATTTACCACTCTAAAAGGTCAAAATCATGTCATCAGCTAGTTCTCTGCTGCATACAAGGAGCATTCAGTAGTGTTTAGCCAAAAGCACTAGTTTTGTCTTGATTTTTAAGTTTGAAGTGGCTAAACTAACTGGAGAACAGAATCAGTTTGTATAGGTAAGTCAATTTGTTCTTATACAATGGGCAGTCGAGATTCCATTGTTATAGCCCACAGAAAATTGCTTAGTTAGGCACATGAAAAAAATCCCCAGGGTTCTTCAAGGTCATAAAGATTCCCAAACCAGGCTAAAAAAGGACAGACCCCCTTAAATCAGTTGACGTACTTGAGATGCATGTTTCCAATGTGAGGTGCCCAGGTGCCAGGCCAAATCTACAGCAAGAAATAAAAAGACAAATCTATTATAAAAACAAATAAAGGTTCCTTTAACAGTGTTTTACCACTGAGGGTGTGCATAAGGCTTCCCTCAAAATACAACCAGACTGTCCAAAGGCAGGAGCTCTCCAGCTCTGGCCAAGGTCTGACTGAGAACCTGCAAGGTGCTGAGTATGGATATAAACCCTCTCACTTGTAACAGTCCATGACCTGGCTGAGCAATCTTGAAATGCTGCTCGTTTTACCTGGAAGGTTTGGTACCAAGAGTGCCATGGATATTTTATGAACACACGCACACACACACTGTAGGGAAAAGCCATGCAAACAATCTCAATCCTAGTTTCAAAGAACTGAAAAAACCAAACATGTCATGCCCAGCCGAAACTGGGTATCACAGCACCATATAAAGCCCCAGGAAAGCACAGGTGGGAAAAGGCAGCCACAGTACCTGCTGAGCATCAGTACATTCTGTTGAGTTCTGGACAACTTTGATCATGGGATTCCAGGCGGGATCTGGAGTATGGAGCCCGTTAAAGAGGGGCCCTCCTGGGCCATCTGCCAGCTGGGGGTGCGAGGGTATCAGAGTGCCGCCGTACATGGAGATGGGCAGGCCCTGACGGGACAAGAGAGCACTGGTGAAGGACACGGGGAAGAGTGGCTGTAGGACCAGACAGAGCCAGGACACCTCCACAGGTAATGTTCCACTAATGGCAGGAATCTCAGCACTGTGAGGGAACACCGGGGCAGAGTATGGAACACGGTGATTTCAGAGTTGGAGATTCCAGCCAGCTTAGCCATTTTTCTGAACTTACACCTAGCAGAGGCTGCAGCACACACAGAGTTTTTAGATGAGCCCAAAAAGCCAGGCCAGCAGCTGAACACTGTGACCTCAGTGTTCCCTCATCTCTGCAGCACAGGGCTGCACTGAGCCAAAGAGATGCTGGGTTGAAGATTTTCTCTAATTCCTAATGGCCATCTTAAATAAATCTGCCTGTTCAGAAAGAGCAATTGACAGAGCAGCTTTTTGCAATTAGGAGAACTCTCTTCCTATGTGTGAATGGCTGCTGCTTTGCCATGCAGATGCCAAGAGCACATGCTATGGCTCCTTCTGAAATGTGCTGGGAGTCCTCTCCTCCTGCCACTTCCCTAAGGAAGGCATGTGGTATTGTGGTCTTGATTTGTTCTGAAAGCATTAAGCAAACTTGTAATCAGCCTCAAGAGCTGAGCAAGCTCTGTGAAGCATTTCCAGGAGACTGAGCTTCTGAGAGACAAAACACTGGAGAGTGATGGAGGCAGCTACTGACCAGAGAATATCTGCAACCTACAAACTCTGGTTTGTTTAGACCTGTCTCCAGGCTTGGGCACCTCTTCAGGTCAGGTCTGGGATGAAAGAAGGTTCAGGACTGGGGTGACGAGCAGTAGCAGCAGAGGCACACACACACAGTGTGAACAGGCAAAACAGGAGATGCAACAGTCAGGTACGGATCACTTCATACATCCAACTCTCTGTAACTTACTTTAGAAAAATCCACAAAACTATTTGGCATAGGTTGGTGGAAAATATTCGAGGGAGCCACTATTCCAGAATCATCTCTCTCCATTGGCTGATGCTGAGAAAACGTGCCTGGGTCTGACAGCTGCTGATGCATTGGATGACTTCCCATGACAGGCTGAGACCAACCAGACAAGCCTTCTGCAAAGAGATTAAAAATGGCTGATTAAATTCACTGCAGACACTCGAGTAGAACTCAGCAGCTGCACACACCTAAGGCCACCCAAAGGCACCCTGAAAACACACAGCCACAGAGGGATCTCAGGTATCCAGACAAGGGTGGAGAAGATGGGGACTACCACGAACTGCGAGTTCCACATGTCCACTGCAAAACGGCTAAAATCCAACAGAGCTCCCAACACTACCTGTAAGCACATACAAGCTTTTCTTGAAAACACACAGCAATGCTGAGACACAAGTTAACCAAAGTGTGGAGGGCTTCACTGAAGCCTATAACAAATGCAGGACTCAAACGTTTGTATTGGAAGTTACCAATGGAAACACTCTACACCTCAAATGCTGCACCTCCTCCTTTCCACAAAATCCAACTACCAGGAAACTGAACATAAAACTTCAGCTGTTTCAAAGTCATTCTTTGGGAACCAAGGCTGCCTGGAACAGAAGTTATCCCATACTGTTCAAGAGTCACAAGGAAATCAATGCAAAACCCAGCATCCACAGCTCTGTGTCCCGGGTTGCATCAGCTGCACCTCAGCTGACACTGTAAAATGTGAGTGGAAAAGAAGAGAGAAACCTGGACAGAGGGAGCCAACGGGCAAGCCTGGAAACAGCCCCCTTAACAGACAGAAATAATTTACTCTAAGCTCTGGATCATTCAGAGGACTCCATATGAGGTCTCTGCACCATTTCAGGCTCACATATGCCCGGTGACTTGATCCAGGCTGGGTGAGCACCACCAGCATCAGGAGGGGAAACCACAGGGCTTCCACTGACCTGTGCTCTCCCACCCGTGACACCAGCTCTCCCCTCAGGATGTTCTACTGGGAGTACAGACTGTGGAGCTTTACTCCTCCTCTCCAACCCTCCTGTCAAACACAGTCCTTCCGAGAGGCCCTGGCAGTTTCTTTACGGTACAAGAGACTTACCAGACACGCTGTTCACTCCGAAGGACCAGATGCCACTGTGGCCCACGGGGGCTGTGAAGTTGGTTCCCAAGGGTGTGGGAGTGACGGAGCCTCCCTGGCGGATCCTGGCGAGCCTCTCTGTCCCGATGGGAGGGGGCACCTTCCGATCTTGGTTGGCGTTACCCGTTTTTGGCTGGCCCAAGTTAGCAGGTGCAGAAGCAGCTGAGAGCGGCGAAGATGATCCTGAGGAAACTGATGGAATAGGAGATTCACCTGCTGAAAAGAGTATTTCTCTTGCTTAGTTACACACAAAGTAGCAAGCATAAATGCCATCCCATTTATTTCCCCAATATTATCTCAAATGATAAATGTTTTAAATGATAAAATGTTTTAAAGGCTTTTTTGGCAAGCATTCTTCAAATCTTTCACAGAAATTCTGTCTAGGAATTATTTTAACTCTAAAATCAACATTATAACACAAATGCTTTCAGCCATCAGCATCATTATAGTCTCATGACATAGCAGTGTATCTAAATTAATTACATGAAAGAATAAGAAACATGGAAGAGTTTCAGGAAGAGGTGAAAACATCAGCCAAAATACCATAAATATCTAAACAGCCTGGTTTTGGTATCCACCACTTCCAGCAGAAGAGAAATCAGACAGCTTCCCAAAGCCACAGGTGTGACCCAAGAGCATAAAGTCCCGCCAACTTCAGAAGTGTCACTGACTCTCCTTGGGAAATCCAACTTCCTTTGAGCACTCATTTAAACATTTTGGTTCTTAAACTCAGAGTGGCAATGAAGTTGCATGCAGTGACATGAAAAACCTCTTCAGCTAAGATTCTGAATTAAAGACCCATATTTCCTGTAAAGCTACTTCCATGTTCTTTCCATTAGGAGGAAAACTCACTGTTACCTTGGATGATGCTTAGAGATTTTGGAACATTTTAAGTATAATTCCAGATCTCAATTTAAAAAAAAAAAAAAAAAAGAGGNAAAAAAAAAAAAAAAAAGGCAAGCAAATATAACTTCAAACCAGGGCAAACATGACATTTTCACCTAACACTGCACTCATACTACTTAGAGGGGAATCTTTAGCTTGGCATCATCACCTCCACTTCCCCACAGCTTCATGCCCTCTCCTCTCAAGAGCCTACAATGACTCATCTTTTTGCGCAAATATGCCTTTACTAATGCTACCAGAACTAGTGGCATGGGAAAACCCCACAAAATAGCACAGCTTGGGATTTGCACGCCATCCTCACAGCTGCTCAAAGCAATTGGAAAGCATTTTGTGCATTACTGGGTAAGTTCCCCTCAAGTTAGAAATCTACTAAAGACAATAGCTATGAATTTATAGTTAACTAAGACAGACCCATGAAGTTCCTACATGAATTTGTTGCGCTTGTCCAAGGATGTGGTGAAAAATGCTGTCTGTTAAAGCTGGGAGTCCCAACAGGCGCTGGCCCTTGAAGGTAAACCCGTGCTCCTTGTATGTTTGCTGAAAAGCCTGTCAAAGGACCTGAAGAAGAAGTTGTAGAGCTGTTGGATGGATCTAGAGAGGGTAAGCCTGAAATAAACATAAATTTGATTAAATATCTCTCTTTGGGAACCTGCTTCAAAGCACCAGAGAAAGCTAGTGCTCCAAATATAATTAAAGCATCTCATCACCTTTGGGGGCATCTGCACATGGTAAGGTCATTTTACAGGTGCACGATTCTCCCTTAGAAACCGCAGAGGCATTTCTGGAGGCTCTCTGGTTTGGCCTCAGTTTTAACAAAAACAGCCATCCCTTTGGTCACTGAAAGAAAATGATCTTAGCAGGGAGGGCAGAGCAGGAAAGCTGGGGTGGCCACAATCTTTGCTTACAAAAAGCCACACAAATCCAACAGGGACACAGGGCTCTGTGAAAGTCCCAGGGGAATCCAGCACCAGGGAAGCAATTCTCTGCAGGATGGGCTTTGCCATCCCATAGGTACCTTCATGTAGAGATCAGCCAGAGCATGCTGTGGCCACAGGGGAAGGCGCTGCTTCCTCCAGGGACGTGTGAGAGGAGCAGAGAGATGGAGAAAGAGTTCAAAGTCCCACAAAAATTACTAGCAAGGGTGAATTACAGGTTTTTTTAATAAGCCAAAGCTTTTAAGTACTTTTCCAAAACGTTGTAAAAGCTCTTATCACACGTTATTACCTGAAAGCAGAAATGGGCATGGCAATATGTTCACCTGAGTTTAGGGTTTAGTTTCAAGGGCCTATTAAACAAGATTAGTTTCAAAACCATTTAAACATTTCAAAATGACCACAACCAGGACCAGCCTATGTTGCTGCAGACTGAGGTTGAAGGTTGTGTCTACACACACCCCACCACAAACAGCAGTGCTGCCAGACAGTACCTTGGGTCAGAAACTAGAGGGGCACCTTTCAGTGCCTGGATAGTTCCTGAAAGCCAGGTCTTTCCCCCCAGTATTATCAACCAAGTCACCCTGATTTACTCCTTCCAGAAGTGCCACATCCAACCTGCTCACATGGACAGAAATGATTTGCTGGAGTTGAAGAAGGTATTTTTCTCACTAGCCCAAAGGTTAAAAAGAGAAGTCTCCCTCATAGCCAAGGAGAAACACATCTCCCCAGCTGCTGGAACATGGGGCGCTCAGCTGATGGACCCCCAACATGGGAGGACAGCCTTCCTGGGTTAGTCACAGCACAAACTCCATGGCTCTGAGGAGGATGTGACTGTGACTGCAGTGTGGTTGACCTGAGTTTGTCTGGAGCTGCAGCCTGGCTCCAGCCCAGAGCTCAGGCACGAGCCAATTGCAGCGCCTGCAGCCCAGGGCCCTCCAGGGCATCGGCTGCGGAGCCACTGCCCGACACTCTGGCCACCCCTGTGTCCACAAGCGTGGCAGCCAAAGGGGACCGATTCTGCCACGCACCAAAACACAGACTGCCAGCTGGCTGACAAACCACACAACATCTGCCCCAGACAGAAAGGTAACAGAGCTGCTGCCCCCCGTGGGCACTGCCGGGTTCCTAAACAGAGAACAAGGCAGGCATTGTGACAAAAGCAGTTCTCCTGCAGGACACGGATGCCCAGCTGTCTTTAATGGCTCAGTAGGATGATGGGTGCACAGTTTTTGGATGCACAGCTTGTAAAGTGCAACAAGTGGACAGTCAAGATCACTTCAGCATTGCTGGATAAGCTCCAGGGGCTGAAGGGAGTGTGACAGCCAGAGATGCACAAATCCAGAGAAGTCAGGGCACAAAGAACACTTTTAAACATTTTCTTGTCTTTCATAAAAGTGGATGAGAAACTTCACTCAATATTAAAAATGGCTATTCTGAACAATAACTTACCAAATCCTCACTGTAATAATGAGCTTCCTATTTGTGTACTTACCAACAAAATCAAGTTTTCTAATACTATTATCTTCTGCAATACCACACTCTGCAGTTACTTGGGTTATGAACTGAAATTCATCATCATGCTCTGAAGGCATAACTGAGCTTTTGAGAGGAGTGTATTGATCTCACACAAACTCTGCTCAAAATTCAGTTTATCAAAGACCACAGGAAGATGCTGGTTACTGCAACATTACCTGCACCTTTAGAGAAAGGGCCACAACACTTGGTCATTTTGTGTGAAACAGAGTCCAGCCATTTCACACAGTTCCATACTCATGTGCTGCTTCCTAAGCAGGCATATTTCAAGTTTGTGATCTCTTTTAAGAAGCAAGGTCTCAAACTCCTAAAAATGCAGAGGACAGAAGTAACAAGTAGATTTCTTTTGGTCTTCCCCACAGCCTGCCTTCATGGTTGGGCTAAGCCTGCCCTCAACTGCCAACTATCAGGACAAGAGACCTAAAAACATGATACAAACAGGCCATTTCCAGAATGGATCCACAGCCGGTGAGATCTGCAGGGATATCAGTGCCTCGAAGGAACTGGTGAAATAGAGAAAGCTCAAGCTGCAGCTGAGCTCACCCATGAACAAGAAAAGCAGACTACACAAACTCCACCCCTAGGTGAGAACTTGTTAAGAAAAAGCTGGTTTAGTGTACAATCAAGCTATATGAAATCTTCACCAAATCAGTTTAGAGGTGATCCCTTAGAAACGTTGATTTGTGGCAAGATTTGCCACAGGCCAACTGTGTAAGAGAGGTATAAAATGCAAACCTCTGCTCCCTCAGGTGCAGAGTCACAGCTGAGATCAGAGGGTGGGTGTCCACCTGCCCTGAGGCCATTACCAACTCCTCTGACCACATGGAATTGCCAGGCCCGGCCCTGGCTGCTCCCTGCCCATTGTGCTGCTGCTGGCCAGAGCATGAGCAGTGACCAGCCCTTCTCCCCCTTCTCAAAATCTCATGAACCCTGTCACCAAGCCCTGTGGAAACAGCCATAGAAGTCCCCAGTTCTGCCCCCCTCAGAGGCTGAGCCGAGGGCAAGGTCCATTCCCTTGGGACAAGCTGGTGAATGAGAGGGGTGGACAGACCACACTTAGCTCCAAGGGAAGGCAACAGAGAAGTCCTCAGCCTACTGTACTCACTCTTTTCCTCTTTATCACACTTTCCAAACACCCTCTGACCCTCAAGCTCCCCTAACCCCCCTTCCTCCTGGGACATTTAGATTCTGAAACAAAGGTGACCAAAAGCAGCATGAAGTAAAATGACATTAAATGAGTCAACTACGGACCTGACTAAACAGTTGCCTCCTGTCAGGTACAGTTTTAGCAGCACACTACCTATTTGCAGTTCTTCTTCACTTTGCAATGTCCTAATCAAATCCTAACTCAAAGTGTGTTCTGTCCAAATACTTTTCAGCTTCAGTTGAGAACTTCACACATCTCTCCCCCAAGTCAACTGTGTGAGCTCTCCTTGGCTATCTACCTAACCTTTCTAAGGGCAGAAACAGATTTACACAGTTTTTTAAATAATTACAGTCACTTAAGGATATAGAAAGTATAAAAGGATATATAAAGTAGAAATATAAGAAATTTTCCCCCATTACAAACAGATGATCTTAATATAAGGGAACTGCAAAATATTTTGCTGCTGTGGGAAGTGCACATTCAGGATGCCATCGTCAGGGAAATCAGCAGATCCCATTTGCCCTAAGTTTCCTTCCCCAGGAATTATTTCAGCAACAGCCAACTCCAGTTTAGAGCACTACAGAGGAAAAGCTGAGCCATTGTCAAGTGGTTCTGGAGCGTGCTGGGGGTCTAGCAGCTCTTTATTAACAGTCTCTGATGAACAAGGTCCAGTTACTTTATGTTATACATCTGGTTCTGCTTACTACACTGAGACTGGACATGGCACAGAGCTCTAGGTGTGCCCTTGCTCTGCAGAGCTATACAGTCCAAATTAAACAATTGAGAAAACTACAGTCATAGCAAACACTCCAGTTTTGTGCTTAAAGCCAGTCAGAGAGAAGTGTTCTGCTTGGCAGAAGTCCTGCACATTTGTCAAGCAACTGAGAGGAAAGGGAATGCTGAAGATCTTCTTTCCTTACCATCATGTCTTCCAAATGCTCCCTTCTCCTTTAATCTGAAAGTTGAAGTACTTGACTTGTCCCAGCCCAGCATTCAAGCCCTGAAGCTTTAGCCCAAATATCCAACACACACTATGTGGGTAAAGATGACTCCAGAGCAAGGCTTACACAGCTCCAGGGCACCCCAGAGCCACCATGGCAAGGATAAGGGGTGGCACAGAATAGAGCTCTTGGAGATCCCTTCCAACAAAGTGCAGTTGGTGGGTGCAGGTGGTTGTCTGCAACATAGTTTGAACACTGAGAAGATAAAAATCCTACAGGCAGAGCACAGCAAGGGCAGGAAGCTTAATGTCAGTATTCCCAACCCATTCCAAATAAATCCAGATGTGCTAGTACTGCTATACTGAACTTCTGAATAAAACACCCCATACAGCAGCACACCAATAAGCTCCACAAAGCAAGCTTATTAAAATCCTAGAGCTATACTAAGAACCAAAAGGCACAGAGAGTTTACTCTCACTGAGAAAAGCTGGACTCTCACATACAATATGGAGCACCTGCATGCAGTCACTGCTGCAGCTGGAACTTCCAGGAGTCCTCAGGTTTGGTGTCACCCCACACTGTGTTTCCTTCCAACCCAAAATCTAAAACAGATGCTACGCTACAAACAGGTGGGAGTATTCCTGTCTCACACAGAGGACAAGCAATGCAACATCTGCAATCTGCCCAACACCTAACAGCCTACAAGAGCTGAAGAAAAAAAAATCATCAACATTTTAAAGAGCACTTGGGAAAAACAGGCCATCCTCATTACATGAGCATTCCCCGACTATCATTTGTAGACTACTTCTTCACCAGTATGATGATCAAAGTGCAATGGCTGAAGAAATAATTTTGTCCAGTGCATGATCTTAATGACTTACCTACAGGACTAGTTGAAACCCGTTGGGAAGGTGGCCTGAAACCAGGAGCCTTGGAGTTGTCGGGATGGACGTTTTCCACATGTCCTAGCACAGAGTTATTCAGAAAGGTAGACTGAACAGTGAAAGATGGGTCAGCTGCTGCTCGGGTAGAGAGTGGACAGTCGCCCCATGCTTGGTTAGCTGGCACCTGGTTGCTATCAAAAAGACTACTAAAGTGATTGAAGAGCGTTGCTGGCCCAAAGGCAGGAGGCAACGATTTGTTTGCTGGGTTAATGTGCATCTGAGAACCGTTCATAACGTTCATGGCTGACGAAAGCTGCACTGCAGCAGGTGGACCTTGAGAAGGTGTTAAAGGAACTTGATTCGTAACAAAAATAGACTGAGGATCTTGATGGAGGTTTGCATTTGGTACCACTGAATAGAAAGAACCTCTGGACTGCATCCTGTGAGTAACTCGAGGTGCTGGTACAGCTACTTGAGGTAAGTTACTGTTGTCCTGATTATCTGCAACAACTGACCTGGGTGACGCTAAGCTTAAAGGAGCAGTTTCTGAGCTGGATGAAAAAGGCATCGACATGGAAGGGCTGATCTCGGACATGCTGGTTGGCAGTATTTCATCTTGGGCGTTGTTGAGCGGTGCGGGGCTGCTTGCCGGGCGTGTTTCGGTGCCCCCTGAGCTGCTGCTGGCTGACACACTGCAACTGCTTGTGACTGAAGCTGGTGCACACGCGCTTGTGGGTGGCTGCTCGGGGGTCGACACCTTCTCCTTGGGTGTGGAGACAGCTGAGAACGAGTCCGCTTTCAGGGCGGAATGCTGCGCTTGCGGAGCAGTAGATGGCAAAAACGCTGTGGGCACTTGCCCGCTGTTTGGGGGGGCAGAGGAAGCTGAGGGCAGAGTGCTACAGGTGCTTGTCACAGTTGAGATGGCTGTTGCTGCAGCACTCGTCTTGGGGACGCAGGCAAAGAGCTGCTTCCTCACCGAGGAGGGAGTCCGGTTACTGGTCACACACAGCGGCTGGGTAGAAGCAGCTACAGACGAGACGGTGACGGGACAACTGGATGCAGCTAACCCAGGAGACTCCGTCTGCAGAACGTTTCCATTCTGACTACCTACGCGACTTGAACTGTTATGCTTTGGAGAGCTGTTCGTGCTGCCAGGGTTAACTGGTCTCACTGGGAATGGTCCCCAAGTGTTCGGTGAAGGTGAAAAGGTTCCTCCAAATTGGGCCATAGGTAAGCGAGGGTGCCGGATCTGTTGCATAGTTTGGGCAGCCAGCAAGGCAAAATGAGGGTGAGAATAAGCAAGAGGAAGAGACACCGGAAAAGATGAGCGCACGTTCGCTGGGACATTCTTGTTTAATTTGTTAGAAGGCTGGAAAGTAGATAGTGTTGATGACTGCGATGTGACCAGGGGCGGTGCTCCGAGAGGAAATGAGTTCTTGTTGGAAGCAGTCGCAGTGCTGACTCCAGATGAAAAGTTTGCGTGGATTGATTTGGTACTCGAAGCAGGTGTTCTTATATGAGTTTTAGGAATCAAGTCTTCCAGTTCCTTGGCAGGATCTTGAATAAGGGCATTGATGAGTTGCACTGCGTATCGCGTGGACTCTGTACCACCCCTAGATTAAACACAAACAGATTTATCTTTTGCAAAAGAAAACCTCACTTTGTGAAACATTCCGTACCCTCAATCTCTAAGTCTATTGTAAGTTTACTGCAGTAAGTTATTTCTTGACTTCTGTGTGTCTTAAGGATTATCTTTGAAGTCGACTGTCAGCATATCTTGGCAGCAGGATTTGCTTTATTCTAGAACAAAGAAGCTAAATAGATCCTGCCTTAGAAAGCAAACAAACTTTTTAATAAATGACACTGAGGACTAACTCAAGACTTTCATTTTGAGATACCATACCTTATAGTGATCATTCTCTCTCCATTCTTATCTTTTTGCTTATCAACATCAATGTGGGCACCAGTGACATCTTGAATTGCTGTGATGTTGCACCCACCTCTTCCCATTATTCTAGATACGACAGAAGCTGGGACTGATAATTTCTTTGACCTATATCACAAAGATCAGAAATCTGTGAAATGCATTCAAAGACAGACAATAGCTGCAGTAATATTCTTAAGGGCAGTAAGTGGTTTTCTGCTAACTCTTTCTTCACTCTTTGGAGCCTCTCTCAAAGTCCCCCACTCAAATTACTCATCATCCTCAGTACCTGACAAGGATTCTCCAGAAGTATTTATTCCACCACTATTGTAACACAGATATATGAGCCTCATACTGCTTCAGAATCCCTTTTGGATTTTATCTTATCTTGGCTACCTCTCCAAAGTGAGACAAATCCTTAGCTTATCAACCTGAATTTACATAAGCAGAGCTGCTTCAAATATAAAAGCCCATGGCTTAGCTACTTTGACTATTTATAGCAAGAAGGTGGCTTTCTAGTGTCTTCCCAGTGATCAGCTCTGTAATACCACCTGCATCCACAACCTTTTCGTATCCAGCTCTTTCAGACCTCAGGATCTGGAAGTGCAGTGTCACCAAGAAACAATGGTGGGTGAAAGCAGGTGAAGGTGTGCAGTGCTGTGATTTAGGGAGCTGCTGAAGCCCCTGAGATGGCAGCCTGGACTTGCAGAAGCAGGCTCGCTGTCAGGCCACACCAAGGTCACCAAAGTCAGGCAGTTCAGGGTTTTTCCTGATTCACACGGTGCTGGTGGGTCAGAGCAAACACATGGTATTGGGAAGTGCCTGAACACAAGCTCTGCTTGCACACAGACCTCAGCTGAGGTCTCTGGGCCATCATTGTCCCCAGACTTTAAGGGGTGTTGGACCTCTTGCACCATAAACTGCTTTCAGGCTTGCTACTGAAATGCACTGGCTCGATGATGAACAATTAGAGGAGATTCAAAGGCATTTCAGAAATCACACCAGTCACAGGTGCAGGTGCCTCTGAATGTGGTACAGGTCCCTACCACGCCCTGGAAAGGCTGCCAGCTTCACCTAGCTAATCCAGTCTTAGAAACTTCTAAGTAACTTGATCCTTGGGGAATTGTTCATCACTTAACAGGACTTAGAGGAAATCTGTTTTATTTTAAACATCTAAACACATGCAAATGTTCTAAAGCAACACTTCATGTTGCCAAGGTGTTTTTCCTTTCCCCTATTCCTGCCAGGACAGCACAGTACAACCCTTCCCATCCCCAGAACCTCCAACGCATGCACCCAGCTCTATCCCAAGGCTGTTGCATGCTTTGGGTTTTCTTCCCTACCTCCACTTCCAAGGCTCCCCTCTCAAGAGAGACATCACAGTTACTCCCTCCCCAAACCAGAGCTCCATCATCACCTAAGTATCAAGAACATCTGTACTGCTCACAGGGCTCCTGACTGTACCTTGATCTGCTTCCACCTCAGCCCACTGAGGACCTCTGGCAACCACTCAAGGAGGCATTTCTCTTCCAGGAGGGTTCACCCCAGTGCCCATTCCCATCCCACCCATCACCCACAGCTGTTTCCCTCCCTCCCTCCCAAGGCTGATGGTTTTGACCTAAACAAGTGTCCCAAAAAGTACCTTTTTGCTCCGGAACAGCAGCGCCCTCCTCTCTGCAGCTGAAATTGCTCAATTGGTGTTGGCTGCAGAGTGTTGCTGGGGGGAGGGTCTTTCAAAACTCTGCCCACTTGCCTGTCAGGGGCAGAAGGGATGTTTGCATTGGTTACTTTGATAGACATCCCTTCTAGCTGGGGGTCACTCACAGGGAGAGGGAAGGAGAAGAATTCTTGTTGAGACCAGGAGAGAATTTAGCAGAGGGAGCTCCTGGGCACTGCACATCTACGGTCACCAACAATGCATTTTGGCAGGACATGCTTCCATCAGTCAGGGCATGGCAAACACCAGTGCAGAACACTGCATGGAATGTTCCTTATGGCACAGGGCCTGATTCCTCAGGAAAGAGGATAGGGCAGGCTCTGGATACCGTGTCTAGAACACTGCCAAGGCCAACACAAGAGTAGACAACATCCTCATGAATATTTGGGCTGAACTGAAGAGACTTGAGAGCCCCAGGAGAGCAGGAGCAGCCCCGGGCCAGAGGGGAGTCAGGGCTGTCTGAGGGGTTCCTACCTGCACCACTCCCCAAGTGGGGGCCAGGCTGCCACCACACACCCAGCAAGGCCACATCACTGTGGAGAGCCCCACTGGTGACCACATCAAAAGGCAGAGACCAAACCAACTCTAGGAGTTCAAACACATAAATTTTCATATTAAACTGCCTTTTTAACCTTTATTAAGAACAGTCTGTGGCTTCCACTAATCCAAATGCACTAAGCCCTTTGTACAATTATTTCTCTGCACATAGCCTAAAATTCTCCAAAATGAGCACATCTGGTCATTGCCATTGCAGAACACAAAAGCAGGAGGGCTTCCTAAGTGCATCCAAAGCATCTGACACTGGTATGTTCGTGCTGTGTTCCTTTTAGATAAAGAGAACAGAAAAAGCAAAGCCAGACTATTCTAGGTCCAAGCAGTAAACAACATAAAGGTTACAGAAGAGATACTGGGGTGTTAATGGCCATACAGTAAAATCCAGCACATTTTCAGAGGAAAATATTGCTTTACAGTAAATCTTTAAATCTCACAGTATCTCTAAGCACTCACTGTACATTAACACAATTTTCCATTGAATCAGTGATCAAGGTCACTGCCCAAAGCACAATGAATTTTAGCCTTGAAGGGATCATTCACCTCCTCTACTCACATCCATTCTGCCTTTAGTTCATGGGCAATCATCTGCTGTAGGGCTTTTCACTGCTCTCTGCTCCTTCCCCCTTTCATCTTGTCCCCACATCCTTTACTCCACTAAAGTCACAGGTTTTCTTTATTTTCTCATGCCAAATACAATGTTTATGTCATGATGACATTAAGTTAGTGAGGAGCTACTACAAACTAGGGCTGCAGTTAGTTTTCCCAGCACTGCAAGAGAAAGTGGGGTAGATTTCCTTATAAGTTAATTCTTCAGTTATATAATCTTGCTGCACATTCTGTATTTGAGAATACTTTACAAGCTTAAAAGCTCACAGACAGTTTTTAAACACAGTAGTAAAGTCTTTACCTTCTAACCACTTCTTTCCAACCTTCTTCTCTTTTCTGGCCTCTTTTTGGACTGGTCAGATTCAGCTTTACATTTGGAGAGGTCAGAGGCAGGGAAACAGCCTTATAAGTAGTCGACAAAGAATTCGAATGACCTTCACCATCAAGTCTGGGAACAGAAACGTGCTGATTACAAATGACAGAATAAAATGACAGCATACAGTTTACATTCCTGCAGCTTAAAACTAGTAGCATGAACTGTTTCCAGAAGAACCACCTCTACCAAGGAGTCAGAAGGATGCATTTAGCTTGTCCTGCTGCAATGAACTGCCAAGGACCCCAAGGCTCTTGCAGCAAACCTTGGATGAATGTTTCTGCCTTGGACCTATCTATATTCATAGAACAGAACAGAGACAAATTCCAATTTGTAACATTCCTAATAGGAGCCCAAAACACACACCCTCTAACCACAAGGTTTGATGAACCCACTCATTCCACAGCTAACTTGAATCTGGGGTAAAATAGGAAAAAGAAAAAATCCTAAATCTCTTCCCACTCCCAGACAAGCATCTCAATCAGTCTGACAACAGCCCTGTCTCATTACCCTTCTTGATGCCACAATGTGTCTTCTTACTGAAGCTGGTCTCTCTGTCAGCCCAGTGTCCTGCAGATCAACCTCCATGCCCTCTCCCCTCCCTCAGTGCAGAAAATGGAAAGAAAAAACAAAACTTTGGGGGGTTTAGACTTGTATTACTTAGATATAAAAACAAAGACTACAGACCCACACGGGATCTTAGCTTTCTGATTCAGACCAGTGACCTCTTCAGAAAGTGGTCTTGTAAATGTTATCAGCACATTCCCAGGAAACTGAATGACCTTTTGAACCATTCATGTGGCCCCTGTACATTCCCTGAGTTCCTCTGACTCTCACCTCTGGCTCGACAAGGTTATATCAAACTGGCCATCAACCTGGCAGGTGAAATGCTCAGAGTCATCACCTTCTTCTCTCCTTAAAAGAAAGAAATCGCAAGTCAAACAAGTTAATGATGAAACCATAAAACAATTAAAAGGTAAAAAAACCACTTCTGTATGTGGATTGTAAGTAAAGCTGGCACTTCCTTATTAAATTCCCAGCATATTCATTTTAAGATCAGTTCTAACAAAGATGACAATACAACATGGATGCTTAAAAAGTGCAGAGAGAAAAGGCCATTTTGCTCAAGAAGTATTAAAAACTAGACAACAATGCCAAAAAACTTTGTTCTTACAGGATTTTAAAGAGGTTGTGTTCAACAAACTTAACACAGCTATACAAATAAAGCAGCCTCAGTCTCTCTAGGCTCTGGGAATGTACAGCTGGTGTAGAGCTTAAGCTACAGAAAATTGACACTGGCATCGATGGAACCTTGTGAAACAACAGGGAAGCAACAGAGCAGTCTCACCTCGTTGGTGGTTTGGAAGCCGAGGTGCTGTTTTTTTCTTCCTGAGAGGGGATGAGCAGGGAGGCGTAGCGCCGCTCTGAGGAGTTCGTATCCATTGTGAAGTTCAGCTCTTGGCTCTTCCCTCCACTGCTGCTTTCACTATTGCAATCTGTGCTATCCAAGTTATCTGAATCACTGTTCCCACTTGCACCACCACCTCTTGGCTCTCCATTTATTTTATTTTTATCTGCTTTTTGCTGTGCTAGAGATATATGCTGATCTGGTAAAATTATCTGCATGTTCTGAGGAGTCTCTTTTGTTTTATTTTTCTTATTTTTTCTATTTGTGCTGGGGGTAGTCACCACATTAGCTCTCTTCTTCCCAAAGGCATTTGTGAAGGTAGCTGAAGTTGCAGAAATTCCAATTGTAGTTGTAGTAGTTGCACTTGGAGGCTCTATAGGAACTTCTTGCTCCACTGAAAGAAAAGCAGTTTATATACAATCAGAACCCACACAATAGAAAAAATCAGTGCCCTCGTTGAACACACTACAGCTAAAGTTATGCTCCTTGCTGAGCTGTCAGACTAGCATCAAATTCAGCTGTAAATCCTCCAAGAGTGAAAGACTTTTGTGGACAAGGAGGGGGTGAAAATATGAGCAAAGGAGTTTTGCCAGGAATTCTGACAATGGAGGAAAAAAACAGGGCAGCAGCCATGCAACACTGTCAAATACAAGAGACCAGTTTTCAAACAGATTCCTTTACCTTGATGGTTAGAAGGCGGCACCCCCACAGCCACACTGTGCATAAAAACACTTGTTCTTTACCTTCATCATCATTTTCTTCTTCATCGTCATCTTCTTGCAGTTCCAGAGTTTCCTTAGGCTTGTTTTCTTCATCTTCTTCTTGTTTTCTTTTTTGTTCCTCTTTCTTCTTCTTTCTCTTTTCCTTTCTTTTCTCCCTTTTGGCTGCAAGAGCTTGTTTTCTGCTCTCCTCTCTTGACTATGTAGGAGAAAAGAATCCATATTTAAACATTTTCACACAGACTAAATTATAATTCAGATCTTCCCTAGAAATCTGGGGGGAAGGAGAAAGGAGAGAGCACAATGAACTGGATAGGAACTGGGCAGACATTTTGCAGCAACAGGACTAACTGGTCCCAAAACTTCTAAGGAATGATTACAAAGTAATAACCAAAACACAAGTATTAAAAAAATACAGTTTTACTGGAAAACCAGAAAAATCTCTCATCCTCTCAGTCCTTTCTCAAACAAACATTTAATAAGCTCAGTGATATTTTTGCTGTGATGTTCTTATCTTTGATTCAAAAGTCAGAACTCAGAAGAGTATTTTACATAAAATGGCTCTAACTTTAACAATTTTAAACAAAATATATGAAATCAGTCATCTGCTGCACTGTTTGTGCACAGTAACTGATGTGTGTTTAACAAGTCCACAACCTGGAAAATTTAATAAACTAACGTGGAACTTGTCAAAAACTGTAAGAAGAGATTCTTCTTCTGTAATTAAGAGAGCCCACTCAAGAGAGTGTTACTCTAGAACAATTTACAGTATTCTCAGCAAAGGGAGAAGGGGATTTTCTCTACTATCTGTTCAACTCTTCTGAGCAGAAGTCCATAAAATGCTTATGGACTATGATTTACACACACAGAAACACACCGTGTACCACACCATGAGACTGGAGACCTCCCTTAACTCACACGTCCTCTGTGCTGAGGTGATCCCAGAGAGCTACTGCCTAAGGAACTATTGGTAAGTCCAAGCTTTCCTAAAAAGGACAATGGAGTGACTGAAGCAGAAGTCAGTTCTAATGTGCCACCCTCAGGATGTGCTTCACTTGTGTGATACATTAGGGGAAGAAACACAGATACAGTCAGAGCATGAAGACTGACTGCCCCAAGAAGCACCAAAGGAAACCCAGCCTAGAGACTCACGCACAATTCAGAAACCGCTGCATGACAGCAATGCTCTACTCACTTTTTCCAGGTCTAGCTCCTTCAGCAGTATAGTTGCATTTTTATTGGCTTCTGCAGCCTGCTGGTCTTTAGCTTTCACAATTGTCTCCACACACTGGTGGCACTTTTTCAACAGGTCCTGAAATGCAAACTTGTCTTACTACCACCATAATAAACAACAACTGAGGAATGAGGCTTGCTCTACAAACATGAGATTAGCTCCCCAGTATTCATAAATATACAAACTATTCCACAGAATAGGATCTAATGCTGATTTACTTTTTTAGAAGTATTATTTACTGTATTAAAAGGGAGACATGGACAAATCTCCAAATCGGATGTATGTGAGCAAACATGTAACTTCAGGTTTTGAATACTTAAGAATTTCCCATGGATATTTTTGCTGGAAATTCAGGCCAGGGTCTTCTTCCCAAGTCCAACTCACCTTGTCCGTGATGGTCGCTATGTAGCGCATGCACTCAATGTCTGAAGGAAACTGGTTCACTTCTTTCACCAGGAACTGAACTACTTTCACATGCCCCTACAACAGCAAAGAAAATTCTAATCTTTTGTATACAATTGTCACATTCATCACCAAAATACCAGTTTGATATCTCTTAGTTCAATGCAAAACATTGGAAATAAGCAAGAACATCTCTGGTAAGCTGCTGTTTGGGAAGGACAGTTACTGCTTGCTCAGTGCTGACAGCACAGCCACTGTTCTGCTTCAAGGTGGCAAAGACAAGCTCTTCCACAAATTATTTTTTATTTAAAAATCCAAGGAGCAGAGGCAGATCTTCATAGTTTTAGTAACAGCCAAGACAACCCTCTTTAGCCACCATCTGTCACCCAATCCTCTCTCTAGCCACTCACCCCATGGAGCTGACTTAGATTGTTCAATTACAGGCTAAGTCAGATCAGGGAACTGAGCCACCTGAATGTTATCCTGGCAAGCACATTCCTCTGCTGCTGGGGCACACTGTGCAACCACACAAAGGACCCAATTGTTGCTTCTGAAGTTATGTGAAAGCAAGGCAGTGTGAAAGCAGGGGCAAACTCAGCATTGTTGTTTGTCAGAAAAGCTGCACACTATTTGCTATTTTGTTAAAGGCAAAGCAGCTAGAGTTAATAAATTCCTCTGCTATAGCTATGCCCCTTGCGTCCAACGCCACAACTGATGGAATCCTCCCAGACCAACCAAGAAGAAAAGACAGTGGGTGACACAAGAGCTGACTACACAGTGTCCCATCACAACAGATTAGGAACAAAACAAGAGAAGCACAAAGGAATCAGGACAGCTTATTGCAGACTGGTATTATGTTCATCTCCAAAGCAGGACTGAAACAAGCAGTACAGACTGCAAAAATATGGAAATCTCAAACAATCAAAGTTTTTGCACAGTGTACAACTGGAAATGATAAAGCTAACATCATTTATGGAATGAAGTTTTCCAACTCTCAAAAACTGGATCTGTGTGAAGTACAGTAATTATGCCTTTGAAGCAGGTATTTTATCAAAGTAGTAATTTTGCCATGTAATATTTGATTCTTCCAAAACCAAGCATTGAGACTCGAGACGAAACAAGAGGCACTGTTTTGAAAACGTAAAAGAAGTTGGTCTCCTACCTTGCGAAATGCTGACATAAGAGGGGTAATTTTCCGATTATCTGCAGCATCCACATCTGCTCCTGCTTGCACAAGCAGCTGGACCACGTCGTAGTGCCCACCGTTAGCTGCCAGCCACAGCGGGGTGTTTCCTTTCTTGTTGCGAACATCAATGTGTGCCCCTCTAAAAACACAAACCCAGTCAAATGAGATCAGTAAAGGTGGCAGTCAGAGAGCAAGATCATAAAAACCAGAGTACAACTGGATATAGAACATTAATAACTGAAATGCAGTGGCAAGATATGAGAAATTTTGTCCCTGAGATTTGCTGTTTCATTTGCAGGGTAGTGACACAGGAATTATTTAAACCTCCCTGACAGAAATGAACACTCATTTCATGTCACCTACTGCACCAGAGATATACAACCAGCAACCTTTAAATTATCAGTGTGGTGACTGCCCAGAGGACAAAGCAGCCCCTTGAGATTTTAGCAGCACACTGGGTTATGCTTGAAAAACCTCAAGAGCTACTTCCAGGCTCTGCCCCTCAAGTGTCAGTGAGGAAATGCTCATGTGGGAGTTGCTGGATTGATACACAAACAAGCTGTCCAAGCCAGACACTGTCTGCCTGCCTCTGGTCCCAGCTGCCTGCTCTGCTTAATTAACGCTGCAATAGTGAGATATTCCAGGATAACACTGAAGAGTAGGGAACAGATTTAACATCCGACTTTCAAAGCTTCCCATTCCCTTTGCTCTCAGGTGCACGAGGTAATGAAACGAGCATCCTTGCTACAGAGGAATACAGATACAGAACAAACGTGCCACTGATCATTAGTCATAGATGCTTTGGGTTGGAAGGGACCTGAAAGCTCATCTTGTTCCCACCCCCTTGCCACGGGCAGGGATGCCACCCACGAGATCAGGTTGCTCAGAGCCCCACCCACTCCGGCCTTAAACACTTAATGAGAAGAAATTATTTACCGATTAATGAGGAGCTCGCAGAACTTGTAGTGACCCTTATCTGCTGCAATTGTTAAAGCTGTATCTCTTGAGGAAGGCACAGGTGGGGCATTCACATCTGCTCCTTTATCAAGGAGAACCCTTCCAACCTCTGCATAGCCTCCTGAAGCTGCTTCCATCAGAGGTGTGAGACCAGTCTGTGCAAAGAGAACGAGTTACTCTGTGAAATCTGCACAATATACTTCAGGAAAGACATAAATGATTCCTACAAAGGGAAATCAGATTTTTATTTAGCTGCTTATATTTAGTTTAGAAGACTAACCTCAAGCAGTTTCTTCCTCAAAAAAGACCCCAATAACCCAACCAAAAAAAAACCCCAACAAAAAAACAAAACACCCACACACAAACCAACCAAACAAAACCAACCCAAAACCCAAACATTCTTGGGCTTTGATTTATACAAACCCAAGCAAACTGTTGACTAAGCACCACCAGATACCTGTCTCAACAGCAAATGCAAAGTTTATAACAAGATCTCTACAACAGAGGTTAGAACAGATTCAAATGAAGACACAAGTGTTTCTGCAAAAATACTCAGAAACTGGTTTTATAGCTTTTCTCTAGCCTTCCTTGGCACTGAGACTGACCTGGGCCCAACTTAGCTGCCAGGTCAGACTGTTAAAAAAACTTACACCAGCTGCTAACATGCCCAACTGACCATTTGAGAGCTGGCTTTTATCCATATCCCCTTTTCTCCAGCCACAGTCATTCCAGAAGCAGGCGGGGTAGACAGACACAGCAATTATTTCAGCAGCCTTAGGAGTTACCAAAAATTCCTTTGTGCTGGGGAAATCAGTCTGGCTGTCTACACAAGCTTTAAGCTTGCTTTATGGCAGGAGACACAAAGCTGTCCCAGAGCACCAAAGGATGGGACCTGTGGAGCATTTCAGAGGCACAGAAGGTCACAGTACTGAAGCCACGGGTTCTACAGCAACGTAAAAGCTTTACAAAATTTGACTGCACTACGTCTGTTGTAGACAAGAAGTCTGTTCTATATGAGAATCACAAGCAACACTATTCTCTTCCTGCCTAGACTTGCATATAAAAATATCTGTATCTGTTCTGTTACTATCACCTCAAGTTTAAACCTGAAAAAGTCTACGCAAGAGTCAATCTAAGTTTCATTACAAACTCAGAAGGACCAGTCAGTTTTCCCCTAATGCAAAAAAATTCATCATCATTGATGCTTTTTTATTTTTTAAAAGAAACCAAACTTATTTCAGAACATTTAAGTGCTCTGATGTAATAACTCCTCTGAGCCCAGAGAGTCTCAAAGTTACAGGAAAATTTGAAGAAACTTGATGACTCAGAGTCAGTAAGTCATAAGGAAAGGCAAGTCCCCCACTTACCTTTGCCCTGTGCTCGACATTGGCCTTCCTGTCCAGAAGCAGACTGACCACCTCTGCCCGGCCCTGGAAGCAGGCCAGGGTGAGGGCTGTGTTGCGGTTGGTCTCGATTTGGGCGTTAATATCAGAGCCCATATCAAGCAGCAGCTTCACGGCAGGGACGTGGCCATTCATAGCAGCCAACATCAGAGGAGAAATCCCCAGCTTGCTGCCAGTCCTAAGGGAAAGAAACAAACTACAGTGCCCACGGCTGAAGAAAACCTCTGGGAAATGTAAGTGTATCCAAGTGCAACAAAATGTTTTGTTGTAAGTCAGAAAGGAACATATAACCTACACAAAATATAGGCACTGACCTAAAACAGTAAAACTTTTAATTCATTAGGAGAAACCACCAGAGGTACTATATGCAATAGACAATTGTAATTTATAAACAAGGAAAATATATTTCACCTGTTAGACATTCTGATGGCCAAAGCAGACATAAGCCTTAAGCTACATCTGATTTTTTCAAACAAAAACATGCTTCTAGCACAGCTGCAGCTTGAACTTTCCCTAGTTAAGAGTTCTCTCACTCTATCTAGTATTAGAATACATGTAAGTTTTCTTAAAACAAATAGAGAGCAGGCTTAAGGGACACTGCTGTGTAAATTTTTTCCTCTGCCTGAAAAAGACATCTTCAAACACACAGAGCTGCCCTGAGAACTTTGGCTGCTTCCTTGATGTGGATCTGTTGGACAGAGTTTGACTTCCAGACCTCAGAATGGTGGAAAAGGGAAAGAATAGGTTTGCAAACTATAATCCCTTAAAATTTAGGTGTAAGTTAGATGAAGTTTGTGGTAGTTAAAGGCAATTTAAAAGCATTAAGATAACATGAGCATAGAAGATGTCATCAGTGTAGAAAGACTGTTTTAAGGAGGTCTGAAAGCACCTGAGATTCCAACCTATGCCTCAGGATGGAGCCAACAGGGAGTGCCTGTGCCACACTGCAGCTCAGCTGGACACATGGTACAATACCTGGAATTAATTTCTGCCCCAGCATTGAGAAGAATCTTGATGATATTAACATAGCCACCAGATGCAGCAAGGCTTAATGGCGTGTAATCAGACACATTCCTGTGTTCTTTATTTGCTCCCCGAGCCAACAGCAAATCAACAACCTGAAAAGACAGGACAAGTATTAACAGACAAATTGTGGCCTTTGCTGTTATCCAGGGAGTGAAAAGATGTTATCACAAACTTTCCAATCTGCTACCAGTTTCCCTTGTCAATAGACAAGATTCCACAGGAAAAACTCCACCCTCTTCTGCCTTTTTCCCAACTCTGTACAGCCTCCACAGCCCATGACCGCAGCAGCTGAGCACCTGTCTGCCACAAAGATTATTTTACCTAAATAAAAGTACAAGGCTTTAAAGTGAGATTCTTCCTGGGAATCTTAAGTTTGCAAACAAGAGATCTACCCTACTCCCATAATGTCTCACAATGCTGGAGCATCTCTTTCAGAAAAACTCATCGGACAACTTGAATTCAAATGACACTTGAGCCACATTTGACCACCTATATTATAAGAACTTTCCAAAAAACCATGTGGTTCAGAGTGACTGATGCTAATGGAACCATGATGAGGAAGGACTCCTCTATAAGAAGTTGCTTAAGAGAAATAAAACTAAAACATTTTGGTGATGTACTGTACTTAAAGGGATTTTAATTTATGTTAATTTACTATTAACATAAGCTAGGTGACTTCCAAACAAGCCAGAAAAAAAGGCTCGCTTGCTAAGCCAGAAATATAAGAGGTAGATTCTGGCATAAAGGAAAAAAATAAGGAGGAAGAACAGAAGACTTCAGTTGCTCAAAACATAATGCTACTGCTACAGGCTACGCTGATCTTGCCTTTTTTTATGAGAAGCACTTTTACTGTTGAAGATCTGCAATTCAAAAATAAAGTGGAAACTTTCCAGTCTTGGCCCACTATTTTAATCCTTATATTAATCTGCTACAGACCCCTTGGCCATCTCCATGCCATGTTCTAAGGTACTATGCACGTGATTGAAATAGGAAGGATGTAACAAATCTTATTTGGAAAACAACACACACAAATGTGACAGAACTCTGAGACAGCCTTAAAAGACTAATACAATGTGTCCTGCATTGCATCTGCACTTATCAGCCCTGTGCATTATCACGAAAGCCATGTACTGCCCACACAAAATCCCAGTTTCTCTTCTTGTGTGCCTGCACCAGCTCTTTCAGGTTTGAGAACAGGGAAGATGGATAAGGGAAGTGCTCAGTGAATAAAGTTATTCAATAAATATCTGCCTCCTTCACAGAAGTACTTACCTTGCGAGGATACACTGAGAAAGATCACAAATTATCAAAAGTGACTGTGACCACTAACTAACAAAACTGGGATAGGTAAGGGAGAGAAGAAAAAAGTTCTAAATTTCTTCTTCCTTTCTTGGAAGAAGAAAAAGACTTAAATTAGCTACTTAATCAGGTGAAAAACCTTCCAGAAAAAAAAGTAAGATGTACCAACAAAAAAAAAAAATCTATCTGCAAGTAACAACTGGAGTCCTTTGAGGACAGGTCTGTACCTCCTGGCGTCCACCGGAGCATGCCAAGGAAAGCGGAGTATCCTTTGTGCGCTCGGACTGTGCTTCTATGTCCCCACCTTTGTCCAGAAGGATTTCCACGACACCAACATGTCCAGCAGTTGCAGCCAGAATCAAAGGCGTAAAACCTAGTAACACGAGATTGCATTAAAAAGCAACCTTGAGTATCTCAAAAGTATTATTAAGGAGCAGAAATGCACAAATGGGTTAATTCACAATGACTTCTATTGATCATATCTCCTCCTCACACTGGGGGTTTCCTGGTGGACGCCACAATCTCAGAGCCTTTCCCAACCCTCTGCTGACCCTGTCACATCTAGGCTCTGATTCCAGCCAAAGGCTCTTCTAAAGAAATCTAAACACTGCTTGCAGTGATCAATTTGGATTAAGTTCCAACCAACTCCTCTCTTTGGAGAAGTCATGGCTTTCCGCTTAATTACTGTTTAATAAAGCTCCAACCAAGGACCACATCTGCCCTGTGTGTGTTGCTGATTGCCAGTGGTCAGTGTGAGCTACAACACATGTGGCGTAGTGGTTTTGTTCTCTCAGCTCTGAAAGACGTGAGATTTTGCTGAACTCTGCTCCTGAGAACAATGATACCCAACCTGGCAACTGCCACCCCTCAGCTCTGACAGCCAAGATTGGATGGTTACCCCTCTATCCAGCTTATTGAGATCATTTGTAGAGGGTGAGTTGTAAGGACAGAAGTTTCACAAATCTGCTTAAGATCCCACTCAGGTGCGGACAGAAGCCCACTGGCTTTGTATGACCAGTGCTACTACATGAAGTGCAAGAAGGCAGTTCACATTTTAAAATTCACTGTTTGAAGCTGTAGTTCACAGTCAAACTGCGCTATGGCTTTCACTTACCCTTCTTGTCTCTGTGTTCAATATTGGCACCACGGGCGATCAGCACAGACACAAGTTCCTCATGCCCTCCTGCACACGCGAGGGTCAGCGCAGTGTCGTGATTGCTTTCAGTCTTCACGGATAGCAAAGAAAAGGAAGCAGATATTCAGAAATAAAAAACAAAGACAACTTTAATATTTCTACAACAGCACTTTTTTTCCTTTCAGAACTTATCAGAAAGCAGACCCACTCCAAGCTAACCTCGATTACTCACATGTGCATCGATGTCCACTGATGGGTACATGGGGAGCACGGACTGCGGGGGCACGTTGCTGGCTGCCTGGGGGCAGGGCTCCGGCGTCGGGGACTCGGTAGTGTGCGAGGAGCTGGTGGAGCTGCTGGGCACTCTGCTATTCACAGCTGAAAACAAGTACCAGGTTATTAATTCACTCTTATGAATGTCCCATTTCATACGAAAAATATTAAGTCCCATAAAACTGAAATGGTCTAACATCAAAACACTAATGGGGGAAACAATTTGAATGTTCCTAAAAACAAAAAGCAGCTTTCCAGCAGTTAAACAGTGTAAGCATCATCTCCAAACTGTGATAAGTTAGAAAATAATTTTATGAATTAGTCTGTATGCATTACAAGTGTGAATTATGAAGGTGATTAGTTACCCTTTTCTAACTGTAATTTTCACTGTTAAAAAGAATTCAATCATATGCTCAGTTTAAGCAGGCAAATCATTTATCACTAACACACAAACCTAATGTTCAAAAATATAGTCTTATTCTGCAATCCCAAAATTTTTCACATAAAGGTTAGTGCACACAGCCTCCAGAGAAAGTTTTCAGAACAAGATGACTGACAGTAACTCACACTATTAATCATAAACCAGAGTTAAACCAACCCAGGAAAGTGGAAGGGAAGCAGACAGGAGGGGGCAGTCAACAAAAATAAGAAAGCTGAGAACTGTCTGTGCTCCCTAGAATTGATTCTGATTGATGCACAGTCTGTAAAAGATGTCATCCGGAAGATCCAGCATCGCTCAGGGACACAAGGAATGCAACTTTTTCTTCTTTTTTTTTTTTAACAACAATTAAAAAAAAAAAATTGAGAATCAGATTTTTTTCCATGTAGTTTTAAATCAATAAGCAGAGAAATCTCCCTGGACATATACACTGCAGGGCCAGGACTGCTGCCTGCTGTAACCTGGTGAGAGTCCAAGTGGAGCCTGGATCCCTGTAATCAGCTGGGATTACCTGGCAGGAAGGTCTAACACACCTACACACTGACTCCATGTATGCTTTAGCTTCAGTAATCCCTGCTGATAGAGCAGCTGGATTTGACAAGTATTGTCACTGCTGGATTGCCAAATGTCTCCATTGTGCAGCCTCATCAGCTGGAACACCCGGTGAGCTTTAGTTATTCCAAAATACACAGTATTTAGCAGTATTCCTGGAAGAAGCAACTAAAGGAAAACACTAAAAGCTACAGGTAAGACATAGCAGCAGCATTTTGCTTTTGTCAAAGCGTTAAGGGAAGATGAAGGATGAACTCAAATCCATGTATAACTTAGAGAAAAAATTTTGCAAACCTTTCCCAGCTCAACCTTCCTCATTCCATTGTCAGATTACACACCAGCAACTACTCACAGGAAAATGGTGTAGAAGGAAAATTAATATAAAAAGCCCCAACATGACCA
Source organism: Picathartes gymnocephalus (assembly GCA_013390045.1). Taxonomy (NCBI): domain Eukaryota; kingdom Metazoa; phylum Chordata; class Aves; order Passeriformes; family Picathartidae; genus Picathartes; species Picathartes gymnocephalus. The sequence goes on along the minus strand of WEKY01055247.1, from coordinate 620,333 downwards.
TTAATACCACTAATTCAGCCTATACATCTGCCAGTGCCTGACAAAGGAAGCACAGCAAGACGGGTCACTTCCATTGGGTTCTGGAAACATGGCAGGGGGGCTCACTCAAATTTGGGGAGGTTATTTTCAATTGTATTTTTTAAGTAAAGAGTTCTACTTGGTGCATAGGCAAAAACAGCACTAATATTTGGCCACCACATGTAAGCAATGAAGTACCAGACCTGAATTCCTGTTACAACCTTCATGAGCAAACCAGATTTGTATTAAAAGTTTCAAATACAAAAGCTCCCACCTTCACCTGCTTGCTATGGATGATCACTTACAGCAGCGAATAAGCATCAATTAATGCAATACGATTGTTTTCTTGCTTAATGCACTGCAGTGCAAGATAATAACTGGATTTCTACAGATTACTCCTTCCAAAATACAGATACTGTATCACCCTGTTAAGGACTTAGGTTAAATCAAGCTGGTCCTTCCTCATGGAAGACACTGGCTCAGTTTTTTCAGGTCTTGCAACTACAGGTACACATAAAATCACATGCATGTGCTGTGCATGCAGAGCAGGGTGTGCAGAGGGGACTCCACTGAAGCCAGTTTAAAGGTCTGAAAGTAATATATTCAGTATTGCTGTCACAGGTTCCACAAATCCTCTGTATTTCACAACCATGACTGAAAATATCAAAGTATTTCTCACATACTTTAGATTTTCATCATGTGTTTGAAACATACGAGTATGCACTAAGCACTTCATGTGCACAGTAATAATGTTAAACATGAGAGAGAACACCAAAGGCAGTAGAAATGAAGATAAACCCTGTACTGATAGATTTTATTTTAAACCAGATTTTAGGCTAACAAATATTCCTACAATACCCACCAATTAATCACCCCCTCCATAAATGCTGAGTTTACAAAATGGCAGGATTTTTCAAAATGCTATTTTTATTTCCTCAGTGTGGCTGGCAAGCTGGACCCATGGAACAGCAGCATAATTTGTGCTCTGTGGATCAAAAAAAGCCTGAGAACTTCTGCCTCCAGTTTCACAGGGCTGATTTATCTCAAGTCAAGTTACACAGCAAAATACAGATTTTTAACTTGAAAATGACCTTGCAGCAATGGTTCCAAGATGGCACTAACACGGAATGTCTGTGGTACCACAGCTCAGCAGTGAAAGCAGCACTGACACTGCTTGCCCTTGACTCCAGGGAAATACCAATTTTGTGACAGAGGTTTTAGATGTGTCCACAGACTTCAATATTTAAAAGACTTGCTTTAAGAAAAATATCATCCTACACAGGACAAAATCCAGGTTTCCCACATTCTACAAAGGGTTTGCAACGCTCCAAGGGGTCTTTGTATGAGTTGGAAGCTGAATGCTGGTCTTTAAAGGCATGGATGACTATTTTCAAAGTTATGAAAAAATATCAAAGGAAACGAGTAAAACAAAAGAAAGCAAGGACTTGGTATTTTATCCAAGTACAGCTCTGGAGCATTGACAGTACCTGGAGCAAGCATCTCTGGATAAGATTTCAGCTGTAGGCTGAAACTGTGGCTACCCAGTGACACTTCACTGTTGTCACAACATGAGCACTGGCGTTGAGGAATACTGGACTTAATTTCAGTTCCCATTTCCTCAAAGGAACTGGGATTTTCAGGACAGAGAGAACCATCCTTTTTGAAGCTTGGGCAGCTTTTCAGCCTATCCAGGCAGCTTCTCAGTAACCTGCTACTGCAGAGGCTTTTGCACGTTGGTAACAGCAGCTCGTTTCACGGCTCACCATTCCTCACTCCAGATGGGCCTGGTAACCAGTTTTACTTCAAACACCAATCCTTGCCACAGTTAACTCAGATGTCACCTTCCAAATCCTTACCTTAAAATACCATAACTCTGTATCACCAACTACAACCAGAATGTCAGAACCAAACAACAGTGTTTCTCAGAACACCTGAAATTTCAGTTTGGAAACATCAGCTCACAGGATGAGAGTGGGACAGAAAAGCACAAACAATCTCTTGAGTAAAAATACCAGCTGAGCAAAACAAAGAGAATTAAAAATATTCCAACTAGACACAAACCCCAGCAACATAGAAAAGCTCCTCATCTTTAATACCCTAAACCAGAAAAAAGCTTCAATTCAGATACTACAACTAAGAAATTTGCTATGGTAAATGCAGAAGGTGAACTGAAATGAAACTCCAAATATTCAAGACAAGAGGCTCCAAGAAACCAAACAGATACCAAGTAATGAAAATGATGGCTGTGATCCAAATTAATTTATTGCTTTCCTACTCTAAACTGCATGATGTCTCTGTCTCTTTTGTAAACTTCATTAAAATTGACTGTAGTAAGTAACACCTTTAATGTACCATTAGGTGCAAGATTTTCGCATTAGTGCATCTAAATAAACTCCATAACAACCAAAACATTCTGGAGTGGAAAGAGCTGCTTCATTTTTAGGTTTTAACTGACTTTCCTAAAGGTACTTGGTTACTTCTGCATAGCTTTATGAAAGAGGACATGTGTGTCATGACTCACTGACACTTTGCACCTTGACATCCACCATGTGAACACCTCACAGCTGACACATTGTGCCAGCACAATGGAAGATAAATACTCCATTTATGTATGTTGTCACTCTTAAGTTGGTCAGCAAAATAAAAAATTGTAGCTTCACAGAAATTGAAGTTCTCCCTTACAACTGGTCCCAACTGAGGCTTGGAAAAATTGGCCTCCTATATCATAGAATCCCAGAATGGTTTGGGTTGGAAGGAACCTTAAAGCTTATCTCATTGCAAGCCCTGTCATGGGCAGGGACACCTCCCACTATCCCAGGTTGCTCCAAGCCCTGTCCAACCTGGCCTTGGGACACTGCCAGAGATGGGGCAGCTACAGCTTCCCTGGGCAACCTCAGGGAGTCGTCATCCTCACAGGGAGGAATTTCTTCCCAATATCCCATCTAATGCTGATCTCTGGCAGTGGGAAGCCATTCTCTCTTGTCCTGTTCCTCCAGGCCCTTGCCCAGAGTCCCTCTCCTGGAGCCCCTTTAGGCCCTGGAAGGGGCTCTGAGGTCCCCCTGGGCCTTTTCTTCTCCAGGTGAACACCCCCAGCTCTCCCAGCCTGGCTCCAGAGCAGAGGGGCTCCAGCCCTTGGTGCATCTCTGTAGCCTCCTCTGGATATCACCACTGCTAAGGGCAACAGTAAAAGGTATTTCAGGGCAGAGGGAAAAATAATTTCTGTTCTTCTGAAGCAGTCCCCACCCAAACTGAAATACTCAGGAGGAATAAAAATGTTCATACCTCTTCTAAACCCAGAGTCACTCACTACCATCAGTGCAGCTCCAGCAGTGGGATCAAGGGGACTCCTCAATGACACCCCGAGTGCAGGACACAAACTCAGTAAGAACCAGGCTGCCCATGCACCAGGCACAAGCCCCTGAACCATTTTACCTGGCATCTGTAGTGGGCACGTAAATATCAGATCTTGTAACAGTTTTTACTGCTCAAAATTTCTTTATAAAATTAAGGACTAAGAGGCAAGCTTGTGGAAAAATTGCATTTTAGATATGGACCAAAGAGTTCAGAGTATGAGTAGATAAATTTACAGTTTGTTTTTACATGGCTATAAATCTGAGATATAGTAGGGTTATAATTTACATGGGGGTCACTTTTACACAGCCTGTATTTACAAAGTGAGAAAAATATCTATGTTATAACAATTTCTTTTGGAAGGGAGGGAAGTGAAAGAAATGTATGAATTTCAGAAGAAAATGTATTTCAATAAAGCAACATCAGGACATTTTTGCAGAAGCCTCTGGAACTCAATAGCTAAAATCTCTTCGAGTTGCATTTCCATAAATGTTGTTTGTAATGCAGAAGAAGGTTCTATTTGTAGTGATTTTTGAAATAAGTAAATCTCATGTCTGAGCAAAAAATGTCTTTCATTAGTTAGCAAAACCAGTAGCTGTTTTCAAAAAACAAACCTTTGTCTATTCAATTTTTTAAAATTATTTTTAAGATACAGTTTTTCTGGTTGTTTGCAATCTCTTTTCCCACAGTACAGTTCTCACACTCAGCTGGATTGCAGCACTTTTCACAGTGGGGACACTGAGTTTGTGGCTGTAGAATGAGCTGCTGACCATGAAAGGGTACAGACTCCATGGCCTTGTACCAGACACGTTCAACTCTCAGCAACTACTCCAAAGATTAATCCCTTGCTGATTACGTTTTGCACTACCCATTCAAATTCTCCTCCTTATATACTCCAGTACTAAAATTCTGAGTAATGAAAATTGAGAATGTTTTAATGTTGGCTGAGTATTCTGAAGAGCACCACAGAGCAGGGAGGGAGGCTTGCCATGCCAGAACAGGGGGAACTAAAACCAATGCTCTATAAAACAACCGGAATTACACTGAGGAGAGGATGGGAGCTGGTACAACCACCCCACTAGTCCACAACCTCTGGGTTCCATGGGAGGTTGTAAAGTCACAAGTGGTCTTGACTTGCATGAGCTTGATGCAATTACCATTCCAAAAGCTCCCAGAAATGGCTGGTCAAAGATCTCACTGCATACTTCTACAGCCTTGAGATGAACTTCAGAGGACACGGCAGTGACTACGAAACGGGAGGGGCAGGGGGAGACAGACAGGAAAATAATGGGCAAGGGTACAGGCACAAGGTACAAAGAAAAGTTGAAAAACACTGAATAAAAAAAAAAAACTACAGACCAAATAACACTGGCTATATCCTACATACCTCCAGGAGCAAACCTCAATCCTAGTCAAGTCCATGAAATGAAGTCACCCAAAGTGATCCCTGCTTTTGCACAAGGGGACTCACACAACCCGATGTGTGGGCATTTCCATTCCTCTTCACACCGTACCAACACGTGGAAGGATGTTGGGCTTTTTGCTTTTCATCCAGCTAACAGGACACGTTTTTGCCATGTGGAACATCTAACCAGCAGATATTCCTGTACAACACCTGGAGTTTAGCAGGGATTCTGCAAACACAAGCCATCACAGAACGGAGCGGTTGTGCGCGGATTCCAGGCTGTGCTTAAGCTCCAGCAGCAAGGAGAGGGACGTGTTTGTCCATAAAAGTGACAACAATTTGGCTTTTTCTAGAGATGGCTACCACATTGAAGAAAGTCACTGATAAGCCTGCACAGAAAATTCTACAGAAGATATAAATCTCTCATGCTTTCAGGTTTCCTAATGGGCACTACTAATTACTCATGATGAGGCTTTTTAAAGAAGCGCAGAAAAAGATGAGGCCAAAGGGACTAAAACAGATGTCCAGTACAGGAAGTTTTGCACTTTGAAAAAAAGATATTTAAAAGTATCATGTTAGAATTGGAAGTCACTGTTAGGATTAATAGCACTAATCAGGAACTTTATTCTTAAGCAAGTATTCCCAAACTGGAAAACCCCAAGACGTATTTGGAGGGAAGGAGAGAGAGGGAAACTGAGCACACAAATTAATGCAAAAATAGGTATATTTCTTAACCCACCTGCTATTAGGTCATCAAGAGTGTCGGTAAGCGTCTGTGCTGGAGTGGCAACCATTAATCCGTCTGGTTCTTGAACTAAGAGCCCCTGCCCAGCAATTTGCTGCTGCTGTCCTACATTCTGCTGATTCCCTAATGCTTTCTGAAGTTCAAGAGACTCTGTCCCATTATAACCTAAGTTACCAGAAAAATTACATTGCGGTGCTGGCAAAGGCTGGATAGGGACAAACTCTATTTGTTCAGCAGGTGGTGGAGACTGGTGTTGCTCATCATCTTTAGACAAGATTGTGTCAACCTGAGGTAACCCTGAAAAGTTATCCTCTGGCAGACCCTTATCTGCTTCCACTTCTGGGAAGACCCCTGTAAGTGAGCACTGCTGCTGCAGGGCAGGTGGTGTGTCTGTCTGACCTTTGGTCTCCAAATATTCTTTGGTAAACTGCTGTTGGGTTTTCATCTGCAACTGCCTTTCCACCTTCTGCAGCTCCTTCAATATTTTCTTCTTCTTCTGTACTTGTTCTTCTCTGTTCTTTTTAAGTTCTTCAATCTTATCTTTATTTAAAGGTTCACCTTGAATTAATTCCAATGATTTAAGTTGTGCTTTTTCAATAGCACTAATTCTCTGTCCAAGTTCATTCAGCTTGCCTTCAGTCTCTTCTACTATGCATTCCAAAGGCTGGTATGGGTGAAAAGGTGGCAGTAGGTCCTTATCTGCTACCTGCAGGGAACTTGACTTCTGCTTGGATGCACCTAAGCACATGAAAAATGTTTGAAAAAATGCCATGCTGAAGATACCCCAAACCTCCCCTCTCACCCACCAAAAATAATAATAGTAAAAAAAGAATAAAATAATAATAATAAAAAAAAATCTTTACCACTAACACTGCACATCTGTCAAAGTACAGAAAGGTAAACCCTACACTCCATGTTAAGACAAGAAAGGACAAAGCAGATAGATGGAATTTTCAATATTGATCCTCATATCCCTTTGAGCACAGCTATTTTAATCTTATAAGGAATCCTTATAGTTTCTGACATAGGTGACAATGCACTTGGGAAGGGGAATCAGCAAGAACAGCAAGGTAATTTACATGATTTACTGAGTTCCCAAAGTTCTTCTGTGTGTGCAGAGCTTAAAGTAAGAGTATTTTCCAGAGGCTGACTTCCAACAGCAAGGTTACAAGCAGAAAGACTCTGTAGTTGAGAGCAGACTAACCTGACAGTAAGATGATACTTTGAACTAGGATTTCTCCAAACACTAGAGCATTCACCTGCAGAATCCTGCCACTGCAAACTTAAAGCTTACGAGTGGAGTGTGAAGTTTAAGCACCTTTTTAAAAATTCTAGAACCAAACTAACAACTTGCTCACTTTCCCTTCCAGTAACAAATGAACAATTCTGTTCATTATAAAGACTTTAAAATTAACCTTCACCAAGGCCCACCAAACCTGGGCAGCCCTGCCCCAAGTGCTGACTGCCCTCAAGCAACCCTTGCTGCCTTCCCAAAAGCCACATCTGGGAAACTCTAGTCACATCTTACTAAAAGGAATCTATTAAGTGCTGAAATTTTAATTATTACTTCAGTGTCAGAACTTTAATTAAGAATGTGAAAGGTCTTATCCTGATTAAATAATTTTCTGCACTAATACTCATTTGCTTTACCCAAACAGTTATATATAGAGCCTTCAAAAAAAAGGAAAGAAAACTTGAAGTTTTACAAAGCAGACTCATATAATTAATCATTAAAAGGGGAACTAAAATGATGTACAGTTTGAGCCACAGTTTAATAAAGTTAGCTAAACATCATACAGTTCAATGAAAGTCTGGATGCAAGAACTAAGTCACAGATCAGTCACCAGCCCTGGAAGGATTAAGTTTCCTGAAACACAGATTTATTTCTCTCTGGGCCATCCTTCACCAACACACTAATTCACAAAAAACTCCGCTTTGCATTGCTGTCAAAACAGGAGGAACTAACTGTAGACCAAACAAATGTGAGATTTTTGTCATATAAAAAGAAAGAACAAATATTAAAATAGAATTGGACCAGCTCTGTACTGCATACCTTCAGAAGACTCCCAGGAGTGAAAGCAAACCATATCTAATTATATGGGAAACAACAAGAATCTTATTAATCCCAGGAAACAGCCCAGCATCCCACAGTCCCTGGAGCCACCCTTCAGGATGCTCCTTCTGCATTCCATACTCTGTGCAGGTCAGTAATTCCAGCTGAGGACTTCTCCCCACCATTGCAGTTACTTTGTCTCAGACCCATAAGTGAGTCTCCAGCTAATTTCTCAGCAGACAATAAGGAACTGGGGGGAAGTTAGCAATCCCTGGCTCTTCGCTGGCTGGTGGCTCTTCAGCTCAAGTCTGCTCTAACCCATGGCCTCTTTGGTTTTGTCGTGCACTCAGGGGTTATCCTTTAATTTTAACAAGTGTAACTTACAGGTTTTTGAGACCACTCTTGAGAAATACATTTGCATTCACCAAAAATCTCTCACAGGCTTGGCTATATCGTTGTTTTGAAACTAAGCTGTGCTCCACTGCTATAGTAACCAAACTGCAAATGAACCCTGCCTTCAGCTGAGATGGGAATCCTCTGCCCTGTTTAATGTCATCCCTAAGGTTCCTTTGTCTATCATTCCCATCCTCACACAAGGCATTCCCACAACCCAGCAGCTCTGAACACCTTCCACCACTCTAGGAAAGAAAAGCTGCAGCTCAAAGAGCCCCCCAAATAATAAAGTACCGATGCTGTCCCTCTCAATTAAGTCTGAGCTGGGGAGGAAACAAGCCTGTCAGGGGAAAGTTTTTTTTAGGAGCACAAGAGGAAGGAAACAGCAGAGGCACAACCCCACCTTGAGAGCTGGGCTGGGCTGAGGAGCCAAGGCTGGGCTCAGACAGTGCCAGACAGCAGCTCCAACCGGGAATCATCACAGAAAGGTGGAACGGTTTCTGAAGATAGGTGTTAGGAGACCAGCTGGGCTCTCAAGTTCCAGAAAAGGTACAGAAATTTACATTAATCAGCTGCTAATTAGATAGCAGGGCCACTTTTCAGGTTCCAGATCACCCTTTCTATGCCAGAAAACATTTGCAAGCTGTAACTGGAGATACTGGAAGAGGATGAGGGGTAGGAATAAAGATCTGCTAAACCTGACATGCCCACCAGAACAGTGAGGTCAAATCAGAGGTGGAAAAGTTACACTGTTGGTAGCTTTGAATATGCAGATGGATTAAAAAGTAGCATTTCCTGGTTTATCCAAATCTCCTCTATATTACAATATCCTGAAAAATACTGTGCCCATTTTAGTACATAACATTATAAACACACACCTTATACTTTCACTTTTGAAACATGTAAGTACAGTAAGACTTAGGAATCCAATCACAGGCCAGATCACAATCATGTCAACCTTTTTTTTCAAATTTGTTTTTTTGTACATATATCTTTTGAGGGCAGCATCAGTCATCTGCACAATCAGCCTACTACCAAATTACACCGAGCAACATTAAGCTGTCAATGTGATCTCTAAAGCAACTGTTTTCATCACTTTTAGAAGATTTGTTTAATATGAAAGTAAGTTATTTAGACTGAAGATGACTGAAATCCAGATGTTGCTACGCAGATACCACCTGCCATTCAGTACCATGATTTGGAAAAAAATTGATCAGCAAACCCACAGTGGTTCTAGGCATGCTAGGAAAGCCACAGAGTAAAGAAGGGGCTGATTCCCCAATTATTTTGTGAACAGTATCACCCATTGGTATTTTATTTGCATTTCCACATTCCCACAAGCTCTGGTCCCTACCCTGTCCAACTCAGCCTTCAGCACAATTCCTGCAGAGCACACGCTTATCTTCAGCCAGGCTTGTGACCAACACACACGACTCAGGGTAAGACCTACTCTGCCCAAACACAGCTTCCCATCCACTTCTCTGATCTCCCCTTCTCTCCAGGAAGTGACAGGTGTTTCCTATGGCAATTCCCTGTACTTCTCCCATGCACTTAAGATCAGCCCATTCACCCCAATGAGCCTCTCCCAGGCATCATTCCTGGTCTCTTGAGCATCCAGTAACATGCAGAGAGGACACCATGACCGGATTTTAATGCTTCTGGCTGCAAATAACATTTAAAGTCCCAAAACACTGTGAGCAAAAACCTGGAAAAATACCCTTCAGTTCTGTAGTTCTCAGGTGGCTTTCTCAAGCAATTGAAGTCTTCTAATTTAAATTTGCTTACAACACATTCAGTATTTATACAGCTGCTGCCAACAAACAAGTCTGATACTGTTCTTCATGAGTGGTTATGATTCTCAAGGAAACTGCTCTTCTAGCCCTGACTTATAATCCATAAGATGTCACTTCTCCCAGGAAAGAACTAATTGATATGCCTTTCAGTTGTATTCTACTTTTTATTTTATTAGATGAAATTCTGAGATTTGTTAACAGTTCCTTAATTTCTATTGTCATTGTTAAATGAAAAAAAAAGTGGACTGGAATCCAAACAGTGAAGTCCGAAAGATTTTTTTCCAGCATAAAATAATGACAGTAAGAAAGAAGTCAGCTGTGTGATACACATTTGTACATTCAAATACATCTTCTCTGCTGAAGACCCTGTTATATAAATCTGTATGAATCACTGTCATTTGTATGCTCTGTAACAGAATTGCTTGTCTGTTGTTCTTGCACTTGAGGTTTGTTTTTTTTTAAATCTGATTTCACTCAAAGTTGAGAGTTCAAACTGCAGCCTGCAATTAAAACTCACCAGCCTCATCAACATGAATAAAATGAAGTCAACATTGAATCTTCATGAAAATTCTGTGTTTAACTACTATTTGTACCCGTAAGAAATTAATCTCTAAGGATATGGAGAAACAATCAGTGGTTTCATACTTATACAAATGCAAAGTACAATATTACATAATCTCGCTAATTTGAAAAAAAAAAAAAAAAGGCCTACTTATAATAAGCAAATTCATCTGCTACATGGTTTTTAATACATACTGATTCTTCTTTATAAAGAAGAGGTTAACTGGTAGAAGGCTGAATAATGAGTTTGTACGTTCACAGTACCCCTCCTGGAACCATGGAGTAATTTTGCCAGTCTTTAACACTCCTGTAGCTGTTTCTATGGAAAATTGGAGGCAATAGGTGCAATGCCATCCAAGAGGCAATGGCCACACAGCTGAAACCAAGCCAAACTGAACTCAATTTTCAGCCATTCAAAAATTTGAGTTACTTTCCAGTCTTAGTCTTCTTCCCAAGTTTCCTCTGGTGGCCTCATGGTATATAACTGGAAAATTGCTAAGATGCAATTGAATTAGTTGGTGGCAAGCAGGTGACTGAAGCTTCAAAGGAGCAGAATTTTACAAACCACCATGAAAAGACTGTTACACATTTGTCCTCCTGGAGACCTGCCCATGTCTGGGTGTCAAATCACCTGCCCGCACTGCTGAGGATTTGCAGAAAAAAGTCTTTAAGTCTACAAAGAAAGTATTAGTAAAGTTCAGAAGTCAGGAGTCATGGATAGTGAAATCTCCCTTGAGAACTCATCCCAGACACCTAGGCCAGCTGCTGACCCAGGCAGGAAATTTCCAGGAAAAAATGGCAATAGTTGACCAGAAGATGCTGAAGCACATTAAACAATGAACAGGCAGCTGGGACTGTGCAGTAGAAAAATCTGGTAAAAATCAGAATGCAAAAGGTGGAAAAGCAGGAATATCAGTTTGCTTCACTAATACTTTTACCTCCATAAAAGCCATGTAACTTCCTAGTTTTACTGTTCACCTGGCCCTTATTTTTATTAAATCACACAGTGCACGTGATCTCTGCTGGGATATATAAGTCAGTATTAGGCATAGAAGTCAGATATCAAAATAAAAAATATTTATTGAATTCATAGCTATTGAAGTTACATAGAGTTTTTCTTCCCCTTCTCCACACTATCAGATTGTTAGATTTAGCATGGTGATCCAAGAGATACCATATTTTGATTACCTAGCTGAGAAAGCTTATAGTACCACTTAACTTTAGGGGAATTCTGGTCTCCTTCACAGGGATCAAAGGCAAATGTGGGCAGCTTTCACCTGAATAAGTCTATTCAGTCTTGTGAAATTCTAAAAAAAACCCCTGCACCCCAAATGAGAACCACTGCAAGTTACTGCCCACTTAAAAATGACACTAGGAAAGTCTAATGACAGCATGTTGACAGGTTTTAAGTACTCACTTTAGGCCAATTAGCTCATTTGTAAGCACAATTTCAGAGTAAGTATGAAGCATAACAAATCTGGAGAAAAATTTACTGAAAACCTGATACCTCATTCTCCAAAAACAGACTACTTTGAACTTCGACATGTTTAAAACCAGCTGATGTTAGTAAAAATATTTTGACTAAGAAAACAACCCTGCTGCTTTCCACAGGCTTCCTGAGCATCCCTTGTTGTCCCAGCGTATTTGATGAGGATCTAGAGTGTGCTCTGTGCTCCAGCCCTGCACACTGCACAGGGCTCTGCAGGAACCATTCACTTGCATTTACAAAGTAGACAGGATTATCAGCAGCTGGTTTCCTGAAGAAATCCAGTGCCATTCCTTTGGACTGTTCCCTGGGCTGGGCTCCAAGCCCCTCTCCCAGGGAAGCAGGTGCAGGGCCACGAGGAGCTGCAGCACAGCCCTGTGCTGGACAGACCCTTGGGCCTGTGGAAACAGCACACTCGGGTTTTGTACCCAAAAAGCTCTTTGTGGTGAGCCGCTGCACCACAGCTGCTGCTGAGCAATCCTGCTCCTGTTCAGCCAGGGCAGCAGTCTGTAGAATCCACCAAGGGATCTCTTGCCTCTCCCCACGGAAGCAAAAAGAGCTGAACTGGGATTTCTTTAACATGGACACAACAGACATGTGCTAAATGTAGTGCACTGGGAACAATCCTTCCTAAGCAAGTAGGAGCTGAGGTCTGGTCAGTCCCACAACTAATTGTGCTTCTTCTTTCACCTGATTTTCTTCAGTTCTTTCTGAGTTACCATCTCGGTGTATCACTTTTATCTAAGCCTCTCTAGATCCACTGTTGCCTCTGAAATGTTTCTCTTTTCAATTGGTAAACAGCGATATGAAATCCTGTGCCAAAGTAACTATTCAAATGGTAATGATCCCATGCACCTTCATGCTTTACTGAAGAATAATAATAAAATTCAAAATTAGACCATAAATTCCTCTTGAAAATCCTCATGCCATATCTCAGTTGTAATAGGAACACTTACATGTGTTCAAGTTTTACATTTGACTTGCCAACAACACTTCAGAAAACAAAGTGTCACTATTGCATTTCTTGCAAAACTCAAGTAGGTCCATAAAAAAATCTTACTGTGCTAAGGTTAAGAAGGCAAGGTACTGCTCTCCTGCCTCCCAGTAGCTCTCATGGTTTATACAAAAACTCAGGGGCTACTTCTAATTGAAGGCAAGTAATTGTTCTGCCCCCAGATAAACAATTTTGTTACGAAAGAACTTGACTGCTCTCCTGCCTTGGAAATAAGGAACACCTCAACTCACCCCCTCTTTTGCCCCTCCTCTCCCAAGAAGTTTAGTGATAGAAGGTGAATGAAAGCCACGTGTGTGTAACACGTTACTAATGGCAGTTCAGCACAGCACCCCAACTCTGCACTGCTGTGAGCACACAGTGTTTAGCACAAAAATACCATTTTGCCCCTAAAGATCTGAGAGACACAAAAGCTTTGCAGTTTTTGGAAATGCTTCATCAGCCCGATGACACATTTGGGATTGCTGCATCTCCTGCAACGCCGCACAGATAAGTTTTGCTGACACGCATGAAGCATGTCCTGAACTCCTGTGAACAATGAGATCTCACTGTGCCAGTCCCAGCATCACGGTATTGTAAAAAACACACCTAAGGATGTGCTGACATTGGCAATAAAGTGTAAAGAGAGCAGTTTCCTAAACTACAGTGAACTGTTTGCTTTTCACAATTTGATTAAATAACGTGAAACTTTTAGCTTTTAACTTCACTCTTCTGACTCAGCATCAGCTAATCCCTTACTGATTCCCATGCACCACAAAATGTGCTCCCAGAACACTCCCACTCCACAGTGCTAACAGGCATTGAACTGGAAGGGCACACATGCTGGTATATAGCTTTTTGGTGGGTTATTTGAACCAGAAACTGTATATTCTTTTCATTTGTTTGCTATTCATTTTTCTGAAAATATCAAGTGTTGCACATCCTAGGAAATGAGACATCAAGTGCATCTGAGAGGTCACACAGATAACATATGCATGGAGAGCAGCCCAGATGCACCTTCAGACACCAGCAGGTACACGATCTTTTTCTCTCTTTATGTGTACCCCTGAGGGATTTATGTTTGTTTGCTCTGGAAGTGCTTGGTGCTTCCTCAAACGAAGGATTTAAGCAGATCTAGCTAACAGAGCTTTGGATAATGTAATGTTTAAGATCCCCATCCAAAACTGTAGATCATTAGGAGCTGCAGCCTGTAACTTTGCACTTGAGAATCTGCTTTTCTTTCTGAGCTGACTTAAAAGATAGGAAGATTTTGTTACAGAATCCACAGCTGGAAACAAATTCCCTAATTGCCATTTAATGACTGCAAGGAGTTTTAACCAATCGGTTTGACCATGTTCAAAGCAAAAACTCTGATGTTATGATTACTTACAAAAGAACTATTACTAATACAACAAAACCTCTCCTGTAAGTTGATCTGCACTAGTATTTTATAGTGCCAACATGTTTGCATTGCTACTGAAGGAAAAGAAAAAAGTTGGTGTATCAAGTTCATGTATAATAGCTGCAACTATTCTAGAAGACCAATGTACAATATTCAAAAATAAACACCATGCCTAGAGTACATTAACTTCTTTATCTGTCTGCATTATGGCAGTTACCACAAGCATTTTCTTCCACAAAAAATTGAATAAGCATAATTCTAATAAATTAGAATAAGAATAATGAGATTAGAACAACCAGTGTTATTATACCATAGAATGGAAGAAAATAAGGAAAAAACTATGAACTATATAAAATAGTTTTAAGTTATACTTCATTAGAGGTGTTCAGGAACTGATGAAATGGACTACACTATGCATAAGCTCTAATAAAATGCGCCCCAGTCTATGCATTTCCAAACCACATACATTCTCTGAGTGGCTACATACTGACCTTTCACCACTCCCAAGAGAGGTGGGGAGTTCTCTTGAGGGGTTCTGTCAGGCTCCTGGGGAGGTACAACCATAGCGAGCGTATGCACCGGGACACGGGGAACCTTAAAACAAAGGCACAGACACACTCAGGTGAAAACATCAGATCTTCAAGGGTTAATACAAAGGTACAGATCTACAGCACACTCCAGTCCACTCTTTCCAAACTATGTCTTCTATGCTACCTCTTGGTGTGACCTGTCCCAGGCTTCTTTACTGAGGATAATATGTCAAAGTTAACTGTTCTACTCTGGGCAAGACCCCAGGCTGTGTTGGCTGGAAAACTGTTAATTCCTTCAGGCTTTTAAGCAGGTAACTCCCCTGGGAAGCTGCCTCTTCAGACTGCATAACTCTGCATTTACACAATATATTTTCTTTTATGTAATAAACAGAATCAGTAACACCATGTGAGGGGTACTACCACAAGGCTTTACAACTGTTGAACCAAAATACCGAGCAAATGCAGGAAAGAAAACAACATCCTTTTGAAATCTTAGGTTTGGGACTATCCTGTCCAGGGAGCGGAAAAAGGAACAAAGTTCATGAGTTCTTCTGGTCTCTGCAGGTACCACCAATCAGTTCTCTCACTCTCTATCATTCTCATGTGTGCAGGGTTTTTCAAATTCCTTCCACTGTCTATGTTCATTTTGAAATGAACTACTACACAAGTGTTTCTTCCCAACAATGATGGTGCTATTTAAAAACAATTCCTTATGCCTTACCTGAGACTGATCCTGAGATGGAGGTGTGAGCTGGGACAAGTCTGCTGCAGGAACTGACAGAACATTGTTTGGGTAATCCAGCAAGTAAGAAACGACATTTGTGTGTCCTCCCTTGGCAGCTTCAATGAGCATTGTTGAGCCATCCTGAAGTGAGATTTTGGAAACAAAAAGCCAGAAGATGAGTTTTGCTCCCCAGTGTAGCATCCCCATGTAAGATATAATTCTGTGACTTAAATTTACTACTTCATAAATCAGCCAGGTGGTTCTTTCAGAACCAATGCAACATGACAGCTGCAAGTGAATACCTTGAGCCGATGAGTAGGATCTGCCCCGTGAGCCAGGAGAAGCTCAACCACGGCCAGGTGACCTCCAGCACAGGCCAGGGACACCACTGTGTGATCATTGTTGGCTGTAGCTCTGTTCACATTGGCACCTAGTAAGAGATGATAGAATTAAACACAAAGAAATTCTTTCTAAAAGAAAGTATCAACAAGTACAGTATTTTGTGCAACAGAGACAAACTTTACTCTTGTAATCCAATTCCTTCCTACACACTTCTAGGGAAAGAGCAAGGGATTTTGTCTGATTGGCTTCTACACATCCTCCTCCTCACCTTGTAAAGACAAGGCAGTTGCAACAGGAACAGTGGCCTTGTAAGTGTTAAGTGAGGGAACACATGGTGTAAGAAGCACAATTCCATATGTTCACTCTGAGTAGCATCACTGTGTGGTGCAGTTGCTACTGTTTCAGACAGTACTTGATGTGCTTTTCTGAAGGAGGAAGTGCCTTTTTTAAGAAACTGAAAATATCTGCTGTACTTCAAATCTAATCTGTACAACAGAGTAGGAAAAGTAACTAGCAAAGTATTTTGTAATTCATTCTATCATGAATGACATGAAACTCAAAAAACCCTTAGGGGGGGATAAACACATAACAAGACTAATTTTGAATATGGATCGCAAATATGTGGCACTGTAAAGTGGCATTTTAAGCTTTTTAATTAGTTATGTAAACTAGTATTTACCTTTGCTAATAAGGAATTGCACGGTGCATAAGTGACCAGCTCGTGCAGCCTTCATAAGCGGGGTTCTCCCACCTTCAGATTCATGCTCCTAGAGAAGAAACAACAGATGTGTAAATGGGCAAAAATTGTAGCATTGTTTCAGCTTCTAAAGTATGCTGTGATGAGACCAGAATTACCCATCTCAGCAGAAGATCTATCTGACAAGCAGACTGTAATAAATGTAAGCTGACTGGAGTAAATTTTCATGTTACCTAAAATACTAAATCACACTGCTAAAAAGGATTAGGACCACATCTATACTGATATCACACCAGGAAGCTTCCATACTTACACCCCCCTTTTCATTCTAGTGTTTAAATGCATAACATACATGAGAACAGTAAGATCCTGTTTCCTCCTCAGAAAGGGTGGACGACTTAACACAAATGTCACCCGGTATCAGGAAGTTCACAATAACCACAAACTGTGGTGCCACAGTCCAGAGAGCTGCCACATGCTGCCAGACCTCAAAACTGCAATAATGCCTTGAGTGCACACAGGATTTAAAAAACATATGGAAGAGGATCAGAAATAAAAATGAGACAAATCACTGCAAATCACAAGAAGTCTCTAAGAGGATTGGAGAATAAAGCAGAAAGATGACAAAAAGATGATACAAACCAACAAAAAGGGAATGAGTGTCAAGAACAATTTTCTAATTTTAAAGTTTCTGAATACTGGAAAGATGTGGTTGAATACAACTGTATTAGAGCAGTTTCAGAACTAGACAGTGTGCCTGCTATGTAGACATGATCAATACCACAAAGAATGCTGAACAATGATACCAACCCTCCCGCAGAACAAGGGGAGAGAATATCATCTTCCTGGGAGTGTTTGTATGTCAACTCTACATTCAATATTATCCTACTTAAATAATATTCAGTCTGATCAATAATATACTAGGAATGCATATCTGGGAAGCCAAGCTCTGAATTCACTGTTCATTTTGTAAATGCATGTATACCTGATAGTGAAAGTTAACATTTAGTACTGACAGTGGATGACATGGCTACTTACAAATACACTCAGACAAGAAGACATTTGACAGAACAACTCAATTCCACCCCATGGTTTCTGTATTCCTGAAAACTCTGCATATGTCCTTTGACATATGGCTTGCTTTGGTTGCAAGCTGCACGTTAAGTTAGTTTTTTGTTCATACATGTGAAGAGGAAACCTCTTTACTGGATCTTCTGTTGTAGACTGGCCCCCAATCCAAGTCCATCCTTCACTGTAAGAAGCAACATTGCCCCTCTCCTGCTCTGCTCCTCAACCTTCACAAGAGCTCTGTGACACCGTCCACCACTGCTTTAACACTACAAGCAGGCAGACAGAAAACCTTACAGACTTAATACTGAAGATACTATTTTTTTTTTCTATTTTTGTTAATTAAATAGATTCCCCTCCCAGGGCAATGACTGCTTAGATGTCAATAAATACCTGCTTCTGGACTGTCTGCATGGCAGAAACATTTGCAGGACATGTAAAGTGAATTATGTTAACATGTGGCCCTATGATTGTAAGAATTAGTAGCATGCCCTTGAGCACTGCTGCTTACTCTGGTATTTGGCATAGTTTTTCCTTCCTCAGCCACTGCCAAGAGATCCTAAAAAGCCAGAAGGTGCTGTGTGCCTGAAGCACAGCAAACCCCTGGTTCCACCAGCGCATCGCTCCCAAAGCAGCTGTGGATGCAAACAATTCCTGACCACCACTCTGCTCTGAGCAGGATTTGGACACTGCTGCCTGAACTATTTCACACCCAGCTCTTAAATCCTTGCTGATGCAAAGATGGCGACATGCAAAATTTATTTTAGCTACCTTAGCTATATTCAAGGTAGTGAAAAGCATCCTATATTGCACTGAGATGTAGCAGATAACTGGCAGTAAGGTAAAATTATTTGCAACATTCTGCCTTCCTAACAGACTTCACTGTTGGAAGTCTCAAACATGGACGCCAGGAGGCTTCCTCATTTAAATGCAACGCAGTGATTCTGCCCAGTTTAACCAACTGTCACTTCCTCAAGCAGGCAGAACTTGATCCTCAGCCACTACACACTTCCAGTCCTTGCAGCACCATGTACACCATCAGTCCAGCCAAACCAAACCATTTGGGTGCCCACCTGTTGTAGATCTTCAAAACTTATGGCATTTTGATGGTATTTTTCAAATTGGAAGACAGAAATGCATATTTTATTTTAAGATAAAATTAATTCTGACTTCAGCACTCTCTATAGCCCTATTAATGGCTATCAAACAGCATCAACTCAAGCTCTAAGGGAAGACATCTAGGACAAGCCAAAATAAGAAGCTGAGACAGTGCAGTGCCTTTGTCTACTCATATCCTGTCTTTTTATATAGAATAATAATAAATTTCAAAGATTATATAGATCTATATATATATCTATATCCATCTCTTTTACTGCTGCATTAGATAATCAAAATCAGGACAGAGAATGTGAAAGTTGTCCCAAAGCATCCCCACTACCTTTCCAATGTGCTTTTCCCTTGTATTTATATGATGTGCACAACAACGCTTATTTTGTAAGATCTAAACACAGCAAATTGTCTCCAAACACAATTCCCTCTCCTCTCTGCACTGTAGGACTCACCATGGCATCCTGTCTCTTGTCACTGCTCCAGCCCTGAGGAATGTGGTATTTAGTAAAATCAGGAAGGGGAAGAGAGGAGAACACCTCTGCCACATTTGAAAAGCCATTCTCTAAAGCCCTGGGTGATGGATTTGCTCTCCTTCTAATTCTGCTGGGATAGAAAGAACAACTGAGAAGAATTTTCTGTGCGTTTGGGTAACAGATAGGAAGGGAGGGGAAAGTGATAGTGTTCCCCAAAACCAGTCAGGAGTTCACAGTGGCTGCAACTTCTCCCCTGGACTCAAGGAGATGAGATTCCAGTAACAATAATTATTTCCTTTCTAGATAAATCAATACTTCCAAGAACAGAGCAGAAGCAGAGTCATCAAGAGCATCTTACGACAATCATTGGTATTTTTCAATTCTTCCTTTTGAGTTCTCTGGTTTAGGCAATTCCAAGATCAGCTGCATAAAGGTTTTCCTCACACACAATTCTTGGTTCACAAATATTCATGGTTATATTAATCCCTAGGATAGCTTTTTTGAGGTTTTTTTTCCCAATGTTGCATATTATTTAAAAGTTCAGGAAGAAAATCTGTGTTTTCAAGGTAAAGGTCCAACTTGTCAGTTCTTTAACAAGTCTCCCTCATCCATGACAACAGTGTATATTTAACAGGTATTATTCTAAACAAAATGATCTAGAGAAAGCTTTTGATGCAAAAAAATACAGTCCCCAACACTTTGCTGATTTTCAAGACTGAACTCCTATTCCAGTAGTCACCAATCTACTGCCCCAAATAACTTTCCTGAAAACTCAACTAGGCCTCTAGTTTAAAGAAAACACCTAAAAAGGGAAGACCTTAAAGGAAACAAACACATTTATGTCATATCAATGACATAACCTGCTGCATTTCAGAAGGTTGGGATACTATTTTTTAAAACCAGTTTTAGAAATCCCAACAGAAGGGAAAATACAGGACAAGAATGCCCTATCTGTTCTCCACAGTGAGTCTCTAGATCTTTGAAGAGACTGAGATGCCTTGAAGCCATGCTTGTCCTCAGCATGTATCCTGAGGCTGCAGCTCACAAGCATCAAAGGCCAACCTCACCTGATGCCTGCCTGGCTCTATGCCCTCCAAAATAATCTTCTTGAAGTCCTCCTGCTTGTCCTGCAGAAGGAAAAAGAACTCACGGCTCTTGTTCTACAAACAAATGTTCCTGGTCACAAAGACCTGGAACATGAACTTAAATTGGATGAGATCCACCAGCTGAAAACTGGTTTGCTGGCATGAGGCAGGTAAGAACAATGGTAAAACCAAGCAATGAAGCTCTCATGAACTCAGACTCCTATCATGAGCCATTCAAATCCGCAAAGAGAGTACAAAGGTCAGACACAGCATTTTGTTACAGACAAGATGGATTTTTGTTCACTATTGGCAAAACAAAGAATTGTATTTTGCATCCAGAGACTGCAACAGCAAAAACGTGTTGACTTCAAAAATGAGCTTCACATGTCCAACCATGCCTTAGCTGTACAAGACTAAGGGCCAAGTCTAAAAAACTCAGAAATATCTGGCTTTCCTGATTGTTCAAAAACCAGTAAGGAAAAACATAACAGCACCTTGGATGCCTCACTGTAACAGCAACACAGCAACCTCCACAACTGCTAAATTCAAATCCAAGAAGACTGGCTGCTTTTGTAGATGTTTAAATGGTGTCTCATACACAATGCATAAACCCACAGTGTCACACACATCAAGGAAAGTGAGTTTTTAATTTAGGAGCCATGCTAGTGTGAGGGATGCTATCACCTGAAGGCAAAACCATGATCCCTGCCATGACAGAAATGTGTCTGTAAAAGCATTGTGTCATAGGAGAGGAATTAAGAGGTAGTTTGGCATGCAGGGGTTTTTTTGCAATTAGAGTTGTGTGGATGCCAGCTAGCCAGTTTTAGTCTTCTAAGCAAAGCAAGACATGGAATCCTAACAAGTATTGAAGAGTTTCAGGGAGACCCTGGCAGCATAAAATGAGAATAGTACAAGGATGAAGCTGTCCTCGTGGGTTCTCTTCCATCTCTCAATTTCTGCATAAAAGCTCCTATATATCTTGTAGGAGAAAGGTAAATTCCATCACTAGATTTACTCCTACGTAAAAGAGCCTCATGTTAAAGAGTGTCCAGGTTAAAAAATCCCAATTTAAAACTCTTCTCTGTACTTCCCAGCTGAAAAAAGCTGAGATGATCTCACTGTCCCAAAAAGAACATCTCTATTTTGTTTGCAGCTACATTGACACAAAGATGCAACCACCTTGTCAAGAGCAGTGTTGCCTTCAAAAGGGCCACCAGAATCTCCTTTAACCCAGGTGTGATCCTACATCAAGAGGGAACAGGCATCCAAAAAGGTCCTTTTAGTTTATTGAAAGGTAAGCAGCTTAAAAGCAGGATATCATCAATAGTCATAGTGAGATTTACAGTCCTTAACCTGGTTCCTGTGGGAACATTTATGTACCTCCCACATCTTACCTTACAGAAACCTTGAGATGAAGGTAACTGCTGGGAAAGACACAAAGGAGAAATAGAAAAGAAAAAGAAGAAGAAATCTTATAGCAAAAATTACCCTCTCACCTCTGAAATTAGACAATCGTTACCACACTGGTAAATAGATGTATTACTGAAGTGCTGGATATTTTTTTCTGAAGTTACTAAACCATACTTCTGCTTTCAAAAAATGCTTTTATCAATTCGTATTTCAGAGTTCCAATCTCCAAAATTTTACTCACATAGATCACCCAACCTAAACTAGGTGTTCTGTCCCCATAAAGGTTGCAAACAAGTAAAATTTACATTTGATCCAGTGGTAGGAGCTCAAGCTGGAAGTCCCTGCTCCTGAAAGGGATGGGGGAACTAGCATGTAACTATGCACAGATGGGATCACAGGCTGAAGGCTTCAGATGTGCCTCAGATTCAGTCATTCATACACTTGGCAAAAGCGAGCTCATTTCAAATTGCATACATTAACAAGGAAAGGTGCAGGCCTGCCAGCTAGTCTTGCTACAGATTTTGACAGGCCAACTTTGTAAGGACATGGAAAAAATCCCTTCAAGAAGGGCATCAGAAAAGCACAGAAGAATTGTTAACAAGCCAGACTTCAGGAACAATTAGTCACAAGGAGACAAATTCATCGAAGCACCATAGAGGACTGAGCAGTTCTCCAGCAGACAGATGAGCACTCTGACACTGCTCACTTCTAGTACAACTTGTCACTGCAGAGCTTTAAGGAAAAATTAACCACAAACTGAAGAAGTTCATCCCAGCCATAATTTTTTTTAAATTCTCCTGGTGCTTACAAAGCCACATTGCTACATGAATCTAACACAACTCTCAAGGTACTAGTTCCTGAACTGAACTACATATTTGATATCAAGGCCAGAGGATCAGTCCCTGAAAAGCATCAGTTCCTGTTTCCACTTGCCGGAACAACACCCATTTGTGCTGAAATGTGTAGTGGTAACGATCACTCCCAATTCAGACAAAACTCTATTGGGGACTAGAATCACTTTTCATAAAGCAATCACAGAATGGTCTGGGTTGGACAGAACATTCAAAGAGCATCCCAGCCAGCATCCCTGCCATGGACCAGGACACTTTCCACTAGACCAGGCTGCTCCTGTTTTATTTTACTGTTTAGGACATAGCCAGTGTCTTCCTCAAAAAGAACTGCTTTCCAAAAGGTAAGATGTTGAATGCCCAGCTCCTTAGTGACCCTGAATTAAACCTCAGGGATAATGAAAGTTTCTGGAAAAAAAAATGAAGCATCAGTGAAAGCAATCCCAGGAAAGAGGGAAGCTGCAGAAGGAAAAAGGAAGGAAAGAAAAGCAACAGGAGATGTACTTTCTTTTGCTGTGTCTGAACATCAGCAGTAGAGCAAAATTAACTGGACAAATGTAGATAGACCAATAAATGTCTAAGTCCAGATCTTCATTCAATTCCCGACTTCCTGGGACAACTTGATGGAATCATCTAAACTCATCTGAATGAAAATTGAAATCTAGAAGATCAATTTCCCGTGACTGCCAAAGAAGCTTTTTCATACCCAGCAGTAAGGTAAGAGCCTTCAGAGCCCTCCCTCAGTCCATGACAAACATAACAAATCTATTCAAAACACCTCCCAACTTCAAATAAAGCAAAGCAACACAAGGGTTTGAACAGAAACTGCTTCAAACCAGAGGCACCTGCCATCAGCATCGCTACCATTCTGCAGGCATTTCTCAATCAACTTGTAATCAGAATTCAAAACTGGCAGATTTACATTGCAGGCCTTCCTTTCAAAGCAATTTTCCTTTGCTTCCTTATTCTGTTTTCCTTGCCTGTTCCACATTTTCGTTGGCAGTACAAGAAAATGCAGTGAAACACAACTTTACTTTAGAAAGAACAGAGATTGTCCTCTGCACTACTGAGAAGTTGATGCTGATGGCCACAAGCATTGCTCACCTTAGTGATGGGAGGGGGGAAAATGACTCAATTCCAAAAATTTGAAGTGACATTTAAACAGCAACTCTTGTATGTTCTAAAAGTTTATGCATAGCATTTTTTTCCTGTTTCAGGCTTTGCTCCCCACAATGAAATACTCCACGGGTTCTACCTTTATATTACCAAGTACTTCAATATTTTTTTTAAATATCCAATAAAGCCTCCTAAACCTATCCTGCCTCTACTAGAGTGGCTCATGTTTGGTACCCAACACTGAATTAGAGCTAAGTGCAGTAGGCACACCAAAAATCCCATAATCCCCCCATTAATATGACTTTCCTCTCTGATAAGAACAAATAAAGCAGAACATTACTGATATTACTGCAGAAGAATTAATAAGGCCTAAAAAAAGGTATAGTCTCAAAAAGAGTGGAAATATTATTCCCACTTACAGGATTAGTTTATTTGTATTTTGAAATAAAAAATAAAAAATTTCATTAATGACCAAAATATAAGTAACTTCATCAGCATGCTGATCTATCAGGTTAAATGATAAATTTTTCTGGCATTCTTGGTTTTTTAAAAGGAACAAAAATTCCAAAATATCCAACCAAAACCCCAACTCATTCCCCAAGAAAAATAAAACACAGAAGCAGTGAGTACGTATGGGGGGGAAAAGAAAGGAGAATACTCATCCTAGGCAACCAAAATAACAACCTTTCCTGCTTGAGCCTTGTTTGACATAAGGCTCCTAAGCACCTTTGGAAGACTAAAGTAACAATGGTTTTTACTAATTAAAAGTCAAATTTTATATCCCTGTAGCTGGTGAAGAGGCAGTTTTGGGTCTCTCACTACATAATATGAAAAAAGACAATTATGTAAACAATTCAGTTTACATTACAGAAAATAAAAGCAGTGTGCTAAACCCAAGAGCTAGAAGAAAGAAAAGAGATCAGATTATGCTGATCATTTAAAAGACATTGCTTTGTTTGGGGTTTTTGTGTGGTAGTTTGCAAAAGCTAAGAGATTAATAGTGTTCAGAGACCAACACTGACACAGAAAAGCAGGAGTTCTTAATACTAAAACATTTTAAATTCAGAGCAGGTTACCCATAAGAACTTGTATTTTGTAGACCAAACAGAACACGCAGGCTTTAGTAAAAGCTTCTTTCATGCCTCTTTTCAGAGCCATATATAAATCTTTACTCCTAAGCTCATCACTCTGTTCTCTAAGCACACAGGCTGCGCCTTACAGTTTGGAACCAAAGCACTTTGCCCACAAGATGCAGCAGAAGCCTTACCAGATCAGCACCAGCCTGAAGCAACACATCTGCCACATCTGTGTGTCCATTTTCACAGGCGTAGGTCAGAGCTGTATCTCCCGTTGCTGTAGTGGCATGAACATTAGCTCCTACAAACACAACATTTTTTTCATATTGGACATGTCCTTATTATGTATTGCACATCAGATAAACATAAAAATCTCTGACGACAGCTATATCCTACTGACCAAGAGCCTCCACAGTCCAAGGGCATTGCTCTCATGGCAAAAATTGCTCTCATAGTGAAAATACTCCAAGGAGAGGGGGTAAGCCAAGGCTTGGAAAGAACATGACTGACAATCTAAGCAGTTAAACCTATATGCTCACTTATTCCTACAGTCCCTCTACAGCAAGAAGGATTTCAGTTGTTACAGCAAGTAAAAGGGAATTCAGACAGTTGTGCAGACTGTCCCTTTGACTCGGAGCTGTATGCCAAGGAAAACCAGACAAAATGCATATTACTGGATTAGTATTAATACAACAAACCGATAGACTTCTACAAATTTCCTTTCTTTCCTGCTCCTTAGAATCATTCACTTTAAAACCATTTTGTTAAAATAATTTGTCCAGCTTCATATACACCAGCTCTGTGAAAACTACACAACTCTTGCTACATAACACATTACTCTTAAAAAAAGAAATGCCAATGTGATTAGCCATTTTCTTATTTTTAAGGTGTGAGGTATAATTAGAGACTCCCTGATGCCAAAACAAGGCTCCTTAATCAACCTTCTACACTATCAGCAGTGAAGTGCAAGCAGCGAGTGTTCCAAGGGAGCTGGTGACAGGTGTCACATGCTGGTGTCACTGCACCAAGTGGCACAGTTGTTACTGTCCCTCCATGAGCAGGGAGCTTTACTTTCTAAAATTACAAATCCAGCCAATTTTATGCTTATTCTTAGAAAAGAGCATACAAACAAATCACTTTCCACAACAAGGAAGATATCCCAAATACAGCTCCTTTTTCTTTATTATTTTAGGCAGAACACTTTAGACTCTACCAACTTTATAAACAGAAAGATGAACATCGAAGCATCATTTTACCCTAAACTCCAGGAAGATTTAATTTTTACTACTGTAAAAATATTTTACTGCAGCAGTAAAGCTCATTCATCACAGAAATCCAACACATTCCAGAATCTGTCTTGCACACTACTTCCCAGCACACCATTCCTAAAGAACTGGTTATTCAGGGAGACTGAATGCAGATAACCAGGCTTAGTCACAACTGGAGTAACAAGCAAAACCAAGCATTATCTGTATTAAAATTTTGTCCTAAATGCAGATAGCTGGAAACAGTGTTTCTAAGGAATGTGGATGCTTTCTAGACATGAAACAGAATCCAGTGCTCCAGGAGGCACTTCCCTCTGTTAACAGTATCAAACAATACTAAGGTGCAATATATGCTTTCTCCTTCTTGCTAAATTACCTGAGAATATTGTTGCTTGTTACAACACTGCCACTATCAAAAGCCCAGGGATCATCCAAATCATACAGAACACATCAAGTCTATGGTATCTGTGGGCTTCATCACTTGCTCTGAACACATACCTGCTGCCAGCAAGTATTTCACCAGTTCAAGATGACCCTCTTGAGCAGCTTCCATCAAAGGTGTTGAGCAACCAAGCTCTATATCAGCTCCTGCCTTAATAAGGAAGTCAGCGACTTCAGAGAAGCCTCCACAGCACGCCAGGGTAAGGGCTGTTTCCTGCGTTTCTTCTGTCTGTGCGTTTATATTTGCCCCTGGGAAACAAAACATCCATTACTCACCTGGCCACACACCGGCTCGGAAGGTGAATGCTCATCACCCCCACAGCAGCTTGGGTGTTTGAGCTCTGCTCTGTGACTACAGCAGTGAGCAGTGCCAGTCCCACGCTACATCAGAGCAATCTTCACAGGACACCTGCTGGCCATGGATCCCACTGTGTCCCTCTGAGCACTCCATCGCCACGGGATCTCACCTTGTGCCAGCAGCAAGGCCACCATCTCTTCATGGCCTTCCCGGGCAGCTTCCATCAGAGGTGTGTAACCTTCATCATTAACCTCCTCCAGGTTGGCTCCCCGTTCGATCAGAAGCGCTGCCAACTCCACGTGCCCGCCACAAGCAGCCAGAGTGAGCGGGGATTCGAAGGAGTCCGCAGGCATGTTCACCTGGGCGCCGCTGTCCAACAGCAGCCGTGCCACCTCCACGTGGCCGTCCTGCAAGCAAAGGGCAACCCAGGAGTCAGACAGAACTGAAGTCACTTGATGCTGTAGTTGCAACCAGTATCATACTAGGTCTGAAAATGGATCCTACAAATACAGGGCCTTTTTACTTATGATGGTTTAATTACGACAATTATGGTAATACTCGGACCTAACCAACATTTAGGTTTCCACCTACATCTAAGTCAGGTTTAAATGCATGAGGAAAAAAGAGCTAGATATATGTCAGTGTTTTTATTTCTTGAGGGAAAAAGAATTATGGCATAAGACTGAAATATCCAGCACAGTCTTTGGGACACAACAGTACTAGAGGTAGCAAAAAAGTGCCATAAGTAATAAACCCATTCCATGACTAAACCTCAAAACAAGCATCAGAAAAAAGGATTTTCTTATTCTTTGTAGTAGCACAAAGTTCTTCTACAGACAAAAAACCAAAAAAGCCCCAACTGGCAACTTCTAGACCCTGGGAAAGATACCTGCAGAGAAAATGAAGTGGGTAACAATTAGGCAGCTAACACGAGGAGAGAAGACTTGGAAAAATTCTTAAAGGTGACTGAAAAATGCCCTGGGATGAAGCCACAGAAGAAGAGAATTAGGATTGCCAGAGCAGTCTGAGTCCTTACCAATCAAAGCACGTAGATGTATCTGTCAGCTTCTCAAGGAAGTGTTCTTAAACGTCTCAGTTACTTGAAATAGACAAAGTACCTAAAATCCATATTTCACCTCAGGTGTAGTTGGTAGAGAGCCACGTCATCAGCAAAAGGGGAAAGCTTAAGCTGACCATGAAGCAAGTCTTAAGTAATCTGAGATGGACAGGAGTCAGGGGTGCACAATTAACACAGCTCTCAGAGGGCTGGCTAAAAGCCAAGAGCCACCTCATTAGAGGCATTACCCTAAGTGCGGCACTGTCCCAACCAAAACAAACTCCGAGGCACTTACAAAAGAATTGGCGATCAGAGATCAGACATCTCAGCAACCTGTACCTGCCACATTCCTTAGATGGAAAGAGATGAAGACTGGGAACAGTCACAACAATTTGGTGGAACAGCTCCCTAGCGCAAGGGGGCAGCCAAATGATAACAAGAAACAAATTCCTTGTTATGGAGTTGGGTCCTCAAAGGCTCATCTTCCTTTCTACTGTTCTCAAATGTCAATACACACTCTGTAATGTCAGAACACCTAGTCTGAAACACCTAAGTACTGAAAACATGCAAACCTCACAACTCTCTCCCCCAAGTGAGGTGCTTCACAGCTTCCAAGTCAAGCCAGCCCTTGGATTGTTCCACCAGGAAACTAAGAAAAAGCAAACAAAAAACCCAACTGAAACAGAACAGTGGGCTGATTAACCTTTAGTTTGCAGTCATGCTGCAATCTCCTTTAGGTGCCAGTATGCACCCACTGTCCTTCTGAATTCCTTATTGGCACCAGGCTCTCCTACAGGGAAGGCTATTCAAAGATACGATCACCAGCTCACTATCGGAAGACTTGGACACAGCTCCCCACATTACAAGCTGACCTTGGTCGCTTGCATCATCACCTCACAACTGCACTGAAAGAACACTTGATCCTCCAGCTCTCAGCAGACTGGAGGAACACTGCAGCCTATCTTCTAAGGACTGCAGGCTACTGGGAGAAAATTCAGTTTCCCTCTTTTTGCTGTGCTTCCTATGGAAACAAGGTCCCTGTTCTGTCTTCAAAGAAGCTCCCCAGCTTGAAGAAGAGAGAAAAGGTCACCCAGCCACAAAAATGGTTGCAGATATGCTTTGAGACAACAGCACACTCTTTATTAAGATTATGCTCTTAGGAAAGTTTTTCCTCAATGGCTGCTTTGAAATGATGTGGACAGTTGCTAGCAAAGTAAGGACTACATTATTTTTCAAAACAAGATGGTAGGTGAAAAGAAAAACCTCATAACCTCATTTACAGAAACCTAGAAGAGAGCAAGTCATCTCTCCATGCAAAACACTTCCTGCAGTGATGAACAGATAATTGTAATGCATGAATCATCCAGCTCAGTGCACTTCTGGAAGGCTCATTCCATGATACTCTGAGAAACCTTATTTATAAAAACAAAGATGGAAAACACACTAAAAAAAAACCAAAACAAACCCCCAAACGAGTGACGTGTACTACATCTCTGCACTGCAGATTAATCACCCCTACACTTCACACATGGAGTATCTGAAACAACACATCATTCCCCAAAAATGAGAATATTTTTTGTTTGTGAGCAGTTACACTGAGAAGCTGAAGGGAGCTACAGCAAGCACTTTCTTACAATAATAACACACATATTCACTTGCAGCCCCCAAACAGCTCGTTACCCAAAGTTCACTCTATTTTATCACCTCTTGCATTCCTCTCTCCCCGAGGAGGGAGCAGTACAAACAAAGGTATTTACCATGCAGGCCTCCATCAGCGCCGTGTGCATCTCATCTGTTTTGTGTTCTTGATCAGCTCCAGCTTCAAGTAAAAAACGAACCATATCTAAATGGCCTTCAAATGAAAAAGATCAAAATAAATAAGCATTTCACAACGTCAGCTTTTAGTAGTACAGACAATACACTTAATGAAATCATTCAGATTTTCACAGTGTGCTATTACAATCTTTACAAGTTATAATTGGTAAACCTGGGCTTTTAAAGTACTCTTTGAAAAAATACCAATGTAAATGAGTCAGCAGCCTTCAGAAAGTCCTTCCCAAAGATACTGCTCACCTGTGAGATGAAGACAGACCTGTCTAATTCAAGTTTACACAAGAACCTTTCCTTGTGACTTCAAGCTACAAAACTGTGCTTATTCCCTATTGAACTGTACAGTGATGGATCATTTAAGAATTCCAAGGCAGCATACAACTGGGGGCATTACCTTTTAGGGATGGGCCCATGTAGATCTGAACTTAACTTCAAGCTTTTTAATAATACACACAGACATATTTCTGAGAACTACGATACACACATTATATCATATCATCTGACGCTGTATTTAAAGGCTTCTACTGAGCTTTACCAAAACTTGATTTCAACTCTATTACAATTTCTGTCATTTTAGATATTGCCCCTTCTAGGTTTTTAGCCTCTTGATGAGCATTCTTTTCAAACGCAAGACTTAGTCTAACATAAACTGACAGGAAAACAATCAACCATCTCGTCAAAGATAATACAGGACATCTCTGTCATTCAAGGTTTTACATTCCATGACTCAATTAACTTTTAGGTGAAAAGAAACAAGAATGACCCTCCAACATATTCAGGGGTACTATTGCTTCAATTTCCCTGTAAGGAACTACTATATGCTGCAGGAAATCCATCACAAATCCAGATGCAAGTCCTCAGACAGGCTATACATAGTACATATCCTCCAATCCTAACCACAGAGGCAAAGCCTAAAGTTGCTATGACAGTAATCCACATCCTTAGTTTCTATTTGTAGAAAAACAATTGTTGGAAAACAAACTACAGAAGCACAGTGGATTACCACTTTACATAAAACCTTTAAATAGCAAAAGAAATTAAGTCAAAAGTCCCTAAAAGTTCATCATACTTAAGAATTCATAGACATTCTCCCAAATTACACTGAAAGAAAAGAATCCACTAGTAATGAAGGCATTGTCACTCCAGGTGACCTCAGGTATTACAGAAACACACATTTCAACTTTGCATTTTCTGAAGAATCAATAGAGATGTTTTCAGAATTCACACACAGTCGGTGAGGGAACTGGGAATGAAATAGGGAATGTGGTAGTGGGGGATGAAGCGAATGGTGGTGTGTCAAAGCACAAATTTGGACATAGCCAGTTGCAAGTTTTCATCTGCAACAAGCCAAACACATCCACCACATCTGGACACAAACACAGACTTAATACCTCTACACCACAGAGGAGTATTTCCTAACACTGAATTTAAAACCAAAATCCAGTTTTACAAAACTCTTAGGAAGATATTCAAAGTAGTGCTGAAAGTTTCAGTCAGATAAATCCTAGCAAACAAATTCAAACAAAAATACAAAACAAGGCAAGAGACAATACCTTTATAGCATGCGAGTGTAAGTGCACTTTCTTTGAACTCGTTGGAGTGAGTGTTGATTCCTGCACCATATTCCAGCAATACCCTTGCAACCTCGACATGCCCTGCACTGGCTGCTTCCATCAGGGGGGTATGTCCATTCTCATTGTGGTCTTCTATGTTAGCACCAGCTTTCAGCAGCACCTTCACTACGTCCACAAAGCCCCCAGCACAGGCATACGTGAGAGCTGTGTTCCCTGCAGAGGAGAGGTTGCATGAGAGCCCTTTCCATCACCCACTCCTAACACAGGGAAGGAGATCAGTGTTAACAGCTCAGAACAAACCCAAGTACATCACCAGCAGCAGCCTTTCACCTCATAACAATGTTCCTCCAGCCCATCATGCCAGGCTGGGTATAAAATCCCAAATAACTGTGACATGTAAGTTTTAATGCTGAGTCAGTATTACCAATCAGGAATTTTTTAGTTTGAATGTTACGTTTCCTACTTTAGCACACAAAAATAGATCAAATAAACACACACAAAAAGATCAATGAGTAATTTTTACTGTATAGTTGGGAGGGTTGGTTTTTTTGTTTTCTCTTTTTTTTTNTTTTTTTTTTTTTTTTTGCCCAAGACTGTACCCTGTAATTCCTTGAAAAACTTCTACTGGGTGGCTGAGAATAAATTTATAATTTAAAACTCTGGTACTGTAAGTGACAGACACTCACATATGGCTCGTGTTTTAAATGCCACAATCAGTTTTAAGGTATGTTTGCTTAGCAGGGTTAAACAGCAAGATAAAAGAATATCCTGTTGTTTGGACACATGACTTGTTTGAAAATTTGAACAAAGTTTAAATTCTATCTTAATAAACAGAATCAACTGCAGGTTAATGCTCTCAGTGAGGTTAGTTAAGCTGTGGTCAAGAACCAGCAATATAGAGAACATTAAATACACGCAAAGAATTTTAACTCCTCTTTGGTAAAAAGAAACAGACAGAAATAACTGGTGTTGATGGGATGTGTCCCCTGGTCATCATACTGGGTGATTTTGGATTATACCAATGAGAAAAGATAAACTTCAGGTATTTTTCTTGTCATCTAATACCAGAGTGGTTTTCACAGGAACAGTGCTTTCCATTAGAATTTGTATTAAAAGCCATCTTTAATAATGGCCAGTTGATACTCCAAACACATTTTCTACAGATCTGGTCTATTCCTAACAGTTCCTGACACATTTTCTTGTGAATGAAAGTGTTAGACAAAAACACAGATGTTCAGAAGAGCTGTGTGCCTTATGTGCCAGCCTTACTAACTGTGCTCCTGCTCCCCAGTTACCTGTGGAGGACTGTGCATTGACATCTGCACAATGGACAAGGAGGAGTTTAACGATATCCACGTAGCCTCCGCTGGCAGCTGCCATCAAGGGAGTGATGTCGCCTTTATTCCCTCGATCTTCAACGTTGGCATGCATGGCTAGTAGCACCTAGAGGAAAAGTTTACCACAGTGAGTAAATTGTAACACCAACCTTTTGTTGTTAGTTCAGTGGGGTTTGTGGAACTGGTTCCCCAGCCAGCTGCGACAGCCCCTTGCAGCCCAGTGCCACCCCCAGGAGCATTTACAGTTACTGCCTGCACTGGGCTCTGCTGCAGCAAATCCTGGGTTTCTACCTTTGTTCATATCTGTAAGTTCCAGTGAAATAACTGACATTGTCAAGAGCCACAGGGCAACTCACTGACCAGAATGACAGCACAGCAACTGTCACCTGCAATAATGACCAGGACACCCAGATGTCAAGCTCACAGGCAAGAAGTTCTCTCCCTGGCTTCTGTTTTGGCACCTGAACATGAAGTTGGGCACTTCTGAGAACTATCACCTAAACATTTCAAAGCACTTAGATACAGAAGCAATAGCTCAAAATCAACAGAAATTAATGCATTGTTGATACAAATGTGATTTTAAAAAAGGATTGTGTGACAGACATGAGTTTTTAGAATGTAGCCAATTGCAGTATTTCGGTTTGCTGCTCTTTTAGATCCTCTTGCTTGGCAGAACAGCTGGACTGCATTTAGAACAATGCCAGAAAAGCAGATATATCATAAAACACAGGATTCATTCCTCAGACAAGTCCCTTCAACCTAAAGGCATACATGACTGTATTTTTCATTAAAGAAACCCAAGCAGTAACTGGAAACCCACAATAAGCTGTATCCACTGATATGCTGTTGAAATAATTAAAAATATGTAATAACCGTAACAGCTAAAATGTTTACCTATCAAAGAAGCCCCTCACACAATGCTTCACCAATGTTTAGTTCTAACTGCATTTGTTACTTACTTGTGCCAATTCGTAATATCCTGCTGAGCAGGCCAAGCAAAGCAGACTCTCCCCTTCTTCGGTATGTTCATTTACGCTCCGTCCTTCATCCAGCAGCTTCCGGACAGCATTTACATCGCCATCGGAGCATGCTTCTGCCAAACTGCGACTGCAAAATCAGTTACCACACAGTGAGCTCAAAACACACCTGCAGTAAGTGGGCAGCCTTCCTAGGCAAGGAGGAAGCCTTTAAGTAAAGACTTTTGACTTCAGTGCTATGCTTTACTCAAAAATACACCTTATATATTTTTTTTTCTTTTTTTTAAAGTGTATATATATACACACGCATTATTTTCACAGGTGAAATGGAGATAGACACTTTCCTTATTGTCTAAATTAGCTTGTTCTCATCGGTTGCTAACTCATAATATGCTCTCAACACAGACCAGATGCAGAGAGGAGCACTCAAAGCTGTTTTTTGTGGTGTTTGCAAGACAGGAGGAAACCTCACTGATGCTATTCCCACTTCAGGGAATGCCAAACACAGAGACTGTGACCATGACAAACTGCTGACTACAGGTGCCAAGGCAAATTCCTAGCACAGACAAAGCCAGAAAGTCAGCAGCCAAGAATCACAGAGACCATTGATATGAATACTGCAACCAGACA
Organism: Picathartes gymnocephalus; assembly: GCA_013390045.1. Taxonomy (NCBI): domain Eukaryota; kingdom Metazoa; phylum Chordata; class Aves; order Passeriformes; family Picathartidae; genus Picathartes; species Picathartes gymnocephalus. Next base: position 586,247 of record WEKY01055247.1, on the reverse strand, counting down.
AACTTCTGTGATTAAGAGAGCAATCACACACTGTTCTACAGCTAAGAACTTAGCCTTCCTTGATTAAGAACTCAACTAAACAGAAGGAGCAGCAGGTTAGAAAGTAACATTTTTCTTGTACTTTTATCTTACCCTGTGAAGCCAATTACTTGATGGGACAGTAGTTAAACCTCCAGATGCAATATCTTTGCTTCTGCTAGCAGCAGAACAGCGCCATTACCAAGTACTAACTATAAAATTACCTGAATTTGAAATAAAATCACATTCCATAGCTGGGGGAGCGGGGTGGTCAGTACGTACTTGTCCACTTGTCCGTTGTTGTGATTGTTCTCGGCTCTCATCCGCGTCAGCGCGGCGGCCGCCTCATCCAGCGCGCAGCTGACAGACGACGTCAGCCTCCGGAGAACCTCGGGATCTGCGAAGGCTTTGCCATCGGCAGTGGACAATTTACCAATTCCTTCAGTGCACGTTCGTTCATCAGTCGGGTTAGTATGAAAGTCACACAAAAGAAATGCAAAGACACCATTTTAGAGTTCAGCCACATGCACTATTAGTTAAAAATCATTTGCAAACATGCCAGATAATCAGCTACTTTAAACTAAACTATCTGCTAACATTTGCCCAAGACCTGAATATTTAATTACCTGTAATGTAACAATAAAAATCCTGTATCTTTCAACTGGCAGCTTTGTTACTTGTCCCAGAGTCTCAACTCATACCTTTGAAGAATTCAAAAAAGCCCCAAAAAATACCATATTGGGGGAATAAGGATAAATCCAGGCCTGGAAGCCCAATACCAGAAGTTTGGGAAACAGACTTGATTCAATATTTTCTGAATGTGAGGAAGTTTTCAACTTAAAACACTTCTTAGCCCTTTCCCACCCAAAACAAAGCAGACTGAGTTCTAATATATCTTTTTTTTTTTTTTTTAAGAGAAGGAAAAAACTTTAAAGTTTATTAGTTAAAATTCTCAGTAATTTACCACTCTAAACTGCCCAGCTCTAGCTACAGGAACAAAAGTTATGAAATGAAATTTCAAATATTTTAAGTATACTTGAAATCAATGCCTCTCCTTCACAGACATAACACAGTAGAAGTGCTTGAATTCAAGGAACTTTCTCAACAGTTTCTTTTTTTATAACAGTTTCTTTGCTCAAGTTTTACTACAGACAGGCTTTACTTCTTATAGTTCAGCACAGCCTATTTAACATGTGCAAATGATCACTGCAGTGTGGGCAGGGATTGTATCTTCATGTACAAATAGCACAAACACCTCCCAGCTACCCACAAAAAATCCCAAACACAAATCAATCAATTTCATGAGCTACAAAAAGCAAACAGTTACTGGATTATAGATCAGCTGCCTTCACCAGTCATGAATCAGTAACTTTTCAATTCCTTAGCTGTCAAAAAAGATCAAATTAGATACAAACCTCTGGAAATAAGGCACCTTATCCTCAGAAGATTTGCTATTTGTTATGTGCATATCTCTGCAGGTTTGATTTACACCACATTTCCCACAACCCAGCTTGTAATTATTACAGAATAAATCGTATTTTAAGTTTGAATGTTGTCTTCAGACAATGTATTTCCCCAGCTTGAGAGCATCCAACTTGCTTCTCAATAATGTAAGAATCAATACTTACCAAATTTCTCCACCCTAAACCTCTTTATGCCAGCACACACCAGGGTAACTGTGACGTTACCCTGCACGGCTGGTGCAGTGCTCCAAGTGCTGGCTGACAGCCCTGGAATGTGGTGTTGGAAATGATGGAGAATCCCTCTCCTGCCATTGAGACAGACACCTCCCCTGGGGTGCAGCAGTTCACTTGGCCATGGAAACAAGCAATGAAGGTTCAATGAGCTGCTTAAGAGACTTGTGTGCCTCCTCCCTGGCTCCATCCTACATCTGGATTCCTTCAGCATTGTCAAGGGGCTATAAAAATCGATTTATAACTAATTACCCACTCCACAATGAAATCTGAAATCACACCTCGATCTGTCTGGGTTGGAAGCCTGGCTAGTCCAGAGCAATCTGAGCACAAAAAATGAGGGGCCATGGACTCTTTGAGGCCATGCCCCCTTCCACCTCCAAACTGTCGAGGTCATCAGCCCTGTGGCCATTGCTGTTAAATACAGTGAGGTTATAAACAAGCCTCAAATGCCACTGCTCACACCTCATGTATTAAACTGAATTTGCTGGTGGTATAAAGGGGTTGGAAGTCCTGTCACCTCTGCAGCTGGAGCAGGTGGGACAGTGGGGGACAGTCACTGCAAGACTGGGTGGGACATCAATTTAGTACCGAACACACCAAGAAAGTGACAGTTTTTCCACAGCTCTGCTTCCCCAGGATGGCTCAGAGTAACTGCTGAGATGTTTACACGAGCTATTTCTGGTGGCAGTGCTGGCTTATGCTGCCTTGCAGTGTACATAAAGCACTGCTGAAGGAAGGACAAAGAATAAAGTCTTCACAACTCAGCACTGAGGCCTCATCTGGGACTGATGCAACCAAAGCTGAACACTGGTAAACAACATGGAAAATTACTCAAGAGAAATCCACAGGACCCCTGACCAAAGGCTAAAAATGCAGATTTAGCTTACAAGAAGGAACACAACTGCAGTTTCCCTCCACTTCAAAAGGGTCTAAGTGAAGGAGCTGTTAACAGCTCTACTCTTGACAAAAGAAGTGGAAAATATGAAGTCCAGACAAAAGAAACCAACCCAAGAAACTACCAAAACACTACCATCAAAACCCCACACAACCCAAAAGCCAAAGTGACCTGGCTATCTGCAACTACACTGCATATCTCCATCACTTCAGCTCACCAAGGTAGTAGAACTCACAGGTTGTTATGGCATCCATACTTGGGATTTCTGAAGGCAGAAGTCACACTACAGATCTGTGCCTGGTAAAGACAAATGAACTCGACCCACTACATCTCTCCTATTCCAAAGTATTTCTGTTTTCATGGATTATAGCTGGTGGTCTCCTGGAGGACTCACCAACCACAGGTCACTGGCTCTTCCTTCTGGACAGTCAAAGCGCACTTACAGCTCACTCCAGTTTCCGACTTTGTTCCAAAAAAATGAGCTATAACCACAACAAGGCCTTTCAGAGGCTAAGTGGAAGGTGCCTTTTATTTACCTCACCAGCTACAGCTCAACTCAGGTGCCATCCCCAGCTCTTAATTTCACATTTTTATATTACACATGCCAAAACTAATCAACAGCCACAGAAGGCATCAGAGCTGACATTCGTTTGGCTGGCTGGAGTCAAAGGGAGACAGACTGCAAGAATTACCACTGCAGATACCCATTCATTCATTCCCCTTTTGCACATTAAACTCAATAATTTACTATATAATAACAATTTGAAGTTTTTATTTTGCTATGATTTAGGATGACTATGCCAGAATCTCAATGCTGTAATGTTCAAGCGTCTTTTAATATTTAATTTACTTAATTTTGTGCCCAAACCACTTGTTCTTGTGTCACTCTCATATACACAGGGACTCCAGCAGTCTGATTTACGTGCAGGATCTGGGCCAAAATTCTTGCCTCCGCCCATCCAACAAATACTGAAAGCATCCTCAGGACAATTCTATGCACTCTTGCACAACAGTGATCAGAATTTCTCACATTATTACAGTCTCTCTAATATGTTACTGATCTGACACTACCTGAACTGAACCCAGGGTCTCACATTCTGTATTTCCTGGAATATTACACACAAGCCTCTATAGAGGCCATCCTTTCCAGCTTTTCATGGACTGACCACTGTTACAGGTTTAAGTCTGAAAAGAGAATATGGGACCCATTGTTTTTTATTGAGAACAGTCCACAGACATTAACTGTATGGAGAGGGTGATGTTTCTAATGCAAAGTTACAGCTTACCACTAAAATATGAAGAGTATGTTCTTAAGCAAGCCAAAAGGAAGTACCTTCATCCAACGTGAGCTGCCATGCAAAGACCAAAAACGTGAATTCAAAAACAGCTTGGATAGAACTACTGTAAAGCCTGTGCCTTCTATCAACCTAAGAACAGCGGCCCTGAAAGTCACTATTTAAGGATATTCCTGAACAACAGACAACTGGAAGAATAGAAAGTGGAGAGACTTTCACCTATACTGTGATGTTCCTGCTTTTCCCTCTGCAGGGAAAAGCAGGGCCACTGCAGGGCCCACAGAGCCAGACATCTTCTGGAGTGGGCAGTTCTTCACCTGAGCACCTGCTGCTGGAGCCACGTACCAGCTGTTCACAAAGCCGGCAGGAACAAGGCCAGCAGCACTACCCAACAATGGAAGAGGTCGATGACTGAACTTGAGGCCAGATAATGCCAGATGTTTCACACCTTAATGTCATATTACTAAACTATTTAAATTAGCCTGAAGTTGATTACACAGGTGTATTAGAACAAGGAACTCACCTTTCAAGGGAAAAGCTTGCTCATCAGATACACACCTATGCTCCTATAACCAACACTCCAATTTCCTTCTTGACTTTCAGACTCATCAGGGTATTCCCATCTTGTAACTACCAACATCAGTGTTTCAACGAGCTGGTAACTTCTCAGTGTGATGTGAGTTTAACAAGTCAGAGATACAGATACTGCCTCAGAAAAAATGAAACACCAACAGGTTCGTGCCTTTGGAAAACACAGTTGTCCCTCACAGGACACACAGCTGGTGTCAACATATACTTTGAACATCAAAGGAGACTGCTCCAAAAAGATCAACATGTACAAGAGTAAGAGGTAATGTCCAATAATCCTCACAAAGCTGTGCAGATTCAGTGGTGATTGTGTGCCTTCCCTGTCAGTTCCAGCATATTGCATGTTCTAACACACACTGGAGGACATTTACTTGTAATATGTCCAATTCATGCCCTCATGTTCATCACAAAGTCTGACTCAACTTCAGTTCATACAGAATCAGCTGCTGGTTCTTAAGGGCTTACACACTCTAGAGACAGGTTGTGATGGGAATGTGGACAGCTTTAAAAGCCCGAAAGAAGTACAAAATGAGAATCATGGCTCAGAAATGTGTCTCTTATCTTTTTAACAGTATGTCAGGAATCTGCTCTAATCAGCCTGGTGTACAAGTAGCACCTCAAACAAGGTGAAGAGGGCTCAAGGAAGGAGAGGGGAGAGTTAGTTTTAGGTTCTTCACTGGAATCTCCATTCAGAGGAATTGAGAAGTTTTAGACTGTCCAAAGCAACTTATACAGCCTCGTGCCAACAAGGCAGTGACCCTATCAGAACAGTATTAACTGCAGCACATCACAAAGCTGCTACCAGACAAGAAGGCAACAAGCACAACTGAACACACACTGTTCTGTAAGGTCTCAGGTGGCTAATTGCCTGTGTAACTAACAAAAAACTGTGCACTTGGCTCCTCTCTGATGATGTCTAAATATTTTCCCAAACACAAGTTTCATATTATATCGGTTTCAGAGCCAACAAACCAAAGAATAGCATCCTCTGTTTGCTTGTAAAGAGCAGTCCAAAGCCAAGCAAACCAAAAGGAACAGTCATTTGCAAGTTTCACTGCATTAAAATATCTAATTTGCAGCATCAGAATGAGGGGCATAAATATATTTACAATTTTTTGAATATATTTTAAATATTTACATGTAGCTTATTGTATGCTGATTGCTCAGACTAAAGTCCTCAAGGCAAAAGCCACACATTGAGTAATGCTCTTTGGGTAAAGAAATTAGAAAATACTAATCATTCATTCTAGCGTACTCATCTTCTAAAATCCATATGCTTTTAAAAACTTTGAGATGAAGTGTTGTTAAAAAAACCTAATTCATGAAAGAACATAAGAGTTACAAGGAAAGTCTACTTGTAGAATAAGGAAAATAACTGTTTTAAGTGACAGTATAGCCTGAGCAATGCCATTTGGGATTTTTTGCATTTTTAAAAGCATTTTATTTTGGAGAAAAGCATTATCCAGAATGCTTCTCCATTTCTCAGTGGGTCATTTCAACACTACTATTTCCAGGCATGGAACAGTAGAGATTTGACATAGCTTTGTTTTCTAAAACACTAAAAAAACTACATTGAGGCTTTCAGTCTTTCCAAGCCAAGCACATGCCTTTGGAATCATTACCACTGAAAATCATAGTTATGGTCTGATCTCAGCTCAGCTCCAGTGCAATGAAAACTCACTGTATGTCCACCAGCCCTGGTGTATCTGCACTCCACACGAGAACATATCCTTTTATTTTTCACTATAAAACTATTACCCCCTGTCTCACCATGTGCATGGCACAAACAGAACTCACTGGCTGCAATTTTTATTTTCCTTCTTCTCAATTAGTATTTGGACATGCCAAACAACTCATTTAGCATGAAATTAAGAGCTACGTCTTGAGGGATTTTTTATTAATTAGCATTTTACAATATTTCATGTGTCACCATCACAGCTCCCCACAGACTTCAAGAGCAGCCAAGTTCTCAACTGCTACAAATCATATTCCTGACAGCAAACTGTGACACTTGAAAATGACATTTTCAGTGCAATCCGAAAAATTACATTCAGATCATCTGCTAAGCATTTTCTGGCAAAAGCAGAAATTTATTCCCCTGGACCATATTTCATGGTCTTTATCTCAAAATACTCCTTCTTCACAAATCCACACTCTTAAACATAATAGGAAATCATCCACAATATTCACCAGCAATATTCACAAGTGAAAGGGGATGCCTGAAAAAACCTGAAAGGCCATTACAACATACACACACCTTTGGAGAAAACTTCTCCTAATTTCAGCTTCCAATTTTCTCTTATTTGACACTACAAACTCTTAATATTACATTTGCATTTACATCTATTTCAATGCTCTTGTTGAAAGAGGAGCCTGCAATCTCCACCACATTCTCTCCACTTTCCAGCAGGGCAGCTGTAGCAGTGAGATTTTCCTTTTCCAGAATCAAAAGGCAGGAAGTACTTCTCCAGCTACAATTAGTTCTTACTGTTATTCCAGCAACATTTTGATGGCAAAGGTTCCTTTTTGAGATCATCTCCTTTTACATGAGTGTGCTCAAGTATCTCAAACTCTGAAAACTAATTTTAAGTTCCACACAAACACAAATCCTTGATTAACTAGTCAATATTCATTAACATTTCTTTTGAGAAATTAGATTCATTAGGTTTCAATTTATAAATTTAGATTTCAATTTAGTCTTACATCACTTCAGTAAGGGCTACCTAGTCAGGGAATTCACTACCTCAGCCACCAACTTCCACTTTTACTAAAGCTTGAAAGCCCAGGAAGCAAATTCAGCAATGAAAAACAGCTCTACATCTATGACTTAGAGGTGTTCTAAGAAAAATCCCAATCTTCCCAAATAGTCTGCAATTTCATTTAATTCCTCTCCACCAACCCAATCCATCCCATTCCTTTGTTTTTGGAATGCAAGGAAGAATACAAGTATTTGACAGATATGGAATACCAGTCATATTTTAGCTTAGAATACTGAAATAAAAGATTGGTTTAAACCTTGTAGTAGAGATTTGTTACCATATAAGAGGTCAAATAGGACAGAATAATACCAGAAAAATTATCCACATAACTACTTCCTCAATACTGCTCATCTTATTTCAAATCCTGACCATGGCCAGATTTTGCTAGGGCAGAACTCTCAATTTTTCTGTCAGTTTGAATTTTTTTAAGCTTTCATTAGGCATCCATTTTCTCCCAGGTATGAACATTAAGTTACCTTTTCTAAAGCTAAAATAACATGAGCTTTTCTGTGCCAATCTAACCTTTGGCCACTTCCAGAAGGATGACTCTGTGCTCCTCCTCTCCCAGTGTTTCCCCAGGCACTCCCAGCAACCCCACTGCCCTCACACTGGGGGAAAGAAGAGGAAGTTTTCTCTCAGCCCATCAAGATAAGTCTGACCAGCTAAAGGTCTTTCTAGGCACCTCCAGAACGGGTTAAGAGGAAAGAAAACTGTGCAGGAACAGAAGATTACTGCCTGCCTATGACAGCAAACAGCCACTAAACCACCTTGCCCACCTCACGCACCTTCCCCTGTCACTCATGCACAATGTTTGTTCCAAATGTTTGTTTCCTAATCCAGGATCTTTATAAAGAAATTCAACCTTTCAGTTTTTCAAGATTTTGTTTCTATTAAATCTCTATCAAAGAAATATTTGCCTTACTACAAGGCAACAAATTCCCAGACACAACCCTCAACACTGCTGACTCCTTACAGGGACCACGACTTCCAGACACACTCATCACATATGTGCATGAAATCGTGCTGATCACTCAACCAAATGCATTTTGATCCCATACACATTACATGTAGTTTATATGGAAGCATCATGAACTACTCTGGTGTCATGATTACTGTCCTGGTGTATACTTCAGCAGCAGCAAACAGATTTTCCACCCATCTCACTGCAGGTGAGCATCTGGGAGAGTACTCTGACTCTTGGGTTACCTCGTGTTTTAAACCAGCAGCTACAATTACGACAGAAGCAATATTACAGTGAAAACAACTGCCAGTTCTGTCTGAGAGTAACTATTTCTACTAGCTCCAGTAAATTGTTGGGGTTTGTTCTGGTTCTGTTTTTATTTTTTTAATGAAAAAAACACTCCTACCCATTGGCAACTAAGACCTTCTTCCCAACTTGTTTTTGATTGCAAGAAAATATAAGATTTGAGAAAAATATTTAAAACACAATACTAACTTTAATTCAAATTATAAAGGAAAAGAATGGGATTAAACAGTGGTTTATAAACACCTACATGACTGTAAAACCTGAATTTGTTTTGCTGCTTCGCTGGGATTAAATGAGAGTTACTGTGGATATCACAGTTAAACAGGAGCTTAGCATTTCATTTTAAAATCTTTTTTAATGACCAAGTCAGGGATTTTTTTGGGTTTGGTTTTTTTTTTTTTCCCCATCCTTAACACAGATAAAAGCCAGCAATACACACCCAGAATGATTTGCCACAGCAGCAAAACCACAGCAAACTACTTGGGTGCCCAAAGTCCCCTGCCACTCTTCTGTTCCCTCCCTCGCTATCTCCTCCTGCCACAAACCCACGACATCTTCCCCAGGGCCGCAGCACCAGCATGCATTCAATTCCATTTATATTTAGAGACTTAAAACAAATGCTGTTCTGGTTGTATCACGCTTACCAGCCTTGCTGTGATTAGCTAAGGGAAAACTTCAGCCATGGGCGGAATTGTTCGCCTGGCTTTGTTTGGCTTTGAACTGGACACAGTTAAACAGCAGTGTCAGCACATCCCCCGAGCCGGGCAGTCACCTGCTCCCAGCCTGCCCAGCAGAGCGTGAGCACACACATCCCAGCACATCCCAGCACATCCAGCAGCACAGCGCTGGGCACGGGGAGGTGCCGTCACCCACCCAGTGCCCAGCCAGAATCACAGGAGCTCTGCTCAAATTCTGAGCTTTGGGCATCAGCTCGGACACTCCTGTATGTTAAGGAAGCGAAGAAAGAATCTGATTGCTTCTAGGTGCTTATATGAAGTAGTTTTAAATCCCTAAGTCACTCTTGGGGAATTTAAGCCAAGATTGTAGCGCGTACAATATTTACCCCTACAACTAGAAAGGTGGCAACCTGGTAACAATCCAAAAGCAGAAATTATGATCTCTGTAAAGAAAGCTGCAAATTTTTTTTTTTGCCACCAAACATGGAAAAATGTACACAGTTTATTTAATTATTTTATGGAAAAATATCACAGCTAATGGTTGGCAATTTTCTTCATTTCCCAGTTCTTCCTTTCATGCCTCATCAGAGAGAAATATTTTCTCATTTCAAGTCTGACAATTGCTTGGCTCCAAGAATCTGAAAGATACATGTCAAACAGCTAAGACTGCTACTGAAACATGGAAAAGTGGAACATGGAAATGGCATTGTCCCCTGTGGGAGGATAAGGAGCAAAGAAAAACCTCACTTATCCCTGAGAAACATCAAGAGAAAGAAAAAAATATTCATGCCGAGAAAGGAGCACAGAATTCCTGTTCTTGACTTTGAGCACTAACTCAGCCTAGTATTTCAGTCTCATCCTCTTTAGGGCTTGTGTCCCTTGAAAACAAGTTACTTCGCAGACACTCCCACCTATTTAGTGGGACAGGGGGAAGAGAGTGGAGTTACTTTCTGCTCTTTGAGTAGCCTAAGGCTTATGAAGAGAAAGTATCACACCCCTGTGGAGACTGTGACTCCAGGATATGACCCCCTCTGCACAACAGAGATGCAGGAAGTCAAGAACTCAAGTAACCTTTGAGTGCTATTTATAGACAAACAGCCCACTTGAACTCTTCTCAAAGTTTCTCGCAGTCAGTGGGGAACTGAGCCCCAACGGGCTGGAATTGCCTTCCTGAATCAGAAAGCAACTCTGACTCAGTACAGTACTCAGTGACTGTATGGGAAAAAGACATTTGAAAATACTACTACATTTTCAAGCAAACATCTAAGAGCAAACTGAGTGCCAGTAACATCACTGAGCTAACTCAGAAGCCCACAGAATTTTAGCCCTCAGTTTATGCTAATTATGTATGGCAAAGCAAGCCAAAAACTGAGTATTTTCAGAGGGTGATCAAATGCACCACTTTAAAAAAACCATCACTGCACTAATGGTGTATAGCACAGACTAGTAAATTCATGTTTCGAACTGAACATTTAAGAAACTCTGAAACCCCTCTCCTCTGCCTAAAACGATCCACAGCCTTTCAGCATACTGTCATCACTACCTACATGCTGCATAACAGAAGATCCTGAAAGTATGACCTTCGAGAATGCCATAACAGATTGGAGTACTAAACTATGAAAAATCAGGATACTACAGTCTTCAGAAATAAAATAAGGAATTTATTTTACCATGACCCAACTTGAAGAAAGAACGTGTTACCCATCTACTATTAACACCCCTCTACAAGAACAGCCATGGGGGCTCATCCCATCTTTTATTTTTTGCAGCATCCTCTTGCAGTTTTAAAAACAAAAGGGAAGAGATGCATTTTCACACATGTTCATGTGCTTGAAGCTCTGGTGCTTCAGATGAAAGATTTTGTCCATCAGAGGTCACAGATTCCAACATGAGGCACCACAGAGAACAAGTTTTATGGAGCTTCTTCAGAGCCCAATGCAGAGAGAAACGGCAACAAGCATTGAATCCAATGGAGGAAATTGCTTCCAATGGTGAGTACGGAAAAGTCCAGCCAATTGGGGTTCTACCAAAGCAAACTTTTTTCACTATTTCCTCCAAGTCTTTGCTTTTAATCTGTATAAAGACCAAAATAAAGTTGTTCTATCTCTTGCTGTGTCTCTATAGCTGGTGAGGATCAGGCACTGGGTGTGCTTGCTATAAGTGAAGGCTAATAGCCAAAAGCACAGCCACAATGCAAGTTTATCCTCTTTTCATTAGCAAATCTTCCTACTTTTCCTCTGGAGATTTCCAAATGCTGCTTACTTGGTTTTGGCAATACTAGACAAAGCCAGCTGGAAGTCAGGCCAGGTTGGTTAGAACATTCTTGCTTGCTGTGGTCTTCTTCTGCTACTCAAAAGCCAACTAATTCTTTGAAAGCAAAGACGCAATTTTGGCCTTTATAATGATTGTGAGTTGAGACTTTTTTTAAAGGACATATTCAAACATGCGTGTCAGAAAAAAAAATATGCACACACATACACAGGAATAGTCAACTGCACACACAGGAATAATTAAATGCACAAACATGGAATTCTCAGAAAAGCAGTGGTAGATTTAAAGTCAAATTCAATTTGCAAACAAAAGGCAAAAGGCAGACAACAAATGGAGATGTATAAACAAAAGCACAGCTTGTAGGACAGATGAAATAACACTCCTCTCTCCATGCATCAATAGAGCTCAACTTCAGTAACACGACTCATTTGGGGCATAAAGTTATGAAGAATAGAGATCATGTACAGAGACTCCAGAGGAGAACAAGAGCAGATGAAAGTCTAAAGAACATGAGGGCGGAGAAAGGTTCCATGTTATTTAGCACAAAAAACCAACCAACCAAACAAAAAAAACCCCCCCAAAACAAACAAAAAACAACACCACCAAAAAAAGCCCCATAACTGAGGGTGATATCAATCTGCAAGTCAGCTCTAAGCATAGCTGGACTGGAAAAGGAAACATTGAACCTGGATAGATGCATTAAACAAACAGTCAAAGCCACTAAAAAACACTAACTGCTTTAGTACATCCTCCTTCCCTCACAAAGCTCTTCCAAAGGAAGCAGATCAGTGTAACCCTTGAGTTACATATTTCAGTACATAACACTGAGGACTGACAGTCCAAAAAACCTCATCCCATGGACTGCAGTAGGATTGGCAAGTTGTGGAGCTTCCAGCACCAGAGATTGTCTGCCTAACCAGTTCCTAAAGCCACCCATCAGGAATGGCACAAGCACAGCTGAATTTGCCTGGGGAGAAGGAAGAGAAGAAGATAAAACTGAATCTACTGAGACTTTTTTCAGCCAAAGTTTTCAATATCTTTTAAGAAGCTGAATTTGAGAGAAAGGTGATGCCTAAATGACAAACTCACAATTCTTGGTTTGGAGGCAAGCTTTGTTACACAGGGGGAAAAAATTCCTGAAGAACTGCACTGTGCATTTTGCTCCCACAGCAACTGCTTTCCTGATGGATACAACCAGGATAACTTTATGCAATGCAATAATTTTTTTTTAAACATATCCTAGTATGTATTGAATCTTCAAGTATTTAAATAATTCATATTCACAAAGAATATAACCTTCCTCTTTGTGCAAGATATTTAATATATTACAGTTCATTTTAAATCTAGAGATTTAAGTTCTTAGCTTTCAAAGTAAGGTCTGTAAAACAACACAAAATATTTTATAGTAGGAAATGAAGATGCTTATATCCCACTGCAAAAAAAGCCATTTGTTTCCATAAGCAGAATCAAAGATGAGTGGCAGTATATTTTACATATTTTGTTTTTCATTAATCTGGTGAAAACTGGCTTGATTTTTAGAAATAAGCAGAACATAATCATTTATGCTATGCATATACTATATTACCACTTGTTTTCTTAGAAACCTGCTTATAATTACTTCCTAAATATACAACACCAATATTTTGTCAAAAGGAGTAAAAAATTTTAAAAACCAACCAATTCATGTGTCACACTGCAAAGTACTGATGATACAGTAAATCTGTTACTTGTGACGCTTTAAAAGACCCCAAATATTTGATAGGAGTACAAAACTGACAAAGGTGTTATAGGCAGATGTGTTATAGCCCACACCAAGAGCTCAGGTAACTCCTCTCAGATGTCCCCAGGCACAGAACACGACCCAGACTGTTTTGGCAGCAAACAACTCTGCTCCAATGCATTGACTCCTCACGGGACACTTCTGTCAGCTCCAGGAGGGGTGGCTCCACATCCAGACTACCAACCTGACTTACCAGTTAGTCCAGTATGGAGCTAAGTAGCTGGCACTAGTTACTGCCACCACGCTTGAATATTAAGCTACAGAACATTCCAAAAAAATAATCCCAAAAAGGGAAATGTGATAGACTGATTCTGATCTGATCACCTGCACACCCCAAAGCATCCAGCCAATACTCAAACTCTCTTTTGAACACCTCTAACTCTGATTTTATCACCATTTGCTAAGGAAACTACATGACTGACAAATGCAGACAACAACAAAAAAAGCAAATGTACATTTCAAGTCAGTGTAATTGAGGTTTTTAATAAACTACTAAGACTCTCCTTGCAGGAGATATAAGCAAGAGATTGAGGTTTGTCTACCTCCTCACTCCTTCCTCACTCTCTCCTGACACATTGCAGGAGAATTCTGATGAACTCAAACCTCCAAGAGCAGTACATGCTTCATTTCCCACAGTTTCCATTGGTTCTCCTCCCTCCCAGCATTCCAAGGACAGCACCACACCAGAGCCATCTGCTGAGAGAGGAGGCAGAGACACAGACCAAAGAGAACAACTCTGTACAAGGTACGTCCAGTCTCAATTCAGGCATTACACAGGCCTGTCAATAAAGCACTGCTTTTCTCCTGCCCAAACTCCCCCTACGTTCCTTTTGGCTGAGGCTACTCCAAGAACTAATACAGGACTTCAGGAAGAAGTCCTGAAATCAATACTGAATGGAAAAAAGCTTTTAACCAGCAATAACATGTTCCGCATATTGGAACAAGAAAGCACAGGGTGTTTTATTTTACAGAAGGATCCAACTTGCATGAAAAATAAAACACAGCAGAAGGAAAATAGAAAGGAGAAGTTGAGTTAATAAAAACTATATCCAGGACTGAAAAAATCTTGGTAAAAGGAGGATTGCACAAATTCTTTATGGAACAATCATGAAAAACTTGCTGATTACTTATTATTACCTCTGAGATACATACACAGATATTTATAAATATGTAGGCAATTTTCAAGATGGAGGAGAACCCTGGCCAATTTTTACACTTCACAAAATAAAACTGGTAACTTTTGTCTCATCTGTTCCCATTCCCCACCCCCTCTGGAAAAAGGTTAAAATCATCTTCACCAAAGAATTCCAGAAGTAAAGCTTCCAGAGCTGATAAGGTAACCTAGCCATCTGATACCTAAAGGCAGCAATTTAAGTGTTATGACAATGAGACTGTACTTCACAGCAAAATCCATCTGGAAAACAGCTAAAAAATACGAAGCTGATACATTTAACACGCTGTCAAAGCATGGAAGTTAATTTGACTAAGAGCAGGATTAGACTAGACCTTTACTAATCTAAAAGCCTACCAGACTAGAAAAAATATTTAGATCATGCAAAATCACAGAGAGATATAATATTAATAATTCAATTACATGCACACAATTCCGTTTATCCAACTTACACAAAAGCACAACAAATCTGTATGTTTCACATACCATATATTCCTTCCCACTCTGAATCTTTAGATGGTGAAGAAAGAAAATGAGTAAGTCATTGTAATGTGCCAGTTAACAAGACAGTGGTATCTCAGCGGCAGTGCAGCTTTGGTCTAAAGAAACACCTACAATGAAGTCTATTCAAACTGTCCTAGTGAAAACTGTTTCTCATATTTGGTCTGTATACCGTGTCCATATAACACCAAGTATTTTAGATCAGATCAAATTATGCTGAAAAGCCTTTCTTGGTTTACAAGCAGTCACAATAACCGGACTAAGGTAAGATTTTGGCCATGTTGGAGAAGGCTAAACACACTTCAAATTTGATATTGCAACATTTTTACAATAGTTACATCTTTGCTCAAATTCTGGCAATCCTCTCTGATTCCCATCCCCAAAAGACCCTACTTTTCTTTATTTTGTAACACCAAAACAGATTGAGATTTGCTGTATTCCATAAGCACACAGGTGCAACCAATAAATTGACAAACATGAATCTGTTTTCTGCAGATCTCCACCTCTATAGTTTCAAGTGGAGCTTGGACAACCCTTCAGACATTACGTTTCTAATGCCCACCTTCATTTAAATCACAGCTTAGTTACTCATCAGCCCTAAGAAAAGAAACACCAAGTCCACAAATGAATCTTATTCATCATAAATGACATGATCAAAGAATTTCTCTAGCCCAGTCTCTGACACTTCCCAAGAGCTCCCTTGGATGCAGGATGAAAGCAAGCTGTGCCTCTCTGGCACTGTTCTTTTAGACCACAGCTCACTCCCTGGTAACCCTCGTTGTTAGTGAATAATGAATGGGTTTGAACACAACACAAGAGAAAAAAAAGCAGGTTTGGTCAATGGGTTGGCAAGTGAGTAAACAGAAATACATACACAGAGGAAAGCACTCCATTTCACAATTGCTCCATCTACTCTAACCTTTCAGTTTATCCTAAAGCAGGTAGATCTCATCTGGGCTCATTCATATTTTGATCTGTGTTCTGTATTTCCACTAAGGAAGTGATCAGTTCCACTTTTTGCCTTTTCCAGTTCCAAAATACACAACCTGTTCCCCCCTGACCCACTTACCAGCTTTAAAGAGCAGTATCAGGCCCTCATGCCTGAATGAACTATTGAAATTCACAGGTATTAGCAGATACACATTATTAAAATTTGATTTCTCTTTCACCATTTACACCACAATTAATCCCTCAAAGTCTCAAAAACACCAAACCATTTATGTGAGGGTCTCCAGTCACCTTTAATACTGTATTTCAACAGAAAAGAAGGATGTATATAACTCTGCTCCCTGTTTGAACATACGGATGGATTAGTCACATGTTTCATTAAACAAACCTGGCTCAACTTCTCCCTCTCAAAATATTTTCCTCACAAGCCCCTTTGCAAACAATAGTGGGAGTCCTGAAGAAGTCACTGCTTACAGAACTCCTCCCCATGTAGATACTCAACAGGAACATCATGTCCTCCAAAGGCAGCTGAAGTTTCTATACCACTTTCTTCTGCATCTTCTTTTTTGATGCTTCATTGCCAAAGTGTCAAAGTGTTTCAACATTCAGATTGAGAAGGAACACACTTAAAATCTTTGTTGGTAGGGACACAGGCACTCAAGCTACTTCTTAAAGTCAAAAAGCAGTTCAGTAACACTCTATGTCACTTCCCAGAAAACTCAGCCAAACCATGCTGAAACACTATCAACAGGGTATTTTAACTGTAGGGATTAACATTTTGACATTTCACAACTTTCTGTAGAAATCTGTTTTTGGTGCAGAATACACCAAATGGGCATCCAGGATTTTTATGTGGCCATGTGCCTGAACCAACACCTTTCTTGCAGAAAGAGGACTGCACAACACAAGTGAGTCATTTCCCCTTCCTGATGCTGATACAAGTTGGGAACAGAAAATGAAACGAGTTCAACCTGTCAAAATTTTCCCACTTTGCCCTTTTACCAATACATCTTGAGGGCCCACAAGGAACCCGCCAAGAAGAGCAAGAGCTTTCACCACTCTAACCATTCATTCCCAGTAGCAAAGACCTCTCATCTCCAGCTGTCAACTACTGTCCCTAAAAATGGCATTTAATAACTATCTTACTGAAGCTCCACATAATAATCATGACTCTTCAGAGATGAAATATATTTTAAGAAATCAACAGTACCCTAATTAACAGTGGAGCAAAATGTTTCTAGTGCAGAATAAGACTCTACTCTCAGAATACTAATAATCTGTTTAATTACAGCCTGAAAAATGGAAACATCCTCCAAGCAGGATGGTTCTCATTCCATAGGTTATTTTACCTATAAATCCCTTCTCTGCTAATAGGAATTAAACTGAAGGAAGATATACAAGACTTGGTTTGCTTAGGTTAAAACTTGCCAAACAACAGGATTCAGTTGTTTTAATTTATCTTCAGTTTCTGAAGGTGAAAACAACTGATATTTGCAACGGTCTCTCAGTCTTCAGACTGCAGAACTATTTTTTTTTTTAATAGCACAAACACTGACAGTTGGTTAAAGATAGTTGTTCATGCCTGTTCTTTCACAGAATAAAGTATGGTTGTCTAAACTGAAGCTAATCAGGCAGGTTTTCAGAGGACCTGGCAAACACAAGAAATCTGTGTTTGTGTGCACACGGATATGTACATGTGTGTAATTGCTGCTATGCCAAGAGGGGTGAGACACAACCCTCCTGCTAGAAATTTGGCTTAAGGCTGACACCTTCAACATCCACAATCCTTGAAACAGAATAAGCAAGTGAAAAAATATCCAGCACTCTCATGGTGGGTAAATACAACCTATAGAAACATTTTCAAGCAGTTCAAATAACCTCTGACTTCCACACTCGCCTGTGCAGCAGCTCTCAAATCGAGACAGCTACTTACAAACAAAACACAACTCTTACAAATCCTACAGTACACAATAGTTGAAAACCACTTCTTCACAAGTACTTTGAAGAACAATATCCCATGTGGCTGCAGTTGCTAGAACTTACCTTCCAGAACTAATAAACATCATATCCATGTGAGATCTGAGCATTAAAGGATTCAGGAAGAATGAGCAAAACTAGTTTTGCAAGTCATACTCATTAAGATCCTAATGACATAGCCACAAACCTGGCATGTGAGAAACCCCAAGAAATCCCCAACACTAAACACAAGGCTGATTTTCCTCCAGGTTGTAAGGTGGAATCAAGCCTATCACAGGAGAGGGGGATCATCACAACCAAGGCCAAGCTACACCTGGAGACTACAGACAAGGCTTTAAATGTCCCTGTTTGAGCCATAGTTCTACCACCTACTTTTCCAAGCTATCCTTAATGCTGAGGACTGAACTGTGACTAAAAACCAGCAGCAATCACTTAATTTTGCCAAACTGCAAAAGAATACAAAGGCCCAACACTAAGCTGCCATGATGGAAGCCTAGAAGCTCACTTAGGGTTAAGAAGGGTATTTTCAGCAAAACTAGGCAGATAAATCCAGTGAAGATATCAGAACATCTCCCAGAAACACTAACTCCTTTTTAAATCACTGTCAAATTACGGCTTTTATTAATGAATTACCAGAGTCGCAGCATCTTCTTTAGGTTAGCCTGATATTTTTAGTAGTCCAATTCACAGTGGGAAAGACAAGTACAGCTTAACTAGAGAACTTTCCCCGGAGTATTTTCACTCTTTTGATCGCACACATTCATCAAGTGGCATTAATTTTGTCCAGTCTTTTTAGAGAGGGAAATGAAGTCCTCAAACAAAGGCGCTACTTTTTTGATTTGCTCTTCTTTCCAGATTCTTTCCGTTCTGCCTACGTACTTGGGAAATCCAAGGCACAGAAACCTCAGTTTAAAAACAAATCATCTAATCCTGGGGACAAATATCCAACTACTGCTTAGAAATCTGAAGACAGCATTCTCATAGGTGTTATCAGCAGCAAAGGTATGTCCTGGATGTGTCAAATACTCTGAGTTCCCTGTGAGGACGGCAGCCCCAACACTGCCTCATAAAACCAGCCAGAAACAGGCTTTGGGACACATGAGAGGAACTGATTTTCATTTTTAAAAGCACTTAAAAAGGGACTAGATTATTCAAATTCCCTTAGTGCATGGAGTATCCGAGGAATAGCCTGTCTTCCCTGCTAAACAGAGTTGGGTCCTCAAGCGTTATAGCAGATAGGCTGCTGCAACTTCCTGCTGACAAAAGTTATGCTGGGTTGGGGGTTTTTCAAATCCAAAATTCAAAGAGAACTCAAATCCCAAACCCCTGTCCCCTTTCCTTCCTTGGGATAAAGTTCTCCTTTAGGACTGTACACATCATCTAAACACCTGCAAATAAGCGCTATCTTATGTAGCTCTTGAAGTGTTATAAAATAAGGTCTGAAAATTACAATTTCAGCACACCACTACAAGTCTGAGTATACACCTGTGATGATCAAATGGGATTTGTTTCAAAGCAGGGGTTTTACATCTTTTTGTCCTTGGAATTTTGAAACTAACAAATAATTTTCAAATCCATTGCAAACACCCCAGTCACAAATCATAGGAGGATTTGAACTAGTCAAGCTTTCACTAATAAATGGAGAGGCAACTATGTTCATCAGGTCTGGCTCCAAAACAAGAATTTTTAACATGTATTTTCCAACAGTGATACCTCAGAACTACAAAATGCAAAAATGTTTTTGTGAAAGTCAAAACAGAGAAAAAAGTATTTTACCTGTAAATTTCTGGACTAATGAATTAATAATTATATACTGACCAAACCAGCAGGAAAAAAGTCATTTTAGCAAGTCTACTTCCTTCTACTCTCTCCCCATTAATTCTCCCTCTGATAACATATGTAATCTCAAGTCAATGAAATACCATTTAATTCAAATTAATTTTTCTACCTTTGTATGTACAGAAAGAGTAGACCAAGCAACCTGCAACACTTGTAAGAGTTATGAGCTTGTTTTCCATGTTCTGCTCATCATGGGAAATTTCCAGACTCCTGAACATTTCACTGGTGTCAAAATCTATGTGCTGCCAGATCTGTGTACAAGTCAGGTTCAGGAAAAAAAACTATACAAAGGAAGTACCTGCTGCCTCCAGTAAGGCTTCTAGTCTTGCTTGTGTTTCTGGATCCACAGTTCTCAAGTCCGCACCTTCTGCAGCACTCGATAAGAATAACTCCGATGTGGTTTTAAGTACTGGGTTATCAAGATCTTCTTGGTCCAAAATAAATGATTCAACCTGTTCGCCAAGTTAGAAAAACAATTTTACCATTTTTAAAGCTTTAAAGTAAATCTAAAATATTACCAAAAGAAATCCCACAAAAATAATCTAACTGTACTATCATAATTGTGTTTTAACTGCCAAGAACAGAGAACAAAACGGCAAACAACATCTGGTCAACTCACTGAAGAGGTAGTTAAAATCACAAAAGAAAAAAACTCTACATAAAAAGAAATTATTGCAAAAATTACAGTTTAAAACACCTTAAATACAGCAAGGTCAACTCAGAATAAATATCAAGTAAGTGTTATGCATGTTTGCACAGTTAACCACCCAAGCAGGCAGCCACAACAGGCTGTAACATCTTTGTCACCAGAAGCTCATCTCCCATGTTATTAATAAAAGCCATCAGTAATAACTTTGGTACGGTTGGACCTCTCTGAGTGCCAGGGAAAGATGGAATGTTTTCCCGAGATGCCTTTCACTTCTCTTTTAAAAGTAATTTCAACAGAGGTAGCACAAAGATTTTGTTTGTTTTGAGCAGGAACTCAAGAGTTGACCAAAACTCAACAGGAAAACATCTGTCTCCAAGCTGGCACTCAGCATTGCCCCAGTCTGCTCTGCTTTCTGGGCAAGAACAGATCTGCAGAACGATTAAGCAGGCAGGTATTCCAACCAAGCAGCAATAATGCTGTCCCACCAGTGCCCCACGTGACCTCCGAACACAAGCCCATGGAATTACTCAACATAACACACTGCAGTTTTATGACAGCTTGCCAGAGTAAACAAGGAGGATACCTGACTCACACTCTAATGAGAGCAGAGCTACATTCCAGAATCTCCCAAGCTCAGACAATTTCCTCTATTTTCAGTAATATTTTAAGACAAAAACACTATTTCATAATTACATGTTGTCTGTTATCTGTACCAATACTATTGGTACCTTAGATTTGCTGTAGAAACGAGACATTCCTGTTACTCAGCCACTGCTCCCCTCTCCCACTTCACATCCCAGTCTCATCTTCCTTTCTCAGTTTTCCCCCAAAATACTTCCCCCTATTTTTCTCACCCCAGCAGAAAACTACCACCTTGTTTCCCCTGGAAGGGGAAAATTTATACTTAAAAACAAAAAATCAAATCAGGCCATCTCCAAATTCATTAAGTGCTCCATTGTGTGAACAATGTTAACAGGATCTGGGAGCAGCACAGAGCACTGCTATTCAAGAGCAACTTGGGTTCCTTCACTTCTTCCCCTTTTTGATATGTAAATGGCTGTAACGCTATCCCCTGGTAAGGCAGCAGGCTATGATTTGGTGCTCAGAGAAGCAAGATTTCCAGGTTAGTCCAGGCAACGGTCCTAAAATAAGACAACTGTCACTGCAAGAAAGAGTACAACATTAAACAAACAGAAAATTAGTGACCTAAACCAGTGATACACATCTGTACTACAAAGAATAGCTATTTACAGCTCACAGCAAAATGCATCCCTACAATAAGATCCCCCTCAGCAGAACTCAAATTTCAGGTTAGTCAGTAGCCAGCTTAAGGACTCCCTGCTTTCATGAGCTCTGATGAAAAACTGACTTCTGGGAAAATTCACCCTTACCTACATAAGTACTTCTCATTTTCTCCCACAAGACTACACAAGGCACTAATATGATGGAAATATTATTCCTATTGCAACGTGTTTGGGTGATCTGGTGAAGGGCAGAAAATCTCACTGTGTGTACATGACCATTCATTATATACAGCTGAGAACTAGACACGAGAAATTTTATTAGGTGCTTATGGACATTTTTCATTGTCAACTACATGACTACATGTAACAGCAGTCCTCCCTTTTGAGAACATACCAAAAGGAGTAAAAATGTCACCTACCACTGAAGCAACTGCACTTGAGAACAACAAATACTGCAGAAACACTCAGTGGCTCCTGGCAAACCTTAGGGTTCAGCCTTGGGAAGAACCAGGCAATTCTCAGCCAAAGGGAAGCACAGCAGCCTTGCAGCAACCTGCCAAAAGCTGTTCTGCTGCAAATTCTAAAACTTCATGGTTTTGACACTTTGGGAAAGATATGGACCATTTTCACCCCGACTGCTGCCAGCCCAAGCTCACTGGGATATATTTACAGGATATTACAGGCAACAATGCACCTCTTGAACCTAAATCAGTGTTAATTCACCATTCACAAATACTCAGCTTGCAAGAAACCTCTCTCCTCTCAACAGGGAATATATTTTGCTTACAGGAACCTCTAAACAAGTCTGTCTTTTTAACAATGATTGTGCAAACACTACTTATTAAAGTGAATTACACACACAATTTTTACTTAGGAATACAAGTTGGGTAGTACTGGTATAGTCTGCTCTTTTCACCACTCTTTTCAACTCTTCCTGCCTTTCAGCTCTTCTTTACATCAGCAACTGTACTTCCAGAGACCCTGCATATTTAAAATCTCGCCAAAAAATGTTGCTTCATATACAATATTTTCATCATAGTTTTATATCACAGGAAGGCAGATGTTTTCATTATTACTGCACATGTTGAGCATCAGTTTTTAGGTTTTGTTTTGATTGTTAGTAAGAGCTTAATAACATACCCACAATACAAATACAACGTTAGTGTGAAAATACTGAAAATCCATATGCAAAATGTTAAAATAGCTGCACCACCACCAGTCTCCCAGAACAAACTTCAATGTATTTTCAAGTCAGAACATCTGACATTTCTGTAAATCAATGCAGTTTCTCACATACTAAGACAAAGCTAGAGAGAATGAACAGTTGGATATCTTATTACTAATAGCAGAGTGAGAAATTACCTAATTGATCAGATGTCTCCTGTGAATGGAAGTGACCTACAATGATCACATACTAATAATTTTTTTTCAAATCAAACTATCCCAAATATATCAAACAAATGTGGCTTTTTAAACAAAAAATAAACTTCATTAAAAATCAAAACAAGCAAGAAAAAACTCAAACATATTTCATGTTAGCATTCCTGGAAGACATAATACACTGCTCATGTGACAAAATTTGGGCACTCTGCTCTATCCTTATCAGATCTGCAGTGAAGTGATAGAGTAACCAGTCACTGTGCTATTTTTGGATTATTTTGCATGCTACTTTGGGCAGTTAATAAGCATCTTACTTGGGAAGGCTCATTAGGAACACATGGATTGAAGATACTATTCTAACTGCCAAAACAATTTCACCTTCCCAGTCAAAACCCAAGAAGCTGCACGGGACTTGAGGGCAGGGCTTCACCACACGGTGTGTCTCGTGCTCTTCCGCACCAAGGATGGACCTCGCCTGAAGTTCTGCCAAGGACTGCAGCAGCCTCGCAGCTCTGCAGATCCAGTTACACCCCTGGTTCCTCCCTACAGAGCAGCTACACCACAGCCATGTGGCCTCGACTCCATCAGTGTTTATATATTAATACCACGACTGAGTTTGCTGCAGGTCAGGGGGGATGAAAAGGGACTTTGCAGGCACCAACATCACCACTAACACTGGCAATTCTGGTGAGATGGACAATGACGTGCAGGGTTACAACACACTTCTAATATCAAATCTAAACTGATCTTCCTTATGTTGCACTACTGCAAAGTACTTTTCCCAGAATAGCCTGGACCTGCTCACAAATAGCCTGTTCCTGACAAGCTACAGACGATGGGAAAGCTTCCTGGGTAGCTGTAGAACACTGTTCTCTCCTCCTGCAGGCAAGGGCAGCAGCAGAGACAGCTCCTTCTACCTTCTTCTTCCATTTGTGCCACACGAGTGCTCCTGGGAAGACTATCTTTACAAAAGTGTTGATAGGAAAGAGAAAGGCACTGTTAAATTTTTTCCTTGAACTTGTATTTTCCAGGAACCCCCTGAGCTATGAACACATTTTTGGGGTAACAATACTCTTTGCTCTGTGGAGTGCCTACAAACAATGAGGACCCAAGCTCTTGATTGGGACTCCTAAACTCCTATTTTTTATGCAAATAAATGACTACCTGCATTTCTCTTCTGTGTTAGGAAACCCTTCCTAATTACTTCTATAATTCTATTTGGACATTTTCATTCTATAATTAACGTGTGCAATGCTGTATTAGGATCACACTAGAAAGTTCTTGTGGATTTGTCTGATAAACCCAACCTCTAACAGTTTATGTCTTTGTGTCCTTTATTAAACTGAATGTAAATATTGGATTAATACTTGCAATCCTGCTCTAAAAGTTTTGAGGAATAGTGATAGGACATAGCACTAAGTTGAGACTGAAAATTAGTTTGTATTTCAAATTTGACATCAAACCCGTTTAAATTCCACATATAAAGGATACCAGCTTCAAAACCATAATTATTCCAAAGAGAATGTAAAGTGAAGGACTTTGCCCCTGATGTGACACTCTTAGATGCTCCCTGCAACAAGTGCAGCACTACCCCCCTGGTGTGGACTTAACACCACCAAAGGTCTGGTTTTGATTTACCAGAAGATGTATTTTTCACCATTCTTCCCCTGGCAGCCCAGCCAAACATTTTTGCACCTGCTTAAGGAGCCTTTCTGCACAATCATTTCAGTTTCAAGAGATGGAGTAAAGGAAGAGGAAAAACCACACACTAATGTGGATATTTTCACAAAACCTTTCAGTGGGATCTCAGGACACTGACCTTTCTTGGCACTTCAAAGCTACTGAAAGAAAATAAGCATTTCAGGGAAGTACCTCAATGGAGAGCATAAAGTACCTGAAGCATCATTTCCAGTCACTTGTGACAAGTCAGGCAGCTGTCAGACACTTTCATAGGTTGCTTCAACACATCAGAAAGAGAGAAAACTCAGGGGAGAAAACAAATAATTTTCTACCACTTTACTAAATTTCATGGACTTATGAAGAGGCCTGACAAGCTGTAAGATCATACTTCTGGGAACAGAAAGGCATTAGATCATCTCATCTCCTTGTGAGGCCATAAACCTGTCCATGGCTCCACCTTTAAGTGGAGCTGTCAGTGCTCTCAGCACCTGCAGCAGCAGCTCCGTAGGCAGGGCACTAGATTGGGAGGGTGGGGAGAGAAGGGGTGCAAATCTGTTTAGCTCTGATTGCAATAGGAAGCCGACTGACTGGAGGCAGGATTACCTAAAGGACAGTCTTTATTCCCATAGATATTAAGCAATTACCAGCTAATGAAACAAGCAGCTATAGGATCTGGACTGTGGTAAGCTCATTTCAGAACAGGTTCATGTTGCACACGCTGCTATAGATACAGTGTAAATACAGGTGGACACAACCTCCTGATTTGTCACTGCAGGCAAGGAAAGGCCCTCACAAACACAGTGTGGGTCATGAGTCCAACATCCACACACAAAACACCATGTTCTTAATGTCTTACCACACGAGCTGACTAAAATGATGGGAGAGACAGCAGGCAGTGAGCAAGGACTGACATCTTAATGGCTATTCCACCACAAGGTCTCAAGCCTGGCACTCCAAGTCAATTCTCAAAATTACAGCTGTTATTTGAAACATGCAGATAATACAATAAATCAGAATCAATGTTTTATAGTACTACTCTTCCTTTTCAGAGATTGCTGATCCTGGTTTTCAATTTTCCTGCACTCATACTGAACCATAAGCAGACATTCCTGTACAAGCAGCTGTCAAATTGTTCATGTCAATTCAACCACTTATGTGATTTCTCTCTTAAGCAGACAACTATGCCATTTAAGTAGTTCTGAGTACTACAAACTACACCTTATGACATGCCTCTGGAAAGAGCTGTGTGATCTGTGGATCTTCCAGAAGCAAAAACACTAAAACTTGTTTTTATTAAAAGACTGTTTTGCAACAATAAGCAACATGATTGCACCCTATTAACCCTCAAAAAATTAAGGGACAGACCACACAGGTTGACACCTCTTGGTACAAGAAGCTGGCAATGATACAAAGTTTCTCTGTATAGCAGAAAAGAAAGCTTTTCTCATCTCATTAACTACTTTTAAAAACCCACAAAACTGTTAAAACCAGCCTGTAGCTACCACATATTCAATGTCTGATAAACAAAAATAATTATGACTGTATTTTCCCAATGCACAAAACAATCTTTTGCAGCAAGGAGCTGTCATGTACAGAACTGGAACTGACAACTCAAGCTTTTTCAAAATTCACATCAATCCCAGTAAATCAAGTGCCAATTCTCGACAAGTACTTTATACCAAAGAAAACCTCTGAATGGAGACCACGAAACTTGACTAAAACAAGCAACACTGCACTTCGCACTCCTTATTTTCATGCATTCTATCTCAGTCCACCCTAAATCATGTTTTCAGTGCTCCATCTTCTCCATGTGCTCTAGGATTCCCTACTCACCTCTTTTTTCTATCTAATATTCCCACAGAAAGAGCCACTCTTCTTTCCTCACCTCAAACCAAGAAACACCTGGTATAATTCAGTATTCTGATTTATTAGAATATAAAACAGAATTGTTGCATCAATTTAGCCAGGGCTTTCAGGATGGTGTCCTTGCTCAAGTATTAAATCCTAGGCATTAAAACACAGTGAAGGCAACTTTTAAGACAGAAGATGAACAGATGCATTTGTTTGCTGATGTAAAAGCCCACACCCAATCATGATGAGAAATATTCTAAGCCACCTTCTTGGAAATGACCTTTTAACATCTCTTTTCAATCCAAGGGGACAATGCCTAAAAAGAAAAAAAAAGCAATACAAGTAGATCTTGAATACAATAGTAATTCAACAATCTGTTTCCAGGCCAACCTATACATTTCAGACAGAGGAGTCTCAACATTTAAAGTGACTAATTAAGTTATCTAGAGGTTTATAGCAAACTGAAAATCATCCTAGGGTTGCTGCCCCTTTCAGAGCCCAAGCTAGTGGCAACTATTCTTTTCAACTACTCTTTTCAAGGCCTGGATAAACAAGTCTGTGCACGCTGTCCTCCTGCCCGAGCAACAGAAACCCCAATGTAACTCCTGAGCCATCACTTCGTCATTTCAAAGAAACTATCAGAGAGACCTAGCTAAGCTATGATCCACTGAAGACTCAACATGTAGCAGTACAAGGACTCAAAAATGTAACTATTTTATAAAAGCAATTAGAAGAGAGATAACTATCTAAACTGTTGGATTAATCCTAAGAAATCCTAAATGCCAAGCATCCTCATGAGAGACTCCCTTTCCCCCTGGCTCCCTTCCAGGCTGTGGAGGAACACAAACTCTAAAGAGGCTCAGAAGCCACCATGACCATGCATCACAGTTTGGAAGCAGATCATTCGGCCCCAAATGCTGATCTCCCCTTTTCCCTTGGTTTGAAATAAGACTGACTTACTACCTACCTGCCATGTGACACTGTTAGTTTTATTCATGATTTTGGAAAGGGAAAAGTTCAACAAGTTTAGGGATTTTCCCAGAAGAAAATCTTAGTTAATTAGTAATCCCTATGTTTTACTGAAGGCAAGAGAGAATAACTTAGGGACCTTGCTAAAACCTAATGCTAAAACATGAAATATTAAAAACATGTGAGATGACTTTCTGTTGGCCCACTGTCCACCAATCAATAAAACATCCTTTTTCTTTGTTTTTTCTTTTTTCTTAGCGAGTATTTTCTTCCTGCAGAATGGACATGCAGCTTGGTACCTTTAAAAAGCTCTCCTGGCCAGAAGGGTCAGCCACATTTGTCCCTTCTCAGCTACCACCAGCATTCAGACAAACAAATCATCATAATTCAACCATGAGTAACCCCTCTACAGCACTTTTCCTACAGATTCTGGGATGCTTTAGAAGAGCTAAAGATGAAAACATCTTTGAAAACAAATCTCAATTCCCTCTTGAAAGCAAAGGACAAAAATGAGTAAGGGATCTTATCTCACAAAAAGCAAGAAAGAAGTAACAGGATCAGCACAGGACTAATTCTTTCACTTATGTTTTATCATAACAAGTGTTTTCTATCTGCACTTGAGCAGAAGATACACAATACTGCAAAAACTGAGCAAATTTTCTATTATTTTATAAAACTTTCAAATAATCAACATTATATAACAAAAAATTCTTAAGTAATGAGTTGCAAAAGTAAAAAGAAGATACTATCCTATAATAGGATGCATTTCCATAAATTTCACTTGCTCAGCATTCTTCCAAAAATAAGCAAAATAAAACCTCTGCACTTTCACAACAAAAAGGGATAAGTACTTTGGGGGAAAAAAACCCCAAACTATCTGTATTCTATTACAATATATATCTGTGTCTATTATGAACCATAGCATATCATCCTAAATGAACCCCTAAACCCACATATTAATTGACTTGTACCCCCCCTTGTCAGAAGCAGCATGGTTCTATAACAAAGGCTGCAACTTTGTTACTGCAGTCTGTTGCTACAAAAAAAGAAGCATTTGTATCATTTAGAAGTTAAAGTAATCTTTAGTTTATCATAGACCAAGGTCACATGAGGTATCAGCGAGAAAGTTTCAATTTGAGATAACCTCTGAGGCCAGGCCCTGCTCAAAAACCTCCAAAATTTACCCAAATACTTGCACAAATCACTGATTCCTGAAGTTTGCTTACAGTATCCCATTCCAGCAGAAGGCCATTCCCATTAGGAAGATAAGGTTTACAGGAGGCCTTTGGTTGGTTGTTTGCATGGCACATGGGCTGCTGCTAAAGAAGAAAGCATCCACAAAAGACAAATGAAAGCACCCTGCTGAAGAGTGAGGCTTCAGAGCTTAACTTAAACAGAGCTGCAAAGAGTCCTCAGAGAAGATGCAGGAGTTATTTTTCTTGCTTCATGAAGTTTTCAGTGGGAAAGAAATCTAAGAAAGGTTCCTTTTTCCATATAAGTCAAGATTTCCTTCTGTTTTAAATCCAAGAATCACTTTTATTCCCCAACAACAGCTTAATATTTTAAAGGAATCTTCATATACGTTACAAGAACTCAAAATGACCTAAGATTGAAGCTCTGCAGCCTCCTCACCTGCACGGTCTGAGCCCCAGCTGTGAACTCCAACAAACCCCAATTCAGCCCTGGAGCTGCTGTCAGTTTTAAAGGCCACGTGTGCACAGAAAAAGGAGTGCCTGTGTATTCCCCTTCCCTCCACACTGATCCTTCTGTCAAGTGAATGTTGCAGGGACGGTTTGAGCTCTGAGCAGAGGACAATGTCCCCATGGCACCATCCAGCTGTCCTCACAGCTGGATTTCAGCATTCTCCAAGGCAAGAAAAAGGAGACAGAAGAGCAGCCCAATATCAAGCCCACAGGCGAGCAGCTGGGTAGCCCCAATTTAAACCAGAACACAAAAACTCATGATTCATCATTAATGCTCAAACAAACCCTTCCCACCCCGCACCAGACTGTAACCAGTTGACTGGTGAAACCTATGTGCAAATTTGTACCTAAATATAGATGTTCTGCTAAATTTGGCAAATCTCTCCTTACCAAGGGGTTGCACTGCATATTTACGTAATTATACAGTAGTGTTTCACATCTTTACTTTCTACACCTATCATTAGAAAACAGTTGCTGACATTTATTTTAGGTCATGTACTCAACTGGGTCAAGCTTCACTAAAGGGAGACCCAAGTTCTGCAAGAAACCTTAGAAACCAGCTCACTGTAAAATGTTATTGAATAGGATTCACCATAACTACACTGCTTGTTTCTGGTTACCACGGGCCAGACTTGCAAAGTTACTGAGATACCCACCATGATTTTTCTGAAAGTTAGATGCCTAATCAGACTGAGAATAAATATTAACCAGCTCTCTGTATCCTGAAGAATCACCTCAATAATTTTGGAAACCTGAACGTGTTATCCCTTGATGTTTTCTTATCAGTGAATAATTCCTGGAAGAAAATTTTACATTTTCTTCCATCTCTTACCGCCTCAACCTTGAAAGAGCATGTCAAAAGAAAAACATCAACTGCTAAACTGAAACCTACATTTTTCAGAGAAAAGGCTTTTTTGCTTAGCGCTACCTACCTAAATTTGCATACACTTTTTCCATTTCTATTCCTTATAGTAAAGAAAACGCTGCTATTTACAGTGTTTCTAATACAATGAAAATTAAAGTGTCTGAGCATTACATTAACCTCAGAAGTCAAACGATGCATTGTGCACACCATTTACAAAGCAGATCCATGTTAGGAAGGTTCAACAATGCAGCAATGACTTTAACAGACAACACCGCTAATTTGAAAGAAACTAAGTATTTACTCCGAATTTTGAGCCCAGTTTAAAAATTAAGAGACCTCAGATTGCAGGGAAGGGGGCCCCAGACAAAATCTCCAGGTACTGAACTGCTCTGGAGTGCATGCCATTCAACTACTCATCCTACTCCTTGTAGGAGGTATGTTATGTCTGATTTTTAATTATGCTTTATGTAAATATCCCCAGAGGCTTATGCAATAGGTACAGGCTTAAGTAAGGCAAGCTGGTGGAGGCAGCTCAGGAGAGAGAAGCCGAGAGCTGAACTGACTCCATAGCCAAGGGCTGGGTGAGCTCCAGTTGCCATTGAAGGCCTCCAAACCCCTGAATTACAGAATATGAGAGATTTGCTACATTTGTACACTCACTGACAAAAGCCACTCACTGAATCAAGCTCCCAGATCCCCTGGTACTTCTGTCAGCACCACCAGCTTCTACTTGATTTACAACAGCTCAGCAAATGCACCGTCCCTGAGCACTAACACAGCCACATTTATCACCTGTTTCAACTCTTGCCTGCCACACTTTGCTGCTGGGAGGGTTTTTGATGAGGACCTGCACTTTCTGTGGCCACCAAAGACCCCATGGACATGCACTAATCAGCACTGCCCTCCCAGCATATCTTCACCTTGACCTACAGCCCTCACATCCAGTGTGCAGGAGGCCGCTTAATGCTCGTGCCTTTAGCACCACTGTGCCAGAAAAATTCACAAGGAGTGGTAATAATACACTTAAAAGTCACACCAAAAATCTCACTCTAAGCAAGTTACAGGCTGTGTTCACACCCTGATCAACCTTAGAAGGCAACTAAGCAACTATTTGCACTGAGGTCAAAACCACCTCACTTCTCAGGCTGCAGCCAGCCGTGGAAGTCTCCCCAGGCACCCAGGAGATCCACAGCAGCCTGTTTTACACAGGAATAGCACAAACCTCCTGGCCTCATCCCTCCATGCCCAAAGACATGCTTCAGCTTGCAATTGTTTCTATTTGCATGTGATAATTTTAACTGGTAATTCTAGAAAATATTCTGCACAGCTGCACTTAAATTTCACCTTGTGGACCTAATACAGCTCATTTGTACAAGATCCACATTAATCCTTGGTTCCTCAAATAAGAGCCTGGTCACTACTATAGACAGGCACTGAGCTAGGAAACCAGAAAGCTTCGATTTTCTCCCAGTTCTGCAAGCCAGGATAAATGGGGCACACCCTCTTCACCTATAAAATGGGGACAATACTCTCTGCTGTGAAGTACTTGGAGATCTGATCTAAGAAATGCAATATATTTTCAAAAAGGTTAGGTTAAAATATATTGGTCTTTTCATTCTCTAGATAAATGCTTCATTACAGTCCTTGTCCTGCACTCCCCTGATGATTTTCTTTTTTAACTCATTTGCCATTTTGACCAGTCCAATTATTTTAGCATATTAGACTAATACAAAACCTAAATACCACTGCAGATATGCAGCAGAGCCTACAGAACATTATACCATTATTTTTATGGCTTCAAAAATAGAGAGGAGAGTACAGATCAAGGCAGCATGGCTGGCAAAAATTCACCTTTTTTTTTTTTT
>WEKY01055247.1:534264-551990 GCA_013390045.1 Picathartes gymnocephalus | reverse complement strand
CGGGCGGCGCGCGGGGCGCGACCGAGTCGATCTCCTCGTCGGCGGCAGCGGCGGCAGTGCCGTCCGTGAGCATCGCGCTGGTCCGGGCCCGGCCGTCTCCGTCCCCTCACGGCACCGCGGCAGCGCCACTAACTTCTCACACCCTACCCGGCCGCGGCCGCCGCACCGCCCCACCGCCGCTCCGCGCACGCCTATTGGGCACGCTCGGCCGAGAGCGGCGTTCTATTGGCCGCGGCGCGCGCCACTCAGGGACGCGTCACGCACTCCCAGCATGCTGCCGTGAGAGCGCACGCCGAGGCGGTAAGAGTGCGCCGCCCCGCCCCGCTCGCCCGGCCTCGCTTCCTGAACTTCTCGGGATATGATTGGTTCTCCGTGACATCAATCATATGCCTTGGCGGA
Organism: Picathartes gymnocephalus; assembly: GCA_013390045.1. Lineage (NCBI taxonomy): Eukaryota > Metazoa > Chordata > Aves > Passeriformes > Picathartidae > Picathartes > Picathartes gymnocephalus. The sequence goes on along the minus strand of WEKY01055247.1, from coordinate 551,591 downwards.
GCTGCGGCCGCCTATGGGGCAAAGGCGCTGTCGATCAAAGCGCATCCAGGAATCACGGTTTTGATTGGTCGAAAGGCACATCGCTCACAACGCACGGCGTCTGGCGTCTCCCGATTGGCTTCTGCGTGCCCTGGGCCCGCCTCCCCTTCGAACCCCTCTGAAGGACTCAGTCAGCTCGAGAAACCGTCACGCGCCCGCCTTTCCCGAGCTGTGATTGGGTCTAGGAGCTGCCAAACAAAGTGAAGGGCACGCCTTCCCCATGGCCCCGCCCCCTTCCGGGGGCAGGCCGCCATAGGCTGGGCGCCCTGGCTCTCCGCTCCGTCGGCCACGCCTATTGTGACGTCACCCCGCGGCCACGTGGCCTGGGGGGGCCTCCGGGGGTCTCGGGCCCTGCGACCCCCGGCCCGGGGCGATGGCTCCGCACAGCCCCGGCCCCCGCCCCGGCCTAGTTCACGGAGAGGTTAATCTGCGGTCCCGGGCGGTGCATCGGCTCGCACTGTGGGGGGAGCAGATATTTCGGGGCTGGCACCGCGCCCACCCCGGGCGCCCCCGCGCCAGCCGCTCGGTTCCCGGGCGGCTGTGACCGAGCGAGGCTCCCAGGACAGCACCGACCTCCTCGGCTCTGCTCCCCTGCTCCGGCCGCTCCCGGGGGTACGTCCCCGCCGCCCCCGGCCCGGGCAGGGGCCCGTCCAGCCAGCTCAGGTCGTGCGGGGAGAAGATGCGCTCCAGCCCCTTCCGGATACCCACCAGCGCCAGCAGCTGCGGCCGGGCCAGGCACGGGTCAGCAGCGCTGGGGCCGGGGGACAGGCAGCATTTTCTGTCACATCCCTCTGTCACCCCAGGAGATGCCATGGTGGTGGCCTGTCATCTCTCCTGGCTCTGTCCCAGGGGACCACACTTGCCCGACAGTGACACTCAGCCTCTGGTGACAGCCCCATGGCCCCAGACCAGGGGGTGAAGGCTAGTGGCAAAGCCATGCAGTGGCCCTGGAGAGCCCCTGCCAGCCCTTGGGTGTCTGAGCACCCCCATGCACCACCTGCCAGCTCTCATGTCCCCTCCCAAAGGATTCTGCCTGGCCCGGTGATGCTCACGGCAGGGGCGGGCAGCACCCAGCCCAGCAACAAAGCAGAACCACCGATTCAAGGGGTGTCATACCATCACTGGGAAAATAATAGCTGCCACGGTGGACTTGAGAACCCAGAGCAGGGCCAGGCAGAGCAGCTGGGTGATGGTGAAAAGGTGCACCCGGCGCAGGGGCACATGGCGGAGGTAGGCAAGGTCTGGCTGGTGCTTGGCTGGCATCAGGAGCAGCCGCACACGGTCCGTGAGCTGTAGTGAGAGGATGGCAAGTGGGTCACACCTGTCCAGCTACTGGGCAACTCTCACCCACCTCCCTGTTGGGACCAGGGCCAGCAAAATGGGGTTTCACCATCATTTCTGCAGTTCAGCCCTCCTGCCCTGTGTGCTGACCCCCAGCTGGTGCCTGGCCCAGTGAGTTTGTCTTTCAGACCAGGGGTCCTCCTACCACCACCATCACCCCAGGCCAGGGGAGAGCTTTCCAGGCAAACCTCTGGAAAATACTCTAGCTGCCATCATAGGGTTAATTGAGAGATAACACCCCTTGATCCCCCTCACTTCACAGGAAGCTCCTGCAGCCTCCTCCAGAGCACAACTCTGGATTTCCCAAGCAGAGGGAGGGTGGGAGTTTCCCAGCCTGTCATCCAAAGCAGGGTAATTGCAAGGAAACTCTACTATTTAGACGGAAAAGTGGTGTAGATAATTCTGGAATGTGGAATTTTTTTCCCCCTCAGTTGTTTTCTCAGGAGAAGAACAGAACTGGCACATAAGCAGCGATACCAGAACCAAAGGATTGTCATGTCCCAGGTCTGCCTGCAGCTCCCAGGTGAGGAAGTCCCAGTGGCTTTGAGAGCAAGTCTGTGTTATCCTCTGGTCCCACTTCTCCCAAAGCACTTGATCCATCAGTGCACAAGTTTCTCCTGCTCCTAAGCATCCCAGAGCCCTCCTTCTCCCTTTGCCCTAGAAAGGTCCCTCTCTCCCTGCTTGTCCTTGGGCCTGGCGGGAGGCAGCTCCGTGCCAGTCTGTATACCACGCAGAGCTAAAACCCAGGCTCTGCTGTGCAGTGGCAGCTGAGCAAAGCCCCTCCTCCCCAAAACAGCCCCCACCAGAACCCCCACGCAGCACAGCCCTCCCTCACCTGGATGCTGTTCAGCGCTGTCACCCCCATGTGCAGGAACACCCCATACAGCACCGGCATCGGGATGTGCTGCAAGGCAGTGGGATGGGGGATCAGCAGGGCCTTATTGAACTGCTTTGAGGTTCACATGAGCCCATGTCCTCCTGCATGGTCCCTTTGGATGGCATCTCATCCCCCAGGTGTGTCACTGCACCTCAGCTTGGTGCAAATTGGTCCATCCTGCTATGATGTCTTTGATGAAGATATTAAATAGTATTTGTCCAGTAGGAACATTTGGAAGATACCACTTGTTATTAATTTCCACTTGGACTCTGGGCTACTGACTGTAAATCTCTGGACATGACCATCCAGCCAATTCCTGATCCATCTAACAGTTCTTCCATCAAACACAGTTTGGAGGTGAGAATGCTGGGAGGGCCCCATACCAAAGGCTGAACAAGACCAGCCTCAGAGGTGAGGTAAGAGGTCGAGGGAAAGAGACCTCCTGTCTGCCCACAGGTAATCCAGGGCCACTGGAGGGGTTTTTCCTAGCATGGCAGTGGCAGCAGGTGAAAGCCAACAGCAGCCAGGTCATCCACGTGGCAGTGTGGAAAGGTAGCGGTGGGGTGTGTTTGGGGAGCACAGGGACCCCGATACACATGGGGAGGATGGACAGGTGACATGGGGCCACAGTGCCTGTGTGCCAGCCCTCCCGTGACACTGGGGACAAACTCTTGGTGTAGTCCATACCCACACAGGGCACGGCTCCCTGCCTGCCTGACAGGCTTCCTGTGCTGCTTCCATGGGTCAGGGTGAGGAACCTCCAGCCTTGCAGGGTATGGCCACTCCCTGCCTAGGAAAGGAGGCCACCCCAGCCAGGCTTCCTACCTTGAGCACGGGGGCCATGAAGACGGATACTCCCATCAGGAGGAAGACAGCCAGGCCTGTCAGCCTCTGCTCCCTGTGGGTGACAGCACAGGTGTCACAGGTGCCCAGGGTCCCTTGGGAGCCCACCCCCCCTACCTGCCCTGCTGGCCTCCAGGATCTCTGCTCTTTACAGTTTTGATGGCTACAGGGAAAGGGGTCAGCTCAGGAGAGATCCCCAAAGCCAGGTCTGATGGACAGTGTCGGCACGTCCCTGTCCCCTGGCTCCACAGCCATGGGCAAGGGGTTCCCCAGAAGGGGCCCAGGCTTGTTCTTTACCTGATGCCCAAGAACTCAGGGTGCTCCCCGGGGGCTGAGGTTGCACTCTCCTTCCTCAGGCTCTCCAGGTGTGCCAGGGAGATGACAGTGGCTGAGACATACCAGGGGAGGCCGGTGACAGAGGTGACGACCATCAGGAGGGAGACACAGAGGAGGTCCAGGTGGAAGCCTGCTCCTTTCTGCAGGGGAAAAGGCAGCAGAGGTGGGGGAATCTTCCCACTTTCCTGGCCAGTTTGGAGTTTTGCTCTCCCCTGGCTACTGCCATGGGGCCCAGCCAGGACTTGGATCCTTCCCATTGGCTGGTGCTGCCTGTTCCCTGTCCTCTGCTCACCTGCAGCTTGTACTCCCTGCGGTTAAGAATGACAGCTGTGATCTGCTGGTCCATGAAAATGAGGATGGTGACGAGGACAGCAGGCACCACAGACACCAGGCAGACCCACCATGGGTTGGCTCCGAAGGGGAAAACAATCCAGCCCCGTGCTGGGTTTGTGGGCTGTGGAGAGCAGAAGGGTCATGGCAGCTGCCACCCACTTGTGGGGTGTGTGGCACAGACAGGGACCAGCCTCAGGTGCCCAGACCGGAGCCCTACAGGCACCCAAGGATGCCCCACCTCGGAAATGGCCTCACTCATCCTCAGGGTGCTGCTGGGCAGAGTGACCCACCAGCCCCCCACAAGGACACCCTGGCTGTGGCAGGGCAGGGTGCTGCTCTTGGACACCACAAGCCAGGAGCTGGGTGTGTGCCTGTGACAGCAGGTGAAGAGGTGGCATTGGGCAGCGATGACAGGGAGCCCGAGGAGGTGGTGGTGAGCGCTGGCTGCTCTGGGGGGCTGCCAGCCTCGCTCCACACCCAGGGCAAGAAGCCCAAGCCTGGAGCTGAGCTTGTGGCTCTTGCTCCAATGTGATTTGCATAGTCCAGCACTGAGCCAAGTTATTTGCAGTGCATGCGATCAGCTGTGTTCAACCCTTTCTCATTTGTTGGGGTGCAGCCTGCACCCCTGTAGGACTGGAGCCAGGGATGAGAAGGACAGTGACAGCACAGTGGGATGGCTGCTGTGGTGGGCACAGGCTCACACCCTGACAGTGCCGTGCCCACCCTGCTGGCACCTTCAGCTCGCTGGGGACAAGGAGCTTGGGGGTCTCCAGGCCCAGGACAGCATCGACAGCGCAGGAGGCGAGGATGGCCAGGATGACAGCAAAGTCGCTCACCAGCTTCCGCACCTGCAGATGGAGACTGAGAGGGCTTGGCCCAGGCTGGCTGTGGTGAGGGCTGCACCAGGAGCAGCCTTGGGATGCAGCATCCAGAGCCATCCCCACACCAGTGGGACTGGTGGCTGAAAGATTCTCACCCCGACAGGGAAGTAGCGGCTGCTCCTGAAGCGCTTGAGTGTGGTGCAGGAGAGGAAGGTGCCCCCAAAGAGCAGGAAGGAGATGAGGGTGACATCGGGCACATACTGGCAGCTGGTCCCCAGGAGCTGCCCACCTCGATCCAGGCACTGGGTCCTGCTCAGCCCGGCCAGGGAGGTGGGAGGCTGCAGCGACAAGGTGGGCGGTGAGGAGGGGTCACACGTGGACACCTTGGGCCCGCCCCAGCGCCTCACCTGCCTGCCTGGGAGCAGGGGCTGTACCTGCTGGGTGGCCAGGGGTGAGGGCAGCAACGTGTCATTCCCTGCAGAGCTGTGACCTGCAAAGTGACAGGGGTTCACATTGGTGCTGGTTTCCTCAGGATGACCAGGATGATGCTGCCATCAGGCTGTGTCCTCAAGCTCTTCCTGAGGGCTCAGAGTGCTGGCCCTCTGAGGCCCTGGCTCTGGCTGATGCCCAGGGAGCACCAAGAGGGAATGTCCTTGTGAAGGGTTTGGCTAAAGCACCGGACACTCAGAGGCACCATTGACCCCAGGCTGGCCAGCACTGATGCTTTTGGCACATGGTGTAGGTCCCATTTCCAGGATCAGCATGGGTCATGTCATTTCCAGAGTCATGTCTTCAAGCCCCAGAAAACAGCCCCTGATTTACAGACTGGGCTAGAAATGGCAGAGCAAATCGATCCAGGTGCCCCCTACCAGCCTCTGGCATCCTCTATCCTGGAGGCATAGGAGAAGGGCCAAGGCTCTCCTTGCTCCCTGTACTGCCCTGCCCGGTTCCTGGGCAGTTCTGGGAGGCAGGAATAGATGGACAGACTGTATGGAGGGAAGTGGAGGACAGTGCAATGTAGTCAGGCAGATGAGGATGGGGTTAAACATCCTCCTCCTCCAGTGCCGTCCCCCATCCAGCCAGGCAACAGGTTCCCAGTGGGGTCCTGGGGCAGCAGCTTCCTGCTCCCCACCCACCCATGGCTGCTTGGGCTCACCGGGGCTGGACAAGTTGCAGGTGCAGCTGTAGGAGGTGACGTTGTCCAGCCGGTACTGCCAGTTGATGGGGAAGGCATCTGCCAGGCTCAGCATCTTCTTCAGGGAGTCGTAGATGAATATCAGGCTGATGAGTGCGCAGAAGCCTTCCTCAGTGAAGCGGGTGAAGTACCGCACCAGGTGACTGGCCTCGGTGGCCACCAGCACCACACCAAAAAAGGCCACCCAGAGCCCAATCCAGAGGCGAAACTCCAGGTAGTCCAAGCTGTGGTCCCTGGGACAAAGGGTGACTCAAATCCTCACCGATGACACCTGCCTGGAGCGATGGTGGCCCATGCCCCAGCTGGGGGACAGTGGGCTGAGGATCTGTCCCTGACTGAACTCACTGGCTGAAGGAGAAGAGGAGGCGCTCAAAGACAAGCACAGGGCCAGTGCTGCTCAGGATGGTCAGGGGTTGGCCCGAAAAGAGGCAGAAGATGAAGCCAGCAAAGGCTGTGCCCAGGAAGCTCTCCAACACGCCCTGAAATGCAGGGAAGGGGTGCCAGGTGCCAGGCACATGGCAGGGAGGAGGGTTGTGGGCCTCTCCCCCCTGGCAGCACAGAATAATACAGGGTCAATACTGGGGACCACGGGGGAAGAAGGCAGAATTCAGGCGATGCTCAGGATGTCCTGGGGATGCTGGTAGGAGGTGGGCACCCAGGGCTGGGCTGAATAGGGTTGGTACCAGGTACCCTGCAGCCACACTGACCTGCATGTTGGCGGTTGCATCCCCTAGCATGCCCCCGAAGGTGATGGCATTGGTGACTGTTGCCAGGTAGATGTAGAGCACTGCCGAGAGGCACTGAGGGTGCAGGGCGTCAGAGAAGTCACTGCCGTACCACACTGCCTTCCTCCGGATATCTTGCAGCAGCCCCCCAAAAAGCCTGGGATGGAGGAGGGGGATCTCAGAGCAGACCACACAGAGAGCTGCACAGCAAGAGATTGTCCCTTCCCCTGGATACAGCAGCTCAGAGGGGCTTGGACATGGTGGCCCCATGAGAACCTGCCCCAAATCCAGCACCCTGCTGCACCTCCCACTGCCCCTCCAGACACTGACCTGCCTGTCCTCTCCAGCTCCTCCCCAGAGGGTGGGTGCCCTGGGCTGGCTCTGTCCCCAGCTGCTGTCATGTCCCCGTTACCATGTGGCTGCTGGTCCAGTGGGTCCATAGCAGTCCTGTGGCAGAGCAAAGCCTGAGACAACAGGCTTCAGGTTGGGACCCTCCAGACCCAGCTGCATTTAGGGAACACTAGGACAGGAAAGGGAGAATGGAGAGAGGACAGGGATGCAAACAGGGCTTGTGTATTCCCTGTTAATGGAAAGGAGAAAGATCAGGAAGAGGAGGAGAGAGCCCTGGAGCCAGCCCTTGCAGGACTAGTTTTAGAGGAGGAGCTGGGCAGAGCCCAGAGCATCCTGCTCAGAGAATGGGTTTCACATGTGAGTGCTGAATCCCAGTGTTCCCATCAGCTCCCTTTGGAGTGCACATGGAGGGGATTTGCCATCCATTGCCAAGTGGGACAGCGGGACTAACAGCAGCGGGGCCAAAGCTGTGGCCCTTGGAGGGACCTGTGGAGAGACTTGGCTGGGAGGACACCACTGCTCCTGGGCAACTTCATCCCCACAGAGATTAAAGTTCCAATGTCACAGACAGAGGTATCCCTGCAGGATCCTGCAGAGGGACTGGCAGAGGTTGAGGTGCCCTCCCTCCAGCCCACCTCCTGCGTGGGGATGGCAGATGGCTCGGCGGAGGAATTCGGGCATTGGGGTCCCATTTCCCAGGAGGAAGCACAACCAGCTCGTCCAGGAATGCCTCTATCCCTGCGATGAGGTCCTCTCGGTGCTCAGCCTGCCGGGCAACCCTTTGGAAGAGCTGTGGGGAGATGCTGTGGTTTAGCCACTGCATTCCTGCATTCATCCACTTGGAACCTCCCTCCCAGCCTGCAGCCATCACCAGGAACCAAACCCATCCATTTCAGTGCAACAAGTGCCCTACATCCTGCAAACCCACACAAGCCTTTGTTTACTTATCCTGGGCAAGGAAAGCCACCAGCTTGCCGCATCCTCTGCCCTCCACTGCAGCCTGCAGAGGAGAGGAGCCCTGGTGTCCCCATTCCAGGCCCATCGCATCCATGGGTGCTGCACCAGGCTCACCTCATCTGTCAACAGTGTGGCCATGGCCCTGCCGACCTCGTGGTAGGCTTTCACTTTGGGGGGGCCCAGCAGGATGAAGAGGAACCTGTGTCAAGACAGCACATCTCCAGAGCAGCCCTCTCCTCCCCAGGGAATGCTTTTCTGGAGGGGGGGACCATGGGGATGTGGGTATGCCGGGGATTGTGGCTGTGCAGGCCTGAGGGGCTTCTGCCACCCTAAAAGTGGGGTTGGGGGCAGAAGACAAGACACATGTCTGCAGTGTCTGCTGCCACTGCATGGAAACCTCACAGAGACCATGGGACACCAGGACCCTGGCCAGATCACAAGGGTTCACAGAAATCCAGACTGGGAGGTGGGGGAACAGGTCTTTGGGACAGAGGAGGAGAAATCCTCAGCTGGGGGTGTCTGTGGCACCATTTTCCTGGGAATGTTGCTTGCAGGCAGGATGCTGGAGTGTTAGGGAAGGAGAGCTTGCCAGCAGCACAGGCAGCAGGTTTGACCTGACTCTGGGGACATGGGAGGAGACTGGAAAGAGAGCTCAGAGCCCTTGATAAAATATGTTGAAAATCCCACACTTCAGAGGATGGTGCAAAATCTCCAGAGGGACAGTCCAGACAAACGTTTAACTGAGTCCTCCACACCTTTCCAAAGTTGGCAGAAATGGTTACCATCCTGAAACCCTGAGGTTGTCATGCAATTCCAGTGTCCATACCCTGAACAAACCCCCAGAGAGGGAGCAGGGAAACTCCTCTGGCAGTGCAAGTGGGACTTGACAGAACCCCCTGATGCTGGAGACCTCCGGAGCCTGCTCCAAAGGAACCAGATGTGACAGTTGCCACACGGGATTGCTTTCACCCAGGCATCTGCACCGAGGTGACAGGAAAACCTTAAGACTCTAGAGATGGATCTGGATGACAGACAACCCTGAGGCAGTGGCTGCACCTGTGGAACAGCCTGGCATGGCCAGCAAAGGGGATGGTACCCTGGGCAAAGGGATGGGTAGAGACAAGGTCTCCCTCCCCTCTGGTTTGGGGGAGGACAATACAGGGCAGGGGGTTACCGTGAAACCCTCGAGACCTAGGGGCATTCACGGGGACTTGCCACGCAACTCCCGCGGAGGAGAGAGCAGCGGGTGGGGTGGATGTCTGTCCTGCTTCTCCCAGCTCCTGGGGACGGGTGCTCTGGGCAGAGTGACCAGGAGGTGGCAATGTCCCTCCTGATCTCCGCCTGCTTCCTAAGGAAGTCCCCACCTGAAGGCACACTGCCCATTTCCCCTCACGGCTTCAGACGTGCATTCCTTAGCCACGGGGAAACCATGGGGACCTCCTGCCCTTCTCCTCTCCTCCCACCCTGTCCCACCACCCAGGAGAACAGCGGGAGGGCAAGAGGCTCCTAAAAACCTGCATCCCGACCCCGCCGCCAGCCCCCAAGCTCCCAGCAGTAAATGGAGAACATCCAGAACCAGCTAAGGACAGGGAATGCAGAGCCCAGTGGGAATGACCCAGGGGATGTCCCTTCCAGGCTGCCCAACATATGTTCCACACTCAGCCCGTTCTGGAGTGCTCCTATGAAACTGGGAAAAGCAGGAGGGGAGGCAATGAGACGGGATTCTGGGACTGCATGTGGCACGGGGTGCCATTCCCTTTGCTTTGGACAAGCAAAGCTTTGTCTGGTGTGGGAGGAAATGGGGAGACAGGGACAGGGGAGGGCACAGGGCCATCGGCCGTGCTCTGTTACCTGCTTGGAAGAGAAACCTCTGCCAGTGCGCCAAGGGACACCCCACACCTGAGGCGAATGAAGGCAGTGAAGGTCTTTTCCAGGAATTCAACTTCCCCGACAGCAACGTGGGCTGCTTCAGCCTCCGGCGGGACCTTCTTCTTAAATCTGTTTGTCAGCTGAAAGGAAAGGGATGCAGCAGCTGGGTACGCAGGGTGCTGTGGCTGGGCATTCAGGATGCAGTTGCTGCTCCCAGCCCAGCTCCATGCTGCCGTACCTGCTCCTTAAGAGGTGTTTTGGAGAGCTGGGGTCTGGGCTCAGACCTGCCTTTGGCTTTCCCTGCAAAGAAAGAGAGGAAGCAGCAAAATCCACGTGCAGGAAAACGGCCAGTGAGGATACTGCCCCGGGCTGGAGGCAGCGGGAGGATGCCTGATGGGACAGGCAGGTTTCCTACCTCTGCACAGAGAGAGACCAAGCTCAGTAAGGAGCTGCAGCAGGGATTTTGTAGGCTGGTGCTGTGGCTGGAGGAGCAGGAGGGCTGCCAGGCGCTCTCTTAGTGCAGGCTGCAGCTCTGCTTCCTCGGGCTGCCCGGAAAGTACTTTGTCTGCATCAGGGACAGGGACAGCTCTGAGTCCCCCTGGTTCACTGCCCATTGGGGAGCTGCCCACAGAAAAAAACCCTTAGCTGGAGTAGCAGACAGCCCCCCGCAGGTACCCAACTGTCATTCACCCGTGCTGTTCTGTCGGCACCTCCTGGTGGCCTGTCCTTCTCTGGTAACCAGCCCACCCCATGAGATGGCCTTTGCTTTACCCATTTACCGATTATTTCCTTGAAATTGGTGGCATCCAGGTCCAGGAGCATTGTCCCCTTCTGCAGGCATGTCCTCAGCTGGAACAGGCTGTGCAGGGGCAGAGCTGGGACATGGGGCGTGCTCCAGCGCTCCCCACCATCCTCCACCTTCTCCTCGAACTTTATCCACCTGCCCAGGAAGATGTGTGGGGTCAGGAGCAGGGTAGGTCCTGTACCCCGTACCAGGCAGTGGGAGCTGGAGCCTGGGTCCATCTTTGAGCTTAGCATGAGGCTGGGACAGGCAGGGAGGGGTTTGGGAGGCTCAGAGGGGCCTGCAATTGGTTCACAGTGTAGGGGCAGTTGGGCAGACAACGCGGTCACGCCCCCATTCCTGCAGACCCACACCTCTCTAAGATCTGATCAGGGGAATTCCAAATGTAATGAGGTAACGGGATGGTTCAGGTTTGAAGGGACCTTATAGCTCATGTTATTCCAAGGCCTCCACCATGGGCAGGGAGACCTTCCACTATCCCAGGTTGCTTCAAGTCCCATCTAGCTTGGCCCTGAACACTCCAGGGATGGGGCAGCCACAGCTTCTCTGGGCAACCTGTGTCAGGGCCTCCCCACCCTCACAGGGGAGAATTCCTTCCCAATATCCCATCTAACCCTGCCCTCTGGCAGTGGGAAGCCATTCCTGCTTGTGCTGTCACTCCAGTCCCTTGTCCAGAGTCCCTCTCCATCTCTCCTGGAGCCCTTTCAGGCACTGGAAAGGCCTCTAATATCTCCCCCGAGCCGTGTCTTCTCCAGGCTAAACAACACCCCACCTCTCTCATCCTGTCTTCATAGCAGAGCTGTCCCAACAGAGCTGTTCCAGCCTTTGAATCATTTCCATGGTTCCCTTAGGATGTGCTTCAACAGGAGCTGGATGCGGTGCCCCAGGGCAGTCCCGCACAAAGCAGAACAGAGGGAGAAGCCCCTCCTCACCCTGCTGCCCGTGGTGCAGCCGAGGTTGCAGTCGAGGGTACACTCGGCTTTCTGGGCTGCAAGCGCACAGTGCTGGCTGATGTCCCATCTGTCACCCACCAGCATCCCCCAGTCATTTTCTGCAGGGCTGCTCCCAACCCATCCATTCACCGAGCTGTGCTGGGGCTGGGGGTGGCCCTGCCGCTAGCAGCACTTGATGGAGTCAGAACAGAAGTGTCTTGAGCTGTTTCCAGGCTCGGGCCATGCCAAATATTTTAGCGCCGGGCAGAGACAGAGCTTCTCTTTGTCCCCGTGGGTGGGCGCGCAGCCGCGGGGTGCTCGTCGTGCGGCACGGGCAGAGCGTGCCCCGGCCCCACAGGCTCCTGCCGAAGGGCAGCCGTGCCGGAACAACGGGGCTGGGTGCCGGGAAGAGCCACAGCCCGGCGGCTTTGGTCCCCATAGACCCTTCAATCCCGAGGGAAGACCAACTGCTGTCCCCAATCCTCTGTGACCCACGTCCCCGTGCCCCTGCCGAGGGGTGGAGGGGTGCTATGGGGCACGGGGACATCCCAGCCCCAGCGCAGCTGCTGGAGCCTTGGAGAGGCAACAGAGAGGAGCAGGAGGAAGGGCACGGTGTCTGGCCTGCCTGGCACCCTGCTCTCTCCCATGAAATTAAGTCAGCCCAGCACGGGCACTGGCGGGGCAGAGCCCTGCCTTGGGGCAGAGGCTGAGGAACCACGAGCCTCGGGACATACCCTGAGCTCCAGCTGGGCTACCAAAGCGTGGCCCAGCAGCTTGGCTCTCGCAGGTGTGCCTACCTGGCCATCTCCCTCCACTCCAGCCCCGCCGGGCTGCTGAGGAGCTGGTTGAGCTGGATGAAGAGCAGTGGGCAGATGACGTCCGCCCTCTCCTCCCCCTGCAGGGCAGCACCAGCTCGCCGGGCCGCTGTGGCTGTGCTGGAGGGGAAGATGCTGCAGCCGAAAGCCTGTGAGGGAGCTCCAGGGGTGCTGCACTCTGCTCTGGGCTGTGAGCAGTTGTCTCCTGCCTGGAGAGCTGTTCCATGCGCCCTGGGCATGTGGGCTCGCATAGCCACCGGCAGCCACAGGCGTGGGCTCCCCTCTGGCACTCACAGGATCCCACACCTTATAACGGCTGTGAACTGGTTTAAACTAGCCACAAACCAATACACAGGAGCCAAGCCCAAAACAACCATCTCAAAACAGCAGGGTCAGCCCCACTGGTCCCAGTATGGTTGTGTCCTGCCACGTCCAGCTGCCCACCTGGGCCAGGGACCAGGGGACCCACCTGCTTCCTGCAGGTGACCTGTGTGGACAAGGATGTTCATGGGGACTAGTGTGTTCCCAGTCCTGTCTCCACCCTGTTGGTGAGGGGATGGCAGAGCCAGCCCTGAAGAGCTGGTGGCAGTATCGGTGCCTGTGTGAGGGTGCCCATGGCAGCTCCTCCTGGGAAAGCGGATATGGGGACATGCTCTGGGGAAGGATGTGGCATTGCTGAGCAAATCCAGAGTGGGGAAATAAGAGGCTGCCAGTGTCAGGGCTGATGGCAAGGCCTGGGAGGGTGTCAGGGCTGTGGTCGTGCTGGTGTTCAGGAGGGTTCTGCGTGAGCTGCAGCAGGTGAGCGGATGGAGGGGGAAGGATGTGGGCAGAGCCGCAGCACCCTGCAGGGACACGGACATGGCAGGACCTGCACAGCGCTGCCAGCAGAGAGCAGCCACGGTGCTCACAGTGCCCACGCTATGCCCACCACCACCACACCTGGCCCCTCGGCCCCCCGAAAACCAAGCGCAGGGATGTGTGCACTGCAAACACAGCGGTGAGACCACAAACACCCGCAGCTCCGGCATGGGCCAGCTGTACTGGTGCCTGCTGGACCCGACAGGATCCAGCCCCAGGAGCAGCTGGAGCAAGGCCTGGCACCACCACGGCAGAGTCACATTTTGGGCAAGTGTGGGTGGAAGTGTGGGTTCCTGAGGTCCTGGTACCTGCCTCGCAGGAACTGAGGCCAAAGATCTGGCCCAGGGTATCCAGGCTGTTTGCTCTGTGATACCAGGGGGTACCATGGTGTGTAGAGGGGTGCCATTAACTGGGGTGGGAACCATGGGGAGACCCCTGGCAGAAGGACCCATCAATAAGGAGCATCAGGGATGCCATGAGGCACCCAAACCTTCCCAGGGGTTCACCTCCCCCTCAGCAGCATGAGACGGGACATGACCTGCAGCAGGTGCAGGCAGGGAGGCTGTCAGGGGCTGCAGGAGGTGGGCAGGGGTCGTGGGAGGCTGTGGGAGGCAGAGGGGAAGAGGCAGCAGGAGGCAGAGGCGGGAAGCAGAGGCAGGCAGGATCAGCAGCCTGCACACATCCCCCCCCACCACGCTTGCCTGCTGCCAACCCTCTGTGCCAGCAGCCTCCCTGGCAGATGACGTGAGCTGGTACCTCCCTCTCCCGAGGTGCCAGGGCAGCTGGCAAATGCTGCCCACAGACACTGCCCGCGCACGCCCAGCCTGGCCTTGGGGATGTGGTGGGGGAATGGCAGGGGCAAAAAATTCCATTCCAACATGGGGACCTCCCCAGGAGCCAGTGTGCAGTACAGCCCAGGGACACAGCCCCTTGCCCATGCCACCACCTCGCTCCACCGCCAAAGGCTTTGGGCTCCTGATGGCCGGAGCGGGCGGAAGGAAAAACATCCAGCAAACAATTGCAAAAGTCAAGTCTGAGCAAGAAGGAGGGTGTGAGCGGGGGGGTGCCAGATCCGGTGGTATTCCTTGGAGATGGCAACAACAATGGCAGGAATATTTGCTCATACCTAACTGAGCCCAAACCAGGCGTGGGCTGGGGGCTCAGGACCTCGAGGAGCCTCTGCCGGCCCAAAGGGGAGCTGGGGCAGGACCCTGTACTTGCCTGGCCGTGACATCAGTGACATTTTTTGTGCTGTCACCTGTGCTGAGGATGGGGCCAAACACAGCACATAGTCGCCAGCATGGTGAAGGGGATGGGGAAGCTCTGGCAGTGCCCAAACACAGCAGGCTGGGACAGGGACAAGGACAGTGGCTGGCTGGGGGTTTGTGAGATGAGGCTGTGACTCAATCACTTGGGCTGCATAGGGGCATAAAGTGCGCCTTGGGGACAGAAGTGGGCTCTGCTGCCATCTCAGACTGCTGCCACCTCCCTGACCCACAGCTGGTACAGTGGCACATGGGTGGCTGTCTGACCCCTACCCCAGGGCCAGGAAGAGGTGCAGCCATGACTCCTGAGGTCCTGCCTCTCACCTGATGCTCCTCTTGTGAGGGGCACCAGCACCCTCGGTCACCCATCCTGCCAGCCGGGGCCTGGGGCCATGGGGACCATCGGGATTCCCCTCCTCTCTCCCTGGCTGGGGCCACACTTTCCCCTAGCCGCTGCCTGCACTCCGCGCCCTGCAGAGACCCTTTTCTCCCGGGCTCTCACCGCCCAGCCCAGCCCACAGCGCGGAGCGGCACTGGGGCAGCGGTGGCTGGTAGGTCCCTGGCCCGCCTCCTGAACGAGGAGAATCCACCAGGCCCAGGCCATGGTCCCTGCACCCGATCCCGGTCCCGGCCGGCGGGAAAGCCCTTCCCGGGGGCGGGGCGGTCGCTCACCCCTCCCCGCCCCGCCCCGCCGCCCGCGGCTTTCTAGCCGCCGCGGGGCCGCCGTGCCGGAGAACGGGCATCGTTGCGGGGCCGAGCGGAGCACGGTAGTGGCTGGACGTGTGTGCCCGCGGGTCATGGACGGGCGGGCGGTGCTGATCCAAGCGCTGCTGGCAGCAGGTACGGGCTCGCGTGGGGAGGGTTCCGGGTGCGGGCAATGCACCCTAGTGCCGTGCTCAGCTGGAGGGTCCCGAACATGTGGGGGGAATGGTCTTGGGCAACGCGGGCATGGCAGGTCCTGGGCACGGGTAACGCGGTCCTGGTCCCGGGTGTGGGTAGACGGGAAGATTGGCCCTTGTCCCGTGTGGGGGGTCCTGGGTAGGGCAGTGTCAGCCCCCACTCCTGACCGCTCTCTCCTCAGTGTGCTCGGCGGCGGCGGGCGGGCCGCGCCGGGACGAGCTGCACAACGAGGTGCTGCACAAGGGCGGCGGCGGGGTGCCGGTCCCAGCCACGGCCCCGCTGCTCGGCGGCAGCCCGGAGAAGGAGGGCGGCGGAGCGGCCTCGGGGGACGACTTCAGCGAGCTGCCGAGAGGTATGGACGGGATAAGGGGTCCCAGGGCGGGGCCGGAGTCGCGGACGGGCTGGGCGGGGGGCAGTTGGAGCCGGAGAGGCTGCGAAGGCGCCGGGCTAGGCTCGGCTCGGTGCCGCGGGTGCCGCGGCAGCAGCTCCGGCTCCTCTTCGGAGTGACTTGCAGTGGTGGGTGGGAGCAGTCCCCAGGTACCGAGCCCCAGCGGCAGCAGAGCCGAGGGGAATTAGACCGTGGGGCACCAGCACGGGGCAGTGGCGCTCCTGCCAGGGGCTGTCCGTGTTCCTAAAGGCCCCGGCAGGGCGGGTTCCAGGGGGACCCGGATCTCAGCTACTTGGTCGGGAGGAGACAGAGTCCCTCGTGGCGGGGTTGCCGTGTCCGGGGACCCGCGGTGGCCGTGGCGCGGGGACCGCCGTGAGTCACGGCCGCCCACGCGCGGCTGCTCCTCATTCCGCGGCAGGGCTCGTCAGCCGGCGGCCCCGCCACGGGGGCGGTGGGGGCACTGCCGCTCTCTGGGGCTCCCGAGCACCCACACCGGGCTCCTTGCCCCGGGCTGGCACCAGAGAGCGTCCTGGGGACTCTCATGGGAGTCGGACAGGGGCCCATCGCGGGCTGAGGGGGTGACAGGTACCCGTGTCTCGCACACGCAGCGTGCCGAGGGCAGTACCTGGCACCAGGAGCGTGCTCTGTCCCGTACAGATCACCCTCCCATTATTTCCTTTTTCTTTGCTTTCTGGCTGTGCCAGCAGACTGTGACAGAAAGCTGGCAAAACCGTGCTAAGCTACTCGCACCGAGGGGACTCAACCTTCGGGAAACGCAGCAATGTGTTTCTGGCTATGGATAGGAGATAACCCGCAGGGCAGGGGACAGAGCAACCTCTGCTGTCAGCCTCATCCGGGGGTTTCCCCAAGCCGCAGAGTTTCCTGGAGTATCGGTTTTCTCCAGGCGCAGCGCGGCGGATGTCGAAATAACTGCTAGGTGTGCAGCCGGTGTGTGCCCGGCGCTGTTTCTGTCAGGAAGTGGCTGGGAAGGAACTGGGCAGGTAACAGCTTGCCAGGTTGGACTCTGCTGCACTCTCCTCCCCGAGCAGCCCCGGGCTCAATTCACCGGAGTTACTGAGCACTTTAGCTCGGGGGTAGCTAAAAAATCTGCCTTGGATTGAGTGCTCTCCAACACCTCATCGCCTATTGAAATCAAGTTGGGAGCTAATTTTTTTGGCAACTGCACGTCTTAAAAACCATTCCAGTACCATTGCTGGTGTTGGTCTGGGTGAGGAGCTTTAGTTTCCACCAACCCAGCAGGGGTCTGGCCTGGCACCAAAAGCCGCTGCTAACTGCACCACAATTAAAACATACCGTTGTAATTCATGGGAACGATGCCCTCACCATCTTTTTGGCTCTGCAAAACCAAAACTTAAGGCAGGCTTGCTCTTTTAATTCTGCCCTGGGGTAAGTAAGGCATCCTTGTGCCCACGGGAAGGAGAGTCCATCAGAGCCATGAATAGGGTCTTAGAAAAGCCTGTGCTTGTCAGGGAAATAAAGGCCAGATAAAGGGGCAATTAGCAATGTTCTGTATTCAGTGGAAACTGGTGCATATAATAGCAGCATTTGAGATGTGTAAAGCTCTGTTCCCCCTGCCCTACTCCTTTCTTTCCTTGAGAATTGTTCTTATGAATCGGAAAGGCCATGATATTTGTGAGAAGCTGAAAAAAAAATGCCCCC